>CM050426.1:15711190-16124732 GCA_027564155.1 Gymnocypris eckloni scoliostomus | reverse complement strand
TTACTGCTGAAACACACATGTCGAATCTCAGAGCAAAAGTATCAGCCACAGTGACATCAGACGAGAGAGGAGCAAAGGATCATGGGAATGTAAACATCCTCTGATATACAAGTTAAAGCAGACGGCGCCCCCTATTTTTAACACACTGATGCATTAACCTACATAACAACTGAACCAAGAGCAATACTGTACCACACACACACACACACACACACACACACAGATGAGGGAAAGGACAGCATGATTTAAAAATATTTTGTCTGTGCTAAATAGTTTTTTGAAAGTGTGTGTTTTCATATGGTGAATGAGTTCCAGGGTTGTTTTCATGCGTGTATAGACAGATGGTTTCAATCAGGTCCTCTCTCTACAACATGAGGTTAAAGATTTATGGGTCTAATATCCCCTCCCCCATAAACACACACACACACACACACACGCAGAGCCAGACTCACTGTAATCCCCACAAAATCTGCTGCCAGATGGTTTTGCATCTGACCTGACAATCTACATCTCACACACACATACACAAACACACACACCACACACTCAGAGCTGTCTGCAGTGCACACACACCACCATGAGGTGCGGTACAGGAACAGCACACTGATCTGGGAAGATTTTCTTCCTGCTGCTTATTATATTTTACATAGATTATTTATTACATATCACATCACTTAAAAAAAAGATTATTAAAATTTTATAACACATAATAGGCATTTCACTCCTGTTTCCCAGTGTTCACCAAAATATAATGGTAACATTCTCCTGTTTGAAGGGATATCTTCTTCATTTATTATAGTTTTACAGTTGAAACATTAACTGCATTGCGCTGGTCGACATGACACTTCAATTTAGAAGTGACAAATATCAATGTAACTTGTCCATATTTCATGAAATATTTATGTGAAATTATTTATAATTTAAAATGTCCTTAAAAACATTTTTTATTACTATTTTATACTATTACTATACTAGTTTATAGCATTTTATTACCTCTTATTTAAAAAATCAGTATCAGTAATATTAAGAATTATGACATTTTCCCACTGCTCTTAAAATGCTGAGCAACATTCCTTAAGTTTAAACCACTTAAATGTATTAAATACAATGTATTCAATTATTTATTGGGTTTATGAATAAATACCAAAACATTTATTCATTATGGTATTTTTATTATAATTAATTTTATAATAATAATGGTAACATTTTACAATAAGGTCCCATTAGTTGCATTAACTACCATTAAATAATACCAAGGAATACATTTGTTATGGTTTTTATTATTCTTTAGGTTTTGTTAATAAAAACAATTATTCATTGTTAGTTCACGTCCATTAAATATATATATTTTTTTTTTAATAATGTATTAGTCTGTTGAAATGAACAAATACGATTTATAAAAGCTTTAGAAATATTTGTAATTTTCAGTTCTAACCAGTGTAGTGTACAACATATTGTAAAGTGTTATTCAGATTGTGCATGCACTGTAGCATTCATTAGTTCACAAAACTTGAAATATGTCTACTTTTAAAAGCATTTTACATTCCAGAACCATTTAAAGAAATCGGTTGATCAATAATGTGGTCAAAAAATGGTAACCTGTTTGTTAGTGTCTATAAACACACACAAAAATGTTAATATTGAAAAGGTTAAAATCTATGTAATTTGACAATTAACTGTAGTATTTTGGTGGAAATTGTGTTTCATGGTAAGGCACATACAGTTCAACCCAGATTGTTAGTGAAGCACAATAATTCCCCTCATATGCAGACACATTCTGGATGAATATCTTTCCTGTTTCAGCTGCATTAGACTATAATCAGCCATTAACCTCACTCACAGTCTCTCAACTGAAGATTACTGACACATGAGCATCATCAGGACACAGACCAATCACATGGTGACATCCGTTTCCACACAGAATATCTAACACACAACACTGACACCTATTGTCCATCCACATTAGCTGCTATGGTTCAGTGATATGGAGTGTGTGTGTAACAGTAATGTGGGAAAGACTTTCATTTATCTAATTCTCAGGGTTTGCCTGCTAAACTAAAGATAATGTGTGTGTGTGTATTTGAGAACGTGGGAATGTCAAGGACAAACATTTGAAATATTCAGCCCTGAGAGTTTCAGTGAACCCTCTGTGAGTCTGTGTGTGTGTGTCTGTCTGAACACTCATATGTAAAACACAGGCTTCTGTGATCTTCTGGGAAGAATATTCTGTGCATTACATGTGTTTTTGCTCAACTGGCATTCAAATCTGTCACCTGTATGCAAATCAAACCTCATAAATTACCAATGTATTTGGTCACTTCATTCAAACTTTTAACAGTCGGATTGTGATTAGATAATAAATGACACTTGCTCTTATTGTCTAATTAAATGACATCCAGGCATGTTCAAGTGTTTTCAGTCCAGACACTGACTGGGCTGCTGCATGCATAACAGTATGCTGGTTAAGCTGATTTGTAAGCTGTAAAAGCAACTTTGCAGTAAACTTGACTAAACTAAACTTCAACGGAAATTACAAATGTTGTCTTGGCAATTAAATTAAATATGTTGAAGTAGTATACTTCTTAAAACTGGAAAAATATAGCTAAATAGTAGTGTTTAAAACCCAAAAAATAAATAATAATAACCACTAACTAATAACTACTATTAGTTATATACCGTGCAATAACCACTTTGATTAACATGAACTAACAATAAACAACATTTCTACAGCATTTATTAATATTAATGCTATAAACACATTTTTTTAAATCTATGCATTTTTAATAACTAATATTAATAGATTAATAAATGCTGTAAATATTTTAATTAATGTTAGCTCATTTTAGGTAATGAATAAACTAATGTCAACAAATGAGAATTTACTACCCATGTTTTGCTATCATCCTCCCTCAAACACACACACACAGGTCTGCAGATATAATGAGAGTGGAAATCTGGAGCCCTACAAGTTTCTATATACAGCCAGACCAGAAAAGTAGGTCAGAGAGAGAGAAAGAGAGAGACATACACACGCATACAAAAAGAGAGTGCGAGAGAGAAAAACAGCTTATTTACTAGATGTACTACAGTGGCCAAATGATTTCACATGATACACATTAAATGTTGAAAGTGAATCAGTGTGTGACAGGGAAAAAAAGGTGTGAGGAAGTGTACGTCTCAGGAAAGAGGAGAGCTAGAGAGATTTGCTTCAAAATAGTCCAAATCTCAAAAGAGATCCCCAAAACCAAGAAAAGAAAGGAGAAAAGAAATGATGTTTGAAAATGAAGATCTCTTGTTGTTTGGAGGAGAAATGCGACCCGGATATGTCTAACACACAGACACAATGTGAATCTTTACCATCATTGATGTTGGGAATCTGTCCAGAGTTCATTTTCTTCTGTTTCTCCTCTTTCTCTTTTTCCGCTTTCTCTCGCGCCAGTTTGGCTCGACGAATCTTCTCCTCTGCTTCTTTCCGTTTCTGGTTCTCTTTCACCGCTTGCTGTAAAACAAACACACACAAGTTAAGTTGTGGCCTCAAGATTTCTGATTCACATCGTGTGTTTATTCAGCTGAAGGAGAATAAAGTTATAAAGTGCTTTGATGAACGGTTAAGATAAGTGTGTGTGTATGTTTCGACATGGAGTCTCGGTCTCTTTATGACATAGATAATATGTCAAGACAAAAGTCTGCTTTAATATCCTAAACAGACTGATGACCGAACCATCTGACACATGCGCACGCGCACACGCACAGGCACACACACGTGTGAAAAAAAAGGAGACAGGTGATGTCATGCACAAAAGAAGCAAAGTTATTACATTTTGGTAAAAATTATGAAGACTATATGTGAACCTGGACCACAAAAGCCATCATACATAGCACGGGTATATTTGTAAAAATACTCAACAATACATTGTATGGGGTCACATAACATGCACTGTTATATGTCCAAGAAACAAAGTAAAGAAACCAAGGTAAATATTGGTCATATTTTCGACCGCCGGTCGTGTACTGACCTGGAACATGTTCCTGAAGTTGTTGAGGTCACCGAAGAACTCTTCTGGACTCATTTTCTTGGGGTCGAACACAAAGTAATTGCCCAAATCCTCGTACTGCTTCTCCATGTTATCATGCATCAGCTTCAGCTTCTCAAATTGCTCACCAGCCGTCACTACAAAACTGTGCACAGCTTTGTCAAGGAAAATCACACGTATTATGAGTCACTGTAACTCAGTCGTGTAGGACTCAACATTTATATTTATACTGTAAAACATTAAGGAAGTTTTTTACCCCCTCATCAGAGAGCAAGTACTAGAACAAACATCATCACGAACTTCATGAATGGATGATCACATTCATGAATACAAAAGTGTTTGTTCTAGAACCCATACAGGATGTGATGTCACAATATATCATTGACACTATTTTGTAGCATTATTGTTTGAGGAAATGACTGCGGAAACCAAAGTGACACTTCCTGTCGCAACAGGCCCGGGAGGAAGTAAAGGATATGGTCATTTTCTACAAATTTGTCCCTGTCGCTCTGAAACGTCTCAATGTCTTTCTCCAGACTTTTAATCTGATTTCCCATCTGATCTAGATTCTTCTGAAGCGTCTCTGCTGACACTGAGAGAGAGAGAGAGAGAGAGAGAGAGAGAGAGAGAGAGAGAGAGAGAGAGAGAGAGAGAGAGAGAGAGAGAGAGAGAGAGAGAGAGAGAGAGAGAGAGAGAGAGAGAGAGAGAGAGAGAGAGAGAGAGAGAGAGAGAGAGAGAGAGAATTTATGAATATAAATACATAACTGTTCTGAAATGAGATTAGTAGCACACTACCATTCAAACTATTTTTATTGATTCTGAAATAAGTTTCTTCCCTTAGCAAGGGTGCATTTATTTACGGAGCCTTTAAAGGGGCATAGTGGTGGGAAAAATTTTGGGGTGAGCGGAAAAAATTTGGGGTGCAAGTACAAAATGTCAAAAATAATGCCTGCATTCACTCGCAAAACTTTTGTGTTTTCTCGAAAATATGTTTGCGTTCTCTCGCAAAACCAGTTGAGTTCAGACAAACTCTTCCTGTTTACTTTACAGCTTGCAGCGGTTACAGATCCGCATGTTCACAATGGAGCGGTTCATAGAGTTTTTTTTTTACTTGGACTCAATATAAAGAAATCAGTCAGTGCTTAGATCAAGGCATGGTTTTGAGACATTCTAAAACGCTTAATGTGGCTTAATGTATTAAAACACTGACATTGGAGGACCAAATTCAATAATAAATGCTAATAAAATAATTAGGCTAATATTACTAACCTTATTCATATTATTACTATTAATAAAGCAAAACAGCCCAGAATATGAATGCAATGCCCTGCACGTTAATCTTTTTCTCCCCCATAGAAAACGCTTAAGGTAGGCTATATGAACGAATATGGTGATTTAAAAATATCAAATCTGTTTACAGTTTATATTATGCACAGAAAAGCAGATGAGCCCAGAACGGAAAAGCTTGCACATTAAACGCTTAACGCGGCCTAATGAAGATGATAAAACAGACCAAATATGCTATAGCCTATTATATACATGTATTAAAAATATGTACTGTGTACATGCAAGCCCAAAATATGAGCTGAATTGCATGATAAGCATTTTCTCCCCCATAGAAATGCACGCTTAATGTGGCTTAAAAAAAGAAAAAGAAAAAACAGTGATAAAAACCCAAGTTTTATATTTTATCAAAAATATACACTATATGCACAGAAAAGCAACATGCAAGTTTTTTTATAATGTTTTTTCTGTGGGGAGAAAACACTGCGCATTCCGTTCTGTGCGTAATATAAACTGTAAACAGATATGGTGTTTTTAAATCTCCGTTTTCATTCATTAGCTTACTTTAAGCGTTTTATGGGGGAGAAATGTCCCAAAACCCTGCCTTATACTAAGCACTGACTGTATTGCTTTATACTTGAGTCCAAGTTCAAAATAAAACTCTATGAACCGCTCCAAAGTTTTGCGAGGAAATGCAAAACATTTGAAAAATATTTTTTCCTCCCACCCCAATTTTTTTCCACTCACCCGAGATTTTTTCCAACACCATGACCCTTAAAGGGCTCCGTATTTACTTGATCAAACACAGTAAAAATTATATTATTACACTATTGTGATACATTTTAAATTATTCCTGTAATCAAAGCTGAATTTTCAGCATGTTTTTGTGGAAACTGTGATTCTATAGAATAGACAGTTTACATATAAATCTTTTATAACATCACAAATGTCACTTTTGATCAATTTAATGCATCTTTGTTGAATAAAAAAATCTTACTGACCAAAAATGTTGAATGCTAGTTTATATAAAATAATAAAAGAACCATCGATGAGATTGACACAGACCTCTGCTGGCTTTTTCCACGTGGAGGAGCTCATCTGGGAAGGTCATGACCTCAGGATACTGCTCCTGACATATTTCCGCCAGGAAGTGCAGTAGAGTCTGTTTCTGATCGGCTGATTTAGTGTCTCTCAACTAAACACACACACATATGTTTACTGCTAATTTTGTGGTGACCAACACATCAGGCACTTTCCACAAACAGGGTACAAACAGTTGTCTTACTACATTTTAAAAGCTATAAGAGGGACACATCACATGTTCTTTAGAAAGAGAACTATTAGATATGTTATATAAGCTATTAACTCGCAGGATATGAAGTAGAAAAAAGTTGCTCTTTAGAAACATCAAATGCCACAAAATGCGGACTTGACGGCATTCGTCACACTCATTAATGCAGATGTTGGGAAATCACCTTGCACAGGTAACTGATGCTGAAGCCGAAAGCTTTGGCGTTGCGTGATCCCTGCGTTCATGAAGTTTCCCAGCAGCAGCGTCATCTCCAGCAGTTTGGCAAAGCTCTCGCTCTTCCGAAGCTCCTCGCAAGCGGCCGTCACTGCCACCACATCCGGCTTGACGTTATTCACCTGCTCCTCAAACTGAAGTCTGAAGAGGATGGAGGTCAGACGGGGCTTCAGACGCTTCACTGAACTGATCTAGA
Source organism: Gymnocypris eckloni scoliostomus (assembly GCA_027564155.1). Taxonomy (NCBI): domain Eukaryota; kingdom Metazoa; phylum Chordata; class Actinopteri; order Cypriniformes; family Cyprinidae; genus Gymnocypris; species Gymnocypris eckloni. Next base: position 16,117,693 of record CM050426.1, on the reverse strand, counting down.
GAGATATACACATGTATCTGAGAGAATGTTTCTAAGAAGTCAATGGAGTGCTGATGCATTTTTGTAAGCCAAAACAAGCATTTTAGCACTTTTGGATCCTTTATCCTAAAGTCAATTGCATTTTTTCCTCAATGGTTAAATGTCTGAAGTTATACATGTATACACACATACATTTTACAGGAGTGCTTATGTTTGTGTTTCTCACCACAACTGCAAACTGTTCAGACTCGGCCAGCTCCTCGTACTCGTCTTTCATCTCTGATAATGTGTTCATTTGTTCCTGCTCCGGCAGCAGCTTCAGCAAACTCTGAAAACACACAGCAGCTGTTTAGCACAAGGTAATTACTCAGGAAAAGATGATGTCAGTTTCACTGTTTTAGTCAATCAAATGTTTTCAAATACAGTTTGGCAACTGTATAAGAGACATTTGCATTTCAGTTATTTTAGTGTGGGGCTTGATTTATATAATGGGGAATTGATTTGATGATGTCTATATGAAGCTGGTCGAAAAAATAGTTAGTTTTTTTTTTAAATATTACGAATGAAACATTTTTAGTTTTGGAATAACATGCACTAAAGTTTCACTCACAATAAGACAAAAAAAACCTAAAGTAAATAGGAGGAATTTTGCTTTCATTTGAACTTGAAGAGAAATGTCCTTCATTTTACGATGAGGATCTCAGCACAGTAATCTTCAAGATATTTTAAATAATATCAGAACAACAAACTTTTATGCATGGTAATTATTGGTTTAATTCTCTTAATTTCAACTAGTGCTGTCAAATAATTAATCGCGATTAATCACATCCAAAACAAAAGTTTTTGTTCACATAATATATGTGTGTATTGTGTATATTTATTATGTATATATAATGCTAAAGCATATCTGTCCATCTCTGAGATGCTCTCCTCCGCCAACTGCGCAATCCTCGCTGCTGGGAAGCGTCTCGAGGAGAGCAAGCCACTTTCCCTCTTCAGCGGCTGTTGAAGGTAAGAGGCACTTCAGGTTTTTCCCTCAGAGTTGCTACAGGTTGCAGGATTTGTACACGAGTAGGAAAAACCCAGGGCTTTCCCAGCGTCAGTATTCTCTCCTTTATGGCCTTGTTAGGTCACGCCTCCACGCACGAGGACGCTGTGAGCTCTCCTTTGCTTCGGCCGGGTTCATGTCCCTCCCGAAGGGGGACGTTTAGAGCAGGGACCCCACGTTGGTATCCCCCTTGATAAATTTCACTCCGTTACCTCTGTCCTCCATACCTTGAGGCATCTACTGGGAGTGTCGCCCTGGATACTTTGTACGATTCAGTTCGGTTACACACTCCAATTTGCTCGCAACCCCCCCTTTCAACGGGGTTCTTCTTACTGCTGAACCCCGCCAGCGAGGCTTCTGTCCTGCAACAGGAAGTCTCTTCACTTCTGCTCAAAGGAGCAATAGAAGAGGTCTCCTCTTCGGATCTACACCGTGGCTTCTTCAGCCTGTATTTTCTAGTTACAAAGAAGGATGGTGGTTTGCGTCCTATACTAGATCTGCACAGGCTTAATTACTCCCTCTACAGAGGGAAATTAAGGATGCTGATGCTCAAGAGCATTCTTTCCCAGGTCCAGGAGGGGGACTGGTTCGTCACGGTCGACCTGAAGGATGCCTACTTCCACATACAGGTGGTTCAGAGGCACAGGAATTTCCTCCAGTTCACCTTAGGGGGAAAGGATTACCAGTACAAGGTTCTTCCCTTTGGGATAGCTCTGGCACCAAGGCACTATTCAATAAGTGTATGGATGCAGCTCTGGCCCCGCTGAGGCTCCAGAGCATCCAAATCCTCAACTACCTGGCCAACTGGCTTATTTTAGCCAGCTACAGGGAGCAGGTGATTCGTCGCAGGGACTCTCTCCTTCTCCACCTTCGCGCGCTTGGCCTCCGGCTGAATGGCCAGAAGAGCGTGTTCACCCCAGCCCAGCAGACCATTTTTTTGGGAGTCTGCCTGGACTCAACCTCGATGCAAGCCCGTCTGGCCCCTGCTCGGGTAGAGAGCATTCATTCGTGTGCAGCCCGCTTCAAGCTAGGTCAGCACGTGTCAGCGGGCCCGTGTCGCAGGCTCCTAGGCCTCATGGCGGCAGCTTCCCCGGTTCTTCCCTTGGGGCTGCTCCATATGAGACCATTCCTCTGGTGGATAAAGTCCCTGGGTATTTGTCCCTCTTGGCCGTCCCTTCGCCTACTAAAAGTGTCAGGCGCCTGTTTCCGCGCCCTTTTAGTGTGGCGGGACCTCAGTTTTCTCCTGAGTGGAGTACGTATGGGGGTAATCTGCCATCGCCAAATGATAATGACGGATGCTTCCCTCTCGGGGTGGGGAGCGGTTTTTGAGGGACGACTGGCTTACGGTGTCTGGTCAGACAAGTACCTCACCTGGCACATAAACGGCCTGAAGTTGAGAGCGGTTCATCTAGCTCTCACTCACTTTCCTCCATTCCTGACGCACTCACATGTCATCGTCAAGATGGACAACATGGCTGTGGTGTCTCACATCAATCTCCAGGGAGGCTCCCGGTCACGCACACTGAACAGGCATGCGCGCCAGCTTCTTTGGGCACAGGACAAGTTTTTGCCCCTGAGAGCGGTTCATGTCCCAGGGGTCCTGAACCTAGTGGCTGACTTCTTGTCAAGACAGAAACTCAGGTCAGGGGAATGGATGCAGAACCGCCATACGGTGGATCAGATTTGGGAAAGATTCGGCGCGGCAGAGGTGGACCTCTTTGCGTCGCATGAGTCGACCAAATGCCCCCTTTGGTTCTCCCTCTCTCACCCTGTCTCTCTGGGGATAGATGCGCTAGCGCTCCCCTGGCCGGACATGAAGCTGTATGCTTTCCCTCCGGTCAAGCTCATCCCAGCGGTGCTGCGCAGGGTGAAGACATGCGGACTCCGCCTTCTCCTAGTAGCCCCGTTCTGGCCTTCCCAGACATGGTTCTTGGAGTTAATCTCCCTCCTGGAGGGCGACCTGTGGAAAATTCCGGTCAGGAAGGACCTACTCTGTCAGCTTCAGGGCAGGATTTGGTACCCACGTCCAGAGACGTGTTGTTGATCAGATCATAGGCTGCCCTTAGCTCTTGATCTCTCGGATGGAGTCCGTGAGACCATTGATAGTGCCAGGGCCCTTTCTACTAGGAAGCTATACTCCTCCAAATGGAGGGTTTTTGAATCCTGGTGTTTGGTTAATGCTGTGGACCCAGTTAACTGCCCGGTTGGTTCAGTGCTGGAGTTCCTACAACATAAGTTTCGACTGGAGCAGCCTCTACCACCCTGAGAGTCAACGCGCAGCTATCCCTTCTCGAAGGGACTCTGGACGATGTCCCCTGGGTAGACATCATTTGGTGTCCTCCTTATGCATGGGGCTAAGCGCTTGAGGCCGGTTCGTCCTCCTAGTTTCCCTTCTTGGGACCTTTATGTGATTCTGTAGGGGTTGCTAGGGCCTCCTTTTGAACCCGTGAACTCCCGTGAGAATTCTGACACTGAAGGTTAACACTTTTGTTGGCATTGGCCTCATTCAAGCGTGTGGGAGATTTGCAGGATCTGTCTGTCAGCGAGTCCTGCACCGAGTTTGCTCCAGTCTGGTTAAGGCTTTTTAAAGGCCTAGGCCGGGTTATGTCCCCAAAGTTCTCTCTACATATTTTTGTTCGCAGGTGGTAGTGCTGCAGGCTTTCTCCCTCCCTTCAAGTGAGGGCAATGATCTTTGTCTGCTCTGCCCTGTTAGAGCCCTGAAGATGTATGTGGACCGCTCCAGTCAATGGCGTCAGTCCTTACAGCTGTTAGTGTGATTTGGCACAGGCCGCAAAGGACTAGCCGCATCTAAACACACGATATCCCACTGGGTTAGGGATGCTATTTCATTGGCCTATGAGGTGCGAAGTCTGCCTTCACCTCTAGACATCAGAGCTTATTCCACCAGAGGGTGGCTTCCTCCACAGCATTGTTTAGAGGTGCCACTAGAGGACATTTGTATGGCGGCAGGATGGTCCTCTCCCATACTTGTGTGTGAAGTTCTATAACCTTGATGTGTTCCCACGGTGGTAAGCTACACAGCGTTGAGTTACATATCAAAGATAACGTCTCAGGTTACTTATGTAACCCTTGTTCTCTGAGTAGGGAACGAGACGCTGCGTCCGCTGCCAAGCTCCTCTTGCTGTCGACATGCTTCTTCAACTGGAAAATCTGAGGGTTAAGATGGCGCGAACGCGGGTCTATGTCAAACACGTATCTCGGGACATCAGCAAACGAATTGGCGTGATTCTATATGGGCTTCAGACAATCGGTCACACCTGGGTGTTCCCACTGTGGTAAGCTACGCAGGCGCCTCGTTTCCAACTCAGAGAACAAGCATTTTCTTGCATGCAAAATAAAACATGCATTATAACAAGTTAGGGCGGATTGCTTTCCACTAAGAAAATCCACTAAATATGACTCTTTCATACCTGCACCATGTTTTCACTGAGAACTTTTTCGTTGACCTCCAGGATGACATTCTTCATCTCTTCATAAGGCATCCTGTTTGAACCCAAGAATATAGCTGCAACACACACACACACACACACAGTTCTGAGTAATAACACTATACATTACAATGTTAAGCTAGTGAGTAATTTCACATCTGAATGAAGATTCATGCTCAGCTGTTACTCACAGAGATTCTGGGATGTTTTGGAGTCGAGCACCTTCAGCTCCTTCACCTTCTTCTTCTGAGTATTTTTCTTATCCTCAGCTGCCTCTTGATCCTTCTTACCTAGAAAAAGACAAAGAAAAAGAGAAGGTAAATACTCTTGACTAGTTCAGATATCAGCCTCGGTTTCAAAAATGACCTGAAAATGATGTTTCTTGAAGGCTGGACACATCTCTCTCCCACATACACTCACACACTGTATTTCACTGTCTTCATAAAGACTAAATTAGTTGATTTGACACATCAAGCATAGCGACATCAGTGTCCAGTGGTTTTATTTGCTATACTTGATCTAGAAGTACTTTAATCACCAGTTTCAAATCGTCTCATAATTGTCATACATGCAGTGTATTAAGCATGTTATTTTAGAGATTAGATTGATTATTTGTACTTTTAAAAATTAATGTGTCACACCATAGCAGTGTTATTTTAGTATTATTTATATCCTATTATTATGACATTTAATATTTTTCATTTCATTTCACATTTCATTTAAGTTTATTTTAATTTTAACAATGTAATGTGCTTTTGCCAATTTTCTTAGTTTTTTATATTTCTATTTAGCTTAAATTGTATATATTTATACAGTTTTATTAATTTAGCACTTTTTTATTACATTTTTTAGAAATTTTAGCTTTTTATTTCTATTTAGTTTGAGTTTTAGTACTAAAAGTACTAAACAAAAGTAGAACCACCACAGGCTCACCACCCTCCTACTTCCACTCACTATTACGAATCTACATCCCCTCCAGAAGTCTGAGATCTGCTAGTGAGCGACGCCTCGTGGTGCCATCACAGAGAGGCTCAAAACCTCTCTCCAGAACATTCTCGTTCACCGTTCCTGGCTGGTGGAATGATCTTCCCACCCCCATCCAGAATGCTGGATCCCTGTCAATCTTCAAGCAACAAATGAAAACTCATCTCTTTCAACACTACTTGACTTCATCATTAAAAACAATTAAAAAAAATTCATTCCCTTTTTCTATATCTTCATGTTTTTCTTTACCTTTCTCTCCTTCCCTTGCTAGCTTGTATTTATTTGAACAATGCCTGAGACTTGGTGTTAGGGGCACTTCCTGTCTGTTTGCCTCTTCAAGATGAATCGCTTTATGTATTCCCCAATTGTAAGTCGCTTTGGATAAAAGCGTCTGCTAAATGACTAAATGTAAATGTAAAAGTAAACTTATTTGAGTTAGTTGTTAGTGTGCCATTTCTAATTTTAGAGTTTTTACTTATATTTAACTGTACTCTTTAATTACAGAATATGATTTTTAATAGTGTTAGATAACAATACAAATATATTTATATTTCTATTTTTACTTTTTCATTTAATAATTATACTACATTAATCAAATTTCATTGCAGTTCTATTTCTATGACAGAAAACATTTTTTATAGTTACATCAACACCACATCAAAAACTATTTAAGAGAAATGCAAAAAATAAATAAATAAAAAACTAACATTTGATAAATTTTTGTAAATGTCACGCACAAGTTATTTGTACTGTACATGGTAGCTGTACAAAAATTAATGTACGGCTCAAAATTACAAAGAACAGAGACTTGGCAACGTCAAAAAGCATAGGAAGCATCTAATATAGAAAATAAAAGGATCTCCGTTCACACACAAACATGAGTGTGCTGGCATTTCTGTTCTAAAGACAGACTGTGAGGAGCAGGAGGAGGTTAGAGGTCAGGGGTCAGGACTCAGGGTCGAGAGTCAAATGCCCAACAGCTTTAATGAAACGTGAAGACTGAAGTTCACACTACTGACAAGTCCCCAGAGAAACCCCACAGACACACACAGCATCAGATGACCATCAGCGTGTGTGTGTGTGTGTGGTACAATCACTGAAACACACAATCAAGATCAGATAAACATCCTCATCTCTATCTGCAGTCTGGCCTGTGATTCTCTTCCGTCCTCTCACGCTCATGTCCACGTCTGTCCTTTATTCTTTCTCTTCTGTCTCTCAGAACAGTTTCTCTCCTTCATTTTCAGGCTCCTTTCAAACAGATTTTTTTTCTTTCTCTGTACCTCATTTCCGAGCATTTGTGTCTGGCATCTGTGTGTGTGTGTATTGAGTTACAGCAGCATATGGAACCGCTCAAGAGAGTGAGTAGCTCTGGATTACATTACACACACACACACACACACATACACACTTTCACTCTCAATTTTATACATTAGTTCTTAAGAAAGGCTGCTCATGTTCACTTATGTAAGATAAACGTGTACATGCATCACACTCTAAATGAGGATGAACATAAACATGTTTGTTTAGATATTAATAAAAAAATTACATGATCCAAGCCCAAAGCCAAAAACAAAACATTATTTAACTGATTTATGCATCATCAAAAATCATTGCTAAATAAATTCTAAAATAATTAATAAAACCAAAAAGTAAAGCTAAATACAGTGTTTTTGTTTTCCAAAGAATGCCAGGACAACTCGACAATCTCAATCAACCTTGCGGTGTATCTTCTCAGACAGCATAGCAAAGCCCTGACACTTAAAGAACGTGACTTTAGCACAGAAAAACTCACTTTTACTATGGATCATGTATAATCTAGTCATCTTTGCAGCATCACATCAATTAAACAAGAAAGGAGTAAGAAACTAAAATGTCAGAAATATCCTTAAGTTTACTACACAGTTTCATATGAATCTACAATAATAACTATATATTTTTGCAGAAACTATGCATACAGTGGTAATCCTGTGGCCTCTTTTATGGTCCTGATATTCTCATATTATTGTCTTATTTTTCTTTTCTTCTTATTTTAAACATGTAAATTATTTGTTTAAAACTTTTTTAGCTATAATAAATTATTTCAGTTTTAGCTTTCATTATTTTATTATTTTGTACTTAAACTAATTTCAATTATTTGCTAAGGCAACAAATTTAATTTGAATTGCTTTTAAAAAGATTCAGCTTTTAATTTAATATTTCTTTTATTCCAGTTTTTTCTCTATTTTATTTTGTTAGAATAAAGTGAATTTAAATTAACAAAAATCACGTTACCTTTAAAAGGTCATATAACACATTATTTGTGCTGAAATGTATAGTTGTAAAAATGTGTTCATAACTTAGAATTAAAATTAAACAGACTTGACAACATCAAAAAGTAAATATCTATTTCAGAAATGTTAAATTGATTCATAAAATGTCTTTAACATGTCTCTAGAACTCCTGTTATGATGTAGATTTTTCAGGTGCACTCTTGCACACTGATGACAAGTGGGCCCACGGTGGTAAACAAAAACATTCAATTGTTATTTTCATATTTTACGCATTTTATGAAAACTTCATTATAAATCCCATTTATACAAAGCACTCTAAATTACCATTATAAATGAAATGCACTTCTTTATATAAATAAATTAGCTAGTTTTTTTTTACTATGCATGATTCTTAATAAATAAATAAAAATACTTAAATTATAAACATCCTGAATTTGTGACTCTTCAGTTGAGGAAAAATTAAAAGAAAGTTTTACTAATATATGGCACATTATAGTCTGAAATCCGGTGTTGGGGAGCAACTAGTTACAAGTAACTGAATTACGTAATTTAATTACAAAATAAATGTAATTGTAATCAATTACAGTTACTGAGAGAAAAAAATGTAATTAAATTACAGTTACTTGGGAAAATGTTAAGAATTACAAAGAGGGTTACATCTGAATTGTATACACACACACACACACACACTTAACTGATTTATTTCATAAACTGCAGTGACTTCTCTAAAATATGAGACACCATTGATTTAGGACACATTTACTCATATTTGGACTAACGTATTTGCTTTATTTTTTAAGATTAACTTGTTTTTTTCTATACTGTTAAGATGCCAGTGTTTCCTGTCATAGCTATGCAAATATTTGATTTCAAAAACTGTATCATAGCTATTAAACTATTTCTTGTTTTGGGTTTAAATCTGTATTTAACCTCTGAATGATCTCAAAGACAGTCTGATTTTGTGGTGGCTGTGCTTTAAAATTGAATTATTAGAATTTTAATACAAGTGATGAAGGATTTCGAAGGTCTGACAGTGTTGAGTAGTGCTGTAAGGTTAACCCTGCCTGCTTTACATGTTTTAAAAATGATATAAGAAAACATTAGAAATTTAGAAAAGTAATCAGTTATATTAATTTAATAAAGTATTTGAAATATTTACACTACTTATTACATTTCAAAAAGGGGAACTTGTAATCTGTAACCTATTACATTTTCAAAGTAACCTTCCTGCTGCAATCTCAGTCAGTGTGTGATTGATTCTGTGCTCAGCCAGAGAACACACACACACATTATCTCCTCTGCTACTCACTGCCTGTGATTCATAAAATGGGATCTGTGTTCAAAATGGCTGCTGGTCTTTCTCTCACACACACACACACACACACACACACACACACACACACACACACACACACACACACACACACACACACACACACACACACACACACACACACACACACACACACACACACACACACACACACACACACACACACACACACACACACACACACACACACACACAATACCAAAACTCATTTATGAGCCAATGGTGCCTCTGCAGGTCACAATGGGAACTGCAGCACGACCACAGCACATCTGTGTTACATTACATTTTAGTGTGTGCGTGTGTGTGTGTGTGAGATTGCACAATCAGCATCTATCAAACACAGGCTCTTTAATGTTATTGTTTCTGGATTGTGTTGTAAAACTCATGCTGTCTTTTGTATTTTAATAATGCCTGAGGGCTATTCATCTATTCAGACTTTTATCTTCCTCTCATGGAATCCAGTCTCAGTACACAGCTGCTTCATACAAAAGAGCTCCAACACACACCTTCAATTCAGGACATATCATTTATCAATGCTTTTTTTTCTCCATAAAGACAAATACGACTACAGACCAAACTAAAACATACAAGAGAACTTTTAGCATTTAAACACACATGTAAAATATAAAATTGTATATATTATACCAATGGTAACATATCTTAACATACTGTATTATATTGTATATTATACGTGTGTATACTGACCAAATGACAAAATACCTCAAATGTTTTTAAAGGTAGGATTAGTTACATTCAGCTTACTTCTTGGGACAAACTATAAATACTTTAAACCATTAACACACACACACACACACATTTGTGTTTATTTCTGTAAGTGTCCAGCTGTTTTTCCATGTCTATGTCCTGTCTCTGTCTTACATGAAAATCATTGTGTTTCTGCGTATATTAGTTCAGCGTTAACCACAGACATCATGTCTGCTCTTTCTGGAACTCCTGATCTCACTTTAAACACACACACACACACACACACACACACACACACACAGCCGCTCTTCTTTTCCCATACAAGGCAAGAGTTTATGCGAGTGGAAGGTCACAGTGAGCGAGAGAGACAGACATGTCCAGCATGTTAAAGAGAATGCGAGTGAACTCCAGCTCATCAGCAAACCACACACAAACTCAATGCAATCCACTCACACAGAGAAAGTTTGTTCTTTCATCTGGCTCTCTTTCATTCGAGAGTATTTTAGTTTAAAGTGTATTGATGGCAGTCTCCTTTGTTCTGTGGAAGTTTATGGTGGAGTGCCAGCGCCTATAGTGGACAAACTAACACACTGCAGCGCAAACTTACACTTCACTTACTTCAAAACACCAAACTTTACCTCAGAGAGTTTGCTTTTGGAATTTGTAGTAAAGTTTATGCTAATTATTCCACTAGAACTTGAAATACATATAGTCTAGGAAACAGACAGTGTTGCAGTGTTGATGCAACTTGAATGTTTATGACTTTGTGTAATTTCTAATATTTTACTGAAGCTTTTCAGATAAAAAAAAACATCCTTCTTTGTGGAATGGATGTACTGTCCTGTAGCAACTAGTGAAGAATCTGTTACTGTTAAAATGCAAACTTTACTCTATTTCAACATTCTGAGAATGTAATTTGAAACAGCTAAGTGTTTCATTACACATTTTTAAATACACGCGAGCGCATTTACACACAAAAGTCTTCAAGGAAAGAATGTTTCTCCTCTTGAGAGAAAGAAAATGTACTTGTCAGCAAGTACACACACACTCCATACTTCAGTAATCTAATAGAAAACAAACTCGCTGCCTGCAGGAATGCAGGGAGTTCGACACAAAGAAAGAATGAGAAGAAAGAGAGACAGATGCCGGAGAGAGACAGAAAGAGAGCAGGTGGTCGTTGTTTGGGGCTTTAAATATAAAACACAGCAGCAGCTGATGAGAGACACCGTCCCTTTAAACTTTAAAATGTCCATGATTGTGTGTGTGTGTGCATGCTTTGGGGAGTTTCCAGGGCTCTGGTTGCCGAGGGTAACCTCGAGCTGAAAGGGGCCCTTCATCCTGTTTTTGTGTGGAAAGGAAGGAATGAGAGCGGAGCGAATGAGGGGGAGCGGAGGGGTGACTCAGTGCCAGATGGCAGGGTGTGTGTAACGGGGCGGGTGGACACACAGGAAATGGGAGGGTCAGACACAGGGGACGGACTGTGGGCGGGGTTTCGAGTGTGCTCACTTGCGCACCCCTGGTGCATGAACAGAGCAACTGCAGTGTACAAAATAATAAGATGAGATATTTAGTAGATATTGCATAAAATAACAACTAAAAAGTGCAAAAGTCACTAAAATAATAATACAAAAATACAGTGGCTTGAATGTGTCCAATACATTCTGAATACAGTATAATATAATAGTGAATCAGATACATTTTTGTATATTTCAAACTAATGTAAATGACAATGAATAAAAAAAAAACTGTTATAGAATTTCCTAATGTTATTGTATTATAAAGACAAAAACAAAAATAAAGTAGACAACATTTACAAAAATATCTAACTGCTTCATTCAAACAGTAACATGTTTTTTGTACTCTATACCATGTTTTATGTACCCTGGTATTTATGGTATTTTTTATAAAGACCATGTCAAATGATAGATAGCATGTTAGATGTTAATACATGGACATAGAAAAAAAGCTTACAAATATAACACAAAGGTAAAATAGGTATTAAAAGATTATATCCTGAGATATAAACATATTTAAATAAGTAAATTATTATATTATATTAAACAAAATGCCAAAAATAAGAATATAATATATATGGTAAAATTCTATAAAAATAATTATGTTTAACTATTTAATTAAATACAACACAAACTCCCAGTCAATTGTCAGTTATATTGTTCATCTTGTACAGTTACAGGTAAAAAGAGAGAATATAAGTTATTCTAAGGTTAGTTTAAAATAAGTAGGTTTTATATTTAATGTTAATTTTATTACAATTATTTTTCCAAATCAACATCACCAATATTTCACATAAAAAAATTGAATCAGTATATAAAAGGAAAATCATATATTAGGTGTTTATTTTATTTTGTATGTCTGACTGTATAAATCTATTTGTGGGGTCATACTGCCATCTATTGGAGCAACTGTGAACTGCAGCATTTCACTTCTAAACATTTAGACTGATTTATTACAGAAAATTTAAAACTGACCACAGTTTACCAATGGAAAAAAGTCTTCTAGCATGAGATTTAAGATTTACCTCACACACAGACTCGTTTATTTCAATTAAAGTGTGTAATCACATTCAACAGTCTGTCAAAGGATGGCGAGTAAGTGTGATAAAGTTGTTTTGCCATATACAATTTAATGCGTATTCTTGACTGTGACATCGGCACTAAGTGACCTCTGGAGAGAACGTGGGTGTGTGTGTGTCTCCTCTGACCATGAAGGTCTGCAGCAGTGACGCACAAACACAGTACGACTTGAATAACTGATCAGACACAAACACACACACACACACACACACACACACACACACACACACACACACACACACACACACACAGTGTTTGAACACAATCACATTTTAACTCCCATGAATGTGAGAATAGATTAGGAACACACACACACACACATTACACACAGTGTAATGATTTTAAATCAACGCTCCATCCGGTCACACACAGACCCACGTCAAGATTTACTACAGCAATTACAGCAACCTAATTACACACGCACACACACACACACACACACACACACACACACACACACAAGTGTAATAAGTGAAACTGGTCTATGACTCAGTCAATCTGTCCCTCCTTCACAGCTCAGAGCTCCAGGGAGCCTGCAGGGGACGGACACACACACACACACGCTGGATGTTGAGAAGTTAATAAGATGCTGAGGTGAGTATGCGCACAAATATGAAGGTCACACACACAGGAAGAACAAAATACATCGATCCACATCTGTGCAAACACAAACACACATTTCAATAATCAATTAAACACACACACACACACACACACACGCATACACACACACACACACACACACAAGGACATCAATAACAGACATATCTATATAACAGGATTTAGTTTGTTCAGTGTGAATGCAGCAGATACTCGAGATACGCAAGTGTGTGTGTGTTAACAGATCAGTGTGTATTTCCAACATGTAATTACACACACTGACAGCTCTTAAACAACAGCTGTTACAACTTACACTTCATCAATGTCACTGTGTGTGAAATGAACAATCTAGTGTGATGCTTGATAAAAACACTGCCCTCTAGTGACTGAGTGTGGTAAAGATAGAATAAATAATTCATAAAAAAAATATATAAATAAAAATAGAGCAGTCACACTTTATTTTATGGTCAAATTCTCGTTATTAACAAATCATTAACTTTGACCGTTGCCTCACTAAACTTCTAATTTGTTGCTTATTAATAGTTAGTAAGGTAGTTGTTAACTTTAGATACTGGGTAGGATTAGGGATGTAGAATATGGTCATGCAGAGTATGTGCATAATAAGTATTAATAAACAGCCAATATGTTAATAATATTCATGCTAACAAGCAACTAGTTAATGGTGAGAATTGGTCCCTATACTAAAGTGTTACCTATAGCACTTATTCAATATTTTACTAATATACAGTCATGGCAAAAAATATTGGTACCCTTGGTAAATATGATCAAAGGCTGTGAAAATGAATCTGCATTATTAATCCTTTTGATCTTTTTTTTATCACAAAAACCTAACGTTTCATTGAATAATAAGAATTTAAAATGGGGGGAAATCTCATTATGAAATAAATGTTTTTCTCAAATACACATTGGACATAATTATTGGCACCCCTAGAAATTATCATGAGTAAAATATAATTAGGAGGGGAAACAAATCCCAAATTCCCTTAATCATCCATCACAATGAGAAAAACCACAGAATATATTTCTGATGTTCAGCAAAAGATAATTGAGCTTCACAAATTAGTGATGTGGCTGTAAATTCCCATTTCCACCATCAGGGCAATAATTAAGAATTTCCAATCAACATTAAATGTTATGAAACTGCCTGGAAGAGGACGTGTGTCTAAATAGTCTTAATGCACAGCGAGGAGGAGAGTTTGAGTGGCTAAAGACTCTTCAAGGACTACAGATGGAGAATTGTAGAGAATAGTTGAGTCTCGGGGTCAGAAAACCTTTAAAAAAAAACGGTCAAACAGTCCCTACTTCACCACATGTTGTTCGGGAGGGATTCAAGAAAAATTCTCCTCACTCATCCAAAAACAATCTCCGGCATATTTAGTTATCAGACACAACTGGATCTTCAAATGGGACTGGCTTCTATGGTCAGATGAAACTAAAAAAAAAATTGCTTTTTAGCAGCAAACACTCAAGATGAGTTTGGTGAACACAGGGATAAAGCGTATCCCATGTGAACAATGAAATATACTGCTGTTTTTTATGTTGTGGGCCTATATTTCAGCTGGAGGTCCTGGACATCTTGTTTAGATGCATGGCATCATGGATTCTATCAAATACCAACAGATAAAAAAAAATCAAGTAACTGACTCTGTTAGAAATCTTATAATGGGCCATGTTTGGATCTTCCAACCGGACAATAATCCAAACACAAACCTTAAAAACAACACAAAAAATGGGTCACTGGCCACAAAACCAAGCTTCTGCTATGACCATTCCAGTCCTCTGACCTGAACCCTGTAGAAGATGAGTGAGGTGAACTGAAGAGAAGAAGCTGTGAATCTGAAGGGTCTGGAGTGATTCTGGAGGAAGGAATGGTCTCTGATCTCTTGTCAGGTGTTCTCTAACCTCATCAGGCATTATAGGAGAAAAGTTAGATCTGTTAAACTGGCAAAAATGTCAAAAAGTATTGAATAAAAGAGTGCCATTAATTGTGCTAATGTATTAGAGAAAAACATTTATTTCATAATGATATTTCCTTCTATTTTAAATTCTTATTATCCAATGAAAGGTTAGATTTTTGTGAATTTTTTAAATAATTTTCACAGCCTTCTTTGATCATATTTATTTTGGCCATGACTTTATGAAGCAAATTATCTGTTTATTTGCATGCCATGAAACCAACTATTTTCTATGTGAATATATTGTAAAATGTAATTTATCGCTGTGATCTAAGTTGAATTTTCAGCATCATTACTCCAGTCTTAAGTCTCACACGATCCTTCAGAAATCATTCTAATATGCTGGTTTGCTGTTGAAGAAACATTTCTGATTATCATCAATGCTGAAAACTGGTTTTTCATTTCAGATCTTTTTTGAAATTGTGGTACATTTTATTTTTCAGAATTCTTTGATGAACAAAGTTAAGAAGAACAGTATTTATTTGAAATATAAATCTCTTGTAACACTATAAAAGTATTTACTGTCACTTCTCATTAATTTAATGCATCCTTGGATTTTTAAAAGTTTATTTAAAAAAAATTGTGTACAGTAAAATTTTTTTAAAAAAATGCATCATGTGAAATGTACATGTTTGCATACATTTGTTTTAAGTTGAGTCTTGTTTATTATATTTAAAAATAAATGGTAATTAAATTTAAGTTTAGGCTCTGTTGTAAATTGTAACCTTATCTTAATGCAAAAGGGCTCCTATAGTTTAGAGCATAAGCTGCAAAAAATTATTCCCTAAGTACATTTTATTATATTTGAACTTATTTAAAGAAAGAGCAATTTGTTCAGTAAACAACGCAAAACCCCCAAAAAACAACATAGAACCGTGACGTCAAAACAGAGGTTCGTGTCGAACCATCATGTTTGTGTACCGTTACACACACACTGGCCTAGATATATCTCACACACACACACACACACACAGAGATCATCTTCAAACTCTATCTCTGTGTTTGTTCCTGTGAACATGCTCCGTTTCTCATTCTCTGCTTTGGGCGAGACTTCAGGCATCTGATCCAAGCAGCAAAACCAGACAGAAATGCCAAACACACACACACACACACACACACACACACACACACACACTGTATACAACCACAAGAGACCAGCTCAGGGTTTGCCCTACAGAAGCACACAACAACATGGTTTCTGCTTCTCTCTCTCCCTCACACACACACACACGCACGTGCACACGCACCAAATGTCACTTCAAGGAGACTGTAAGTGTGTGTGCAGAGCAGCATGCAAGATTTTCAATCTGAGACAACCAAAAACGTCTGTCTTAAAGAGATTCACATAAAAATCAATGACTTGTTTCGTTTTTTCAGAAAACACAAAAAAAAGATATTTATTGGAATGTTTAAGCTGCTTTTTTCCCTATAACATTTGGAAAAAAGATGATGGAATTCTTAGTTTCAGGTGATCGGTCTCTTTAAATAATCACGTCACTGTGCTTGTTATTTATGCCTGTCTTAAAGTCTCCTTTTGTGATGTTCTCTCTCTGAGAATCACTCACACACAGCCGGCATGCCGTCGGTCATCTCCTTAAGGTCTCACTGTTATGGTTTGGTTAGTTTGACCTCTTTCTGTACTGGAGTTCACAGTGGACCATCCAATTAAAGACACCAGCACCACAGACACTCACACAACCTTCAGAAGCACATTATCTCTTATTCTGTCTTTCTCTGTCCATCCTCGAGGGATCTGGCCTCCTTCACTGGCCATAAAGGATAAGAACATCATTCTACTAGAGAGAAAGAAAGAAAGAAAGAGCGCTTCTTGGCTAAACTGACCGTCACACACATCAGCTGTATCATATAATGGATTAAAAGGATATTTTACCCACAAATGTAATCATTTATTCACTCTCATGTCATTTCAGTTCCATTTGCCTTTTATTATGTGGAACACAAATTATTTTTAATAGAATATTTATATGGACTACTTTAATTGTGTTTTATTTTTTTTTCTGTAAAACAGACACACAGTACTCTTCAAAAGTTTATGTTCAACAAGCCATTATAATATATTAGGGATGCAATGATAAAAAAAATTCAGAACCGATCCGATCCCACAAATTCTGAGGATCGGCCGATACCGATCCAATCCGATACCAGCGCATTTAAAAAAAAAATATTATGTAACTTAGAATTTCTATACTTCTCTGTGTTGACCCGATCGTCACTCTTCGGTGTGTTAAACACAATCTATTACAGTGTTTCTCAACTGGTCGGTCAAAAGTGCTGGGTATCCAAAAGTGGGTTGCGAGACTGTTCTGAGTGGGTCGCGGATTATTTACAGCCAAAGAAACGACATCAACAAAAAACGTAATTCTAAATGCTTTTCTGATGCGAGACTTTTATTTTAAAAGACGTGCCGGAAAGCTGTTGTCATTTCTGTCAGATCATCTAACTCCGAGGCAGTCTAAGGAAAGAAAGAGTGCCTGAGAAAAAGGCTCTGTCCCAACTCAGTATCTGATGTCAGATGAGATGTTGACAGGTTTAATGTCAGTGGCATTATTCTATCGTTATTTTCATAACTTATGAAATAAAAAGTCTCTCACCTCAGAAAAAAACGAACTGTCCTGTCAGAGGTTATAGTGTGCTGGTGGTGCACGCTCTTCTATAGCACTTGCGCGAACGTGGCGCCGCGCTGTAACGTTATATAACTTTACTAAAGCACAGAAACTACAAGCATGCAGCAGTACAGTACAATAAAATTAGCCTACAGCACCAACAAATCACATTACTGTACTGCGTGTGTTAGCTGGGAAGTATTTGCATGAGGGTGTGATATTCATTCTATTCAGGAGCATATATATATATATATATATATATATATATATATATATATATATATGTATATATATTTTAAAGAAATCCGTTTTGACCAAGGCTGCAATTATTTGCTTAGGAACTGTGGCTGAAATAGTAGAGTAAGACGCTAGCAACAGGCAGGTCATGGGTTTGATTCTCTATACCTAAAATACAGTGTAATCCAAATGCACAGAAAATTGAGGTAACCTCATCAGCAGAAACATGGGAACTAGTGTGTGTGTGTGTGTGTGTGTGTGTGTGTGTGTGTGTGTGTGTGTGTGTGTGTGTGACAGATGTAGGTTTAATTTCGCCCTTGTCAACTCTAGGGTGTCCTTGACTAAGAATTTTCATAGTCAAATTGGATTTTTCAAATCTTGACGATATTCAACTGATAGTCGAATCATATGTTTGGGGGCGGGGCAAAATACATTACCATGAGTCAAATCAGACCTTTGACAGTAATTATTACACACAGGGAAAATGTGCAACGGACGACTCGCAGATACAAATGCGGTAAATAATGTTTTATTTTTTTATTAAAAAGAAAGTTAACATTAAACATCAGCGAAACCCTAAGAATTCATTTTTTTTCAATTATAACATGTAGGCTATATGCCATAGTTATTAATGTTCTGCATTTCTGTTTGAGCTGCTCGCGCTGAAGAAGACCAGTAAAATGAAGCATATGATAGCTATTTTTTAATGAATGGAATTTAACTAAGTTCTCTCATACAGAATACACTTCGTTATTTATGTTTCGACTTTACAGGCTATCTGCACAAAATAACCCGAGTGCACAAGTGAACGTGTCTGCGTGGTTCTGAATGAACTCCTTTTGTGAATGCGTTCTTCATGCAACAACGTGCATAAACACGGCAGCTAAACTCAAAATGAACAGCGTTCTATTATAATAGTGTTCTCATTATAATATTACGTATATGACAGTCGGAGTCATAGTCGTTAATATTATTGTTGTTTGTACTGCTTGCGATGCGTGTTGAAGAGAATCACTGTAGTACTACAATGAAGCGCTTTTACTGCAGCGCAACTCAACCAAATGCATCTCATACGAGATAAATAATAGTAGGCCTATATACACTATATATAAAGCGGGCAAAATATTTTGAAATAACTTGCACCCTATCTGATCGTCTTTCAGTTTGAGTGGTGTTAAAGATTTAAATCCTTGCCGCCATGCTCCTCTGTCAGTCGCGGATGATGAAAAGTGAAATGTAAATTTATAGGGGTGGTTTGGATTTATTCATGCGTGTTAAAATAATTATTTATAGCTTCTTTCTTTCCATTTTCTTATTTACAGCATTATCATAATAGGCTGTATTAATTTATTGGGAGAAAACCGGTAGTTCTCTGTCAAATCAGACATTTGAGCACCCCCATATAGCCAAAATGGCATGATCACAACAACTCGAATATTCGACTTTGAGTCGAATCAGGCTCTTCCTATCGAAGCATTGAATCGTCGACTATTCAGGGTCACCCGTCATCTTATTAGAGCGGAAAGCAAACCCACCATGTTTTGACCAGGCCAAGCCAGGGGTGTGTAGGAAACATCATGCATGCATGCAGACAGTACACTGTCACTCAAACACGCACGCACGCGCCTCTAGAAGCACTGGAAGGATGCAGTCAATTATTACATGGACATGTTATTCACGTTTAACCAAACACAAATCCGCACATTTGAGTATCTGTCAATCAAATACTCTAAAACTTCAGCAGAAACGCTCGCTGGGGTCCCGCTCGTGTATGTGTGTGTAAACTGGTTTAAGACTGGTTAATCTTCTCAATATAGTTCAGGCTAAAAGAGAGACAGATGTTATATTCCTTTGATGTTATGATTGAAGTAAAACACACCAGCTGCTCACACACACACATCAAATGCGAGATCCTCTTTCCAAGGATTAGGAACTTACAAATACGCTTAAAAACAGACAAACACATATTACAAGAAATGCTGGCAAAAATGATCATTTTCTGCATCAATAATTAATACCTGTATATTAACAATTAATAATAACAAATAAGGTATTTAGACCCTTTTGCATTTAATAATAATAATAGTAGTAACACTAGTTTGGTTGGCTTATTGTTTTAATGCCATGTCAGTCTCCTTGGATATTTTCACGATGAATAACAAGTTAAAAGAGTATAAAAAAATAAATAGCTCTAGATAAAAAAGCTCAAATGTTAATTACTGTTAATTAAAAAAAATGATAGGTGGATCCTGTTACAAAACGCTTTCTTTGATTATATGATAAACATTTCTTGAAGAGTATTTGCTGTTTGTTAATTGTGTAGAATAACAGATTTGTATTTATTTATTTTATTATTTATATGTAATTATATGCATATAATGAAATGTAAAAAATATTTTAAAAAATTTAAGTTTAATTAATATAAATATTATTTATAGTTTTATTGTAGTTATTTTTCTTAATATTTATTCAGGCTTATAAGTGAAACTTGAACTAATAACTAAAAATTATACACATTTAAAAAAGAAAAAACTAATACAAAATGACTAAAACAATACAATTACAAAAAAATTAATGAAAGAAAAACTGAAAATATAATTCAAAATATTAATACATATGTAATAGTATATCAATGACAAAAAAACTAATAAAAATGAAGAATTTATGCTAAAACACTAAAACATTATACATAGATCTGTGTACTGTAGTACTTTTAGAACCTGAAAAATAAACTAAATTTGATAATCTCAAGTTGGCCCAACTACACTGATGATTGAATTAATAAAAATAGTAATAATAATACAAAACGATAATGCTACCTGATACCAGTATGGTTTGCTGTATGTTCTTACTCTTATCTTTAAAGCAAAGACCACATTTTAGAAACCCACAAACACGAATGAGACGGTGTTTCTCAGTGAGTGAGATCTGACCCTGATATGAGCACACACTGACTCTGATCCCTTGCTGAAGGTGTGTGAACTACAGCTGTGCACCTCATGTTGTCCGTCTGTGAGCTGTGTGTGTGTTGTGAGTCCTCACACACGGGTGAAGCACAACTCTCTCACACATACTTCAGAGCGTCTGTCAGCTTCACTCACCCGCTGAAATGAAAATCAGCGAGAACTGACAGCTTTATAAAACTTTAAACCTGCAGCTAACCACTCCAAACACACACACGGAAGCAGTCAAACGTGAGAGCTCGAGATGGAAAGAGTTGAAGCAGAAACACATAAAACCAGAGAGAAACCATCACACACACACACACACTCGAGTGAAGAGCTCTAAAAGTAATGACTCTCTCTCTGAGCCACTTGTTTTCACACTCTGTGTGTGTCACACTTGATTCAGGGGTCTGAGAGCGACACGCAAGAGTTTGAGAAATGATTCTGGATTCCTTTAAACTTTAGAACTGTGCAATTTCATTTTTTTTTTTACAAAATATGTTTGACACTTAATTAAGATGACAAAAAGGGGCTTGAATATGAATATAATAAATATATATACACTACTGTTCAAAAGTTCTGTGATTTAAAAATGTATATATTTTTATTAAGCAATAATGCATATGATGCAAGTCACAAAGACACTTTAAATGTTACAAAGGATTTCTATTTCAAATGCTGTTCTTATGAACTTTCTTTTCAAAGAATCCTGCTAAATAAAATGTATCACAGTTTCCACAAAAACATGGATCAGCACAACTATTTTCAACTAAATATAAATATTTCTTGAGCAGTAAATGAGCATATTAGAATGATCTCTGAAGGATCACGTGACACTGAAGACTGGAGTAATGATGCTGAAAATTCAGCTTTATATCATAGAAATAAACAACATTTCAACATATACTCGAATAGAAAACAGTTATTTTAAATTGTAATTATATTCATAATAGGTTTTAATTTATTTTAATCAAATAAAAACAGCTTTGGCGAGCTCAGGATGCTTGCCTCAAAATCACAAAAATATCACCAACCCCAAACTTTTGAAGAGTAGTGTATATTGTAATATAATACAAAAATATTTGTATATATTTTAGAACAAAATTGTAATATTTTAATATAGTAAAACAATCATACATAATTATTAATATACTATAAATTAAAATTGGACTGAAAATGATCAACACCAAAATGGACTAAATGAGATCAAATTAACATTAAAAGCGGTTAAGCTCCACCCACAGTAAAATAATTCCATAATTCTGCTCAACATGAATTAATACAAATTCTCTGATTGGCTGTGATTGATTCACATTGTGCAGAATTTGGTTATTATTTATGTTTCACTCACAGTAGAGTTTGAGTTCAGCTCTATTCAAGAGCAAAACACACTTAGTATCCTCTCTCTCTCTCTCTCGGAGTTCTGGACGAGAAAAGGACATTGAGTAAGAGCGTATGAGGGAGGCATTGGTCTGTTAATTAAGAGTCACTCCATATCACGTTTCTAACGAGGTCACTCTAATGAGGTCACGGGCAGGGGGCGGAGCTACAGTCTTTCCTCAAGAGGAAACACACACACACACACACACACACACAGAGCTGAAAAAAATCAAACGCATGTATTCACTAGTACACTAAAATACATGATGAAAAACATCATGGAGAGAATGTTTCAGGAGAGAAAGAGAAGGTGACTTTGTCTGGTAATTGGAAACACATACGAGCGTCTCTCTCTTTGTCTGTTTCTTTCTCTTGTTCCGGTCTCTCTCTCTAATGCTTTTCTTCAATCTCCACTCCATCCCTCTCTCTCTCTTTACCTCCTACAGTTTCTTCTCCGCTCACCGACACCTCCGTCTCTCTGATTATATTTTTGACAGCAGTGCACACAAGACTGACTTGAAAAATGAAGGAAAAAAGACCACACACACACACTTTCCTTCTGAAATGTATCTGTGTGTGTGTGTATGTGTGTTCACTTTTCACAGGCTTTATAAAGCAAGACAGAACCTTTCAACACCATCAATACGGACACCATCACAATGACGCGTCTGAGACAGGAACAAGAACACACCGCCGTGCGTGTGTGTGTGTGTGTGTGGGATGTGGGCCCAGTGCGCACAATTAAGACTGAAATACTCCGTGTCCTTGGGAGCCGAAACCACAGCTGATATGATTCACCAGACGGAGAGAAAGACATACAACAACAGAGAGAAAGAGAGAAAGAAAGAGAGAATGAGAGAATGAGAGAATGAGAGAATGAGAGAATGAGAGAATGAGAGAGAGAGAGAGAGAGAGAGAGAGAGAGAGAGAGAGAGAGAGAGAGAGAGAGAGAGAGAGAGAGAGAGAGAGAGAAAGAAAGAAAGAAAGAAAGAAAGAAAGAAAGAAAGAAAGAAAGAAAGAAAGAAAGAAAGAAAGAAAGAAAGAAAGAAAGAAAGAAAGAAAGAAAGAAAGAAAGAAAGGACGCGATGAGTTTAATCAGTGATCTGAAGGGACTCAATAATGAGATGCCTGACAGCAAATGTCAACAGAGAGAAAGAGAGAAAGACAGATAGTGGAGGGAAAGAGAGGGAAAAGGAGGGATAAACAAACACAATGTGAAGGAGAATCCATTGAACAAACGACTGAAGATGAACGTTTACAGCAGCAACAAAAATATAGATGATTACAATCAATCCCAGCATGCACTGCCCTTCATATGACCTTCACACACAGATGAAATCCACAATTACTCTAGAGGTTTTCATGAGAGCGTTACGCTAACGACGGAGAGATGCCCATGGAAACGGAAACCAGGTGGAAGAACAAATGAAAGAATGGATGAGAGAGAAAGAGAGAGAGCATGACTGAAATCTTTAGTTTGACAGACTGTCTGATAGACAAGTGGATTATGAACACAAGCACACACAAAGCTGGATTAATAAAAGAGTATTAAGGATATATACAAACAGAGAGACTTGTAATACTCATATTTCTGTATGATAAATCATGTCAACATGTGTCATGTCACATCAGACATGGATGAGATTCTGAGATTCTCCATCACTGACATCTGAATTATAAAAAGATATCACCAATCATCAAAATCATAATTGATGTTCGCAAATATTTGATGAAACCTGGGTACTATTTTTCCTTGATTACAATTTACAATACAGTTGGTCAATTGAAAAAAATATGTACATTTGTAATTTTTCTGTATATTACTATTATATTTCTTTGTATGTTTCAATTAAATTTTGACTATAAATTGTGATTAAGAATGTTTAACAATTGTACACCTGAATTACTTGATATAAATACATAATAACTAAAAAAGATATTAGTATTAACATTTTCAATAAAAGTATTTCATATTAAATTATTTTGTAAAATGTACAAAATAAATATAAAATAAAATGTAATTATATTACAATACTCAATTAAATTCAAAGTATTTTAACTTATTTACTTGAATGTAAATAAATAAAATATTGTTTTACATTACAATGTTCAATTAAATCAAGAAGTTTTAAAAATAAAGAATTACATGAATTACTTACATTTAAGTGAACACTGTAATATATTTTAAATACTTGCACTTAAATACTTTCAGATACTTGAATTATTTTAAATAAATAAATATATTTGTTGCAATTTTATATTGAAGTATTTCAAAATTGTGACGTGACTGTCCTAATAAAAGATCTCTGAGCATAACCCACAGAAGGACAAACAGCAGCTCTGGGTTACAGAGCGTCTGCATTTCACAGAATCCATTCAAACAGTCTGTGCCTATCATACACGATAGTGCTTCCACATCACAAGGCATTTAGAAGAAATATTCATTTGAGAAATCATTTCCAGAGTTTATTTTAGTGCTTGTCCACACATGAAAACCCAATGTGCTCTCTCTTTCTCTGAACGACCAGTAATCGTGGTGATGGTGGCAGACGGCTATACAAGTGTAATTTGTTCTTTTCTTTCTCTTTCCATCAGAAAGCATGTTCTCTGCTCTCCTCCCACCTGCAATCTGTGGACACGCGGATGATGAAGGTAGTGTGGGTGAAACTCTTCCTCACAGAACTATTAGTTCACCCTTTCACTGATGTGAATCTCAGAGGAACAATGTCTGGAGGTGTGTATGTGTGAGCGCTAAACATGATCACACACTCGCACTCAACCTCCTGCCGAGAGTCTGTAGTCGTTAGAGGACTAAAGGTCTGATCAACGGCTAATTACTGCCATCAGAGCGAACCCTACAATTAACACCCACCTCGCTGAGAGACGAGAGCGAGGAGTCAGAGGTGATGTTCAGAGCGTAGCGCCACATACCGGTCAGTGCCGCCATTAAGCGCTCATACTCGGATACTAACTTTCTGCAAGATTTGATGTTAATCAATAGCATTGTGCAGTCTCAAACTAAATCAAACATATTGGCGTATAATTATGCCTTCGTAAAGATAACCAGTTTGACAGATTTACAGTAATCCGCAAGGCACATTTAATTCTGATATAAGTAACAGCATGACTATTTTAAGATCATCCTCTACTGACAAACCAGGGTTATTATAGTTCAACTCAAAACTAATTATTTAGTTATTAGTTACTTTTGTTTTCTTTGTACACAAAAAGTATTCTCGTAGCTTTGTAAAATTATGGTTGAAGCACTGATGTCACATCACCGAAGATGAATGGAGGTTTGGAAGGACACGAGGGGAGTAATTAATGACAGCATTTTCATCCTTGGGTGAAATAACCCTTTAAACGGAGACAGCTCCATTTTACACCAAAATAAAAGCTTGATAATTTAACATTTAAAAATAATGAATATAAGACAGCCATGATTATTACTTTCCCCAGAACAATCACGATTACCCCCAAAAAAAATGTGTGCAGCTCTTATAAACACTCAATAATACTTTCACGAATAGTTTGTATTATACAATTCTGAACATACACACACACACACACACAGAGACAGAGAGAAAGAGAGATTCAGATGTTTGGTGACGTTTAGCTGTTGTCTCTAAAGCACTTTTACAATTGCACATGGCCAGAGAACATGTGTTTCTCAAACCAGCCTGTATTATTCATAGACTGCCGCTCTCTCTTTCTGGTCTGAATCGTGCATGAGGATGGTTTTAATGGAGCTTGTGCATTTACACGTTTACTGAGAGAGAGAGAGAGAGAGAGAGAGAGAGCGCGAGAGAGAGAAAGAGTCAGAAAGATGAGTGAATCTGATCCATTAAAAGCTCATTAATATCATCCAGCACTAACGACAGACATCAGTCACTCCATCCCAGACTGAAAAAAGTGTCCAGATCTTGAAAATAAAATGCCAGTGACAGTCTCTATTTAGAGGATAAACTAAAACCCATGACATTGAAACAGCAGAAGCGTGAAAGAGAATCTTTCTCTCTTGTTTTTTCTTTTGGCCAGTGCGGATACAAAGAGATGGAAAGCACTTGTGATACACTGGCTATGTGTGTGTGTTTTAGTGTCTGTTTCAGCACCAACAGACTGATTCAGAGGCAAAATAACTGCAGGCAAAGCTGCCCTCAATACATACACACGCCACACACATAACACACACACACACACACACACACACACACACACAAATAAGCAAAATGGTTTTAATCAGACTATTTATATTCCTAACTCTGAATAAACTCCTAAACCTAATGCTTACATATGACTTTTAAATTTCAATACCACTGTTTAGGATATTCATTTAGTCTATTGAAATCCAAGGACAGTTAGCATGTCCTAATATAGAAAGAAATGCTACATTGTGAAGGCAATTATGGCTTGATAATGCAAGTCAAAGCCACACACACACCAAACACGTATTTTTTGCAGCACATATAGCACTGAAGTCAGCAGAAAACATTGAAAATGCACTTTCAGCTCTTTATCAACAGTTTTTTGCAACAGCCTTTAGTGAAGAAGCGTAACAATAGAATGAAACATGTCTGTGTGCTAAGTAGACTTCTAGTTTTCAATGGTCAGCTGATTTTGTTCAGGGTGGTTGCTAGGGCACTGATTCAGTTGCTATGCAGTTGTTAAGGTGTTCTTGGTGGCTGCTGGGTTATTCACCTGTGTAAATCAGACTAGCACCATTCTAGGGTGTTGTGTGTGGTTGCTAGGGCATTGATGCTGTTGCTAAGGTGTTCTGGGTGGTTGCTAGGGCACTCATGCAGTTGCTATGGATTAATTAAGGTGTTTTGGGTTGTTGTTGTGTTCCTCACCTGTGTAAAACTGACTAGCACCATTTTAGGGTGTTATGTGTGGTTATCATGGCACTTATGCCATTGCTAAGATGTTGCTAGGGAGTTGCTATGCATTTATTAAGGTGTTCTGGGTGGTTGCTTGGTTATTCACCTGTGTAAAACTCACTAACAGCATTCTAGGGTGTTGTGTGTGGTTGCCAAGGCTTTGCTAAGCGGTTCCTAACATGTTCTGGGTGGTTATTGAGGTGTTTCTATGAGGATGCAAAGGTGTTCTGGGTGGTTAACAGAGCACTGATACAGTTGCTAAGGTGTTCTTGGTGGTTCATAGGGTGTTGCTATGCAGCTGTTCCTATGCAGTGTTCTAGGAGATTATTAGGAAATTCACCTGTGTTACCAATAGCACCATTCTAGGGTGTTGAGTGTGGTTGCCAATAGGGATGGCATTTTCCCCAAAAATTGCATTCGAATATTCCTTCTCATAAAAAAAATTATATTCGGTTATTTAAATGAGTTTTAATGAGAAAGACATTATTTTTAATTACCAAGTTTTTGTCATGATTTCTGAACAAGCTTATGATTAGCCGTTGCACAACAATGTTCTACAACAACTTTACGTCATATCGCACAGTTTTATTTTGGTTGAAAACGTGTAAACAACAAAAAATAGACAATTACTAATTAACACATTGTAAAATATTAATAGTGTTTTTATTGTTCGAATAATAATTACAGACTGAATATTTGAATGTTCAACTATTCGTGCACACCCCTAGTTGCCAAGGCTTTGCTATAAAGTTGTGACTACTAGTCGACCAGAAATATCTTTAGTCAAAGGGCAGCCCTAGAAAGAAGTATTACAAAACCTAGTGCTGTGTATTAGGGCTGCAACAAACGATTATTTCGATAATCGATTAATCTAGCGATTAATAGAACGATTAGTCAACTAATCGTCGACTATTCCACTGATTAATCAATAGACTTTGATTGATTATTCAGCTTTTGAAATTAGTTAAAATATTGAGTTATACATTCTAACAAATAAATTAATGTAATCACTTCATATCTCTTCACAAAATCATATGTGACATTGGACCACAGAACCAGTCAATATTTTTTTTTTATTGAGATTTATACATCACCTGAAAACTAGTGAATAATATTCCCATTGATGTATGGTTTGTTATGATAGGACAATATTTGGCTGAGATACAACTATTTGAAAATCTGGAATCTGAGGGTGCAAAAATCTAAATATTGAGAAAATCACTTTTAAAGTTGTTCAAATTAAGTTCTTAGCAATGCATATTACAAATAAAAAATAAGCTTCAATGGAACATGATTTTTACTTAATATTCTAATGATTTTTGGCATAAAAGAAATCTAGATAATTTTAACCCATGCAATGTATTTTTGGCTATTGCTACAAATATACCTGTGCTGCTTATGACTCGTTTTGTGCTCAAGGGACACATATGTAAATAATTACAATTATTACACAATAAATTGCTAACACTTAAAAAAAAGTTTCATTAGTTAACATTAGTTGACTACATTAGTTAAGATGATTTAATAATAAACAATATTCTACAGCTTTTATTAATTTTAGTTAATGCTAATTTCAGCATTTACTAATGCATTATTAAAATCACAAGTTGTGTTTGTTTACATTAGTTAATGCTCTGTCAATTAATATGAACTAACAATGAACGGCTATTTATTAAATAGCATTAACACAAATTAATATAGTAATAAATGTATTGTTCATTCGTGTTAGGTAATACATTATAACACCTTACTGTAAAAGCGTTACCAATTAATTTGTATAAATAAATATATTTGGCACACAAAATGAGATGACAGAGAAACTTCTTGATCACCATTTAAGTTAGTTAGCTATATGAAACAATAACTGAATTAAATTCTGCCTAACATATCATTTTGTAAGTCATTTGGACAAGAAACAACAAGGTAAGAGACACAATGCTGTATTTATTTGATAAACTATTTTATTCACAACATATATCTATTAAAATACCTCATAGGGTTATGGTGATCAAAACTGAAAGCACTGAATTGAGTGAATTTAAGGTTAATGCAAAAAGTACTGTATAAATATACGTGATGCGACTGCTTTACTGAAGTACCGAACTGAAGAGCTCATGCAAACATCACTTTCTCACCACTGTCAGTTTTTGTTTAAACTGTTGTTTTGTTTGTTGTTTATTGCTTTAAGAAGAAAACGCTGTGCACTGAATGTCTCTTCTTCTCTTGAACTGCATCAGAACTACAGTCTCGCGCTACAGTGCCACACTGCTCAAACCGCAGTATTGCAGGCTTTTATATTAGATCAAACAACTACTCGAATAATCGTTTCAGCCCTACTGTGTATCACCAGCAAAGTCACGATATGATACGCATCACGATACAGATGCAACGGTACGATACATATCACGATAACGGGACTGCACTGAATTTCAACTCAGAATAATTTAGTAAAACAGCTGTTTATTAAACACTGCATGCTTTAGGGCCATTGCTAACTACTGGCAGAGCAGGCAGTTGACCTCTGCACTTTTCTGAGAGTATATTGAAGTGGAGATCGCTAAACTGCAAGCTTGCCGGCATTTTCAGAAAACAAGCATGTTTATCCACTGTGGAGAGAGAGCGCGTACACATGGTTGAGTATAAGTATCACACTTAGCAGCTATTTCCGTATTGCGCAAGTGGGAAACTCCATTTCGATGATTACGTCTCTTTATATCAGGCAAACTAGTAGTGTTTCTCTGCGGCCAGATTAAACATTGGTATTTGTTAAACAGTCTAAACGGTGTTCTTGTATTTAAATTAAGTGCGGTGCACTGCTGCACACGTGCCACAATATCGATACAGGGCCAGCAATATCGATACTCATATTGTCAAATCTCTGTGACGATATATATCGAATCGATGTATCGAACACAGCACTACAAAACACTTTAAAATAACACGAATTAACAACCAATAAAATGAATAAGATGTTAAGAGAAGAGAGTTTGAGAAACACACACATCAGGTTACAGCTTTTACTCAAGAGATTTCACATTACTAAAGACATCATCATGTCAGCCTGTCAAAACCATCATGTCGATCCGCACCTGTCACACTCACACTACAAACCGTTTCAAGTCTCTCACACACACACACACACACACACACACACACACACACACACACACACACACACACACACACACACACACACACACACTCTCTCTCTCTCTCAGGCTGTGTTAGATTGGAGTGAGTGACGGTCAGAATTCAGGGAGAAGCCGATAATGAAGCAAAGAGCGAGACAGATGCTCTCAAAGGGACAGGAGAGACAGACAGATAGTGTGTGTGTGTGTGTGCAGTTTCACAGCAAATTTGTTGGAGGTTTGAGGCCCGAGGGTTTGATATAATGAGACTCTCTGATACACACACACCTGAAATATTCACTCTAACATTCACTCTGAGTTCACACCTTACAACCTCACACACCTGTCTAAAATATTAACACACAGAGCTAATGAAAGAGACAGAAGCACCTCACACAGAATCATATGAGAGCTCATGGGATGTGGGAGGATATCTAAGACATATTTTCCCAATCAATAAGGTTTGATATATACTAAAAGCACAGGCACACATGACAAGATCTGGAAATTCAATAAAAGAACATTAGAACATGATACCAAAGAACAAAATCAAGTTGATGTGTTAGGGTGTTCACTTATATATATAATGAAAAAACAATACTAGGGTTGTGTATGGTTGCCAGGGTGTTTCTATGCAGTTACAGGGGTGTTCCGGGAGGTTTTTAGACGTTGCTATTGCAAAGGTGGTCTGGGTTGTTGCCAAGGTGTTGCTATGCAGTGGCTAACAAATTATAGATGGTGGCTAGAGTGTTCGCTTGTGTACAATTTATTAGCACAATGCTAGGTTGTTGTGTGGTTGTCAGGGAGTTGCTATGCAGTTGCTAAGATGTTCTTCTCTGTAAAACTATATAGCACCATTCTAAGGTGTTGAATACGGTTGCCAGGGTTTTTCTATGCAGTTGCAAAGGTTTTCTGAGTGGTCCCTAGATGTTGCTATAGCTAACACTTATGACCTGGCAAACAGCTTGTGTGTGTTTGCCAGAAACGTACTCATGGGGTTGCAAAGGTGTTCTCTGGGGTTAGTAGAGTGTTTTGGGCAGTAGCTAGGGTGCTGCTATGCATTTATTAATTTACATTTAGTCATTTAGCAGATGCTTTTATCCAAAGTGAATTACACATGAGGACAATAGAAGCAATCAAAACCAAAAAAAAAGAGAAACATACTATGGCAAGTCTCGGTTAGCTTAACGCAGTGGTTTTTTTGTTTGTTTGTTTTTTAATAAAATTAATTGTTTGCATCATGCGAACAGTGCATGGACCATTGCAGAATGTGGGTGGCCAAAGTATACTTTGGGCTTAAAGGCAAAAGCAAATCCAGTCTGCAATGTAATCCAGCTTTTAAACAAGTTTTAGAGCAAGCGAGCGAGTCAACTCATGGATGAAGGCGATCAGATGACAGAAGAAAGTCCTAATTAATCCAGATGACAGGGATTATCAGCTCTGATTCCACACTGTTGTGATGGTGGATCCCTGGAGCCCAGCAGAGAGACCGTCAGGCGGCACAGCACTCCATGAGCCTTATAATGAGATAACTGCCGACCAGAGACAAACATGAGATCCAGAGGCAGTGTGACACTCCAGCACTCAAGAACAGACCTCAAAGGGACTGAGACTTAACCCAACAACACACACACACACACACACACACACACACACACACACACACACACACAGAGCAAAGACAGCACTAATTCGTCACACTCGCACATCTCATGGGTGAACTGTAATCTCTGGTTATGAATTATTGGTCACCAGATTCTGAGAGAGCAGCTTTGACATTTAAGAATTTATCTGAGGGAGTCTTGCACATCAGGAGTGCTGGGGAAACTGCAGTCTGACAAGCTGAAAGTGTCTCGTAATGTAAATACTTTAATGTTCAATCACTATTCAATAAAAAAATGTAATAATAGTTTTAATAAACAATACGCTATTTAAAAAAATATTTAATCATTTCTATAAATAAACCTCAAATCAAATATGAATTACATAGAAAAATAACATTTGGCGTCAGTAAGATTTCTAATTAGTATTTTTAAATCAAAAATAAATTATGGGTAAACAACCATAAACAAACTTTCTCTGTCTCATTCAGGCTACTTAGAATTCAATCAACGTTCTCTAGAGTCGAGTGATGAATGAATGCATGAACTCTCCTCCGTCTGTCTGTCCCGCAGGGAGACGGGAGACAGAGATGGAGGGCTGTCAGGAAAGCATGCATTAACAGGCTTTATCTTCTGCCTGTATCTCAGGGAACAACTCTACACGCTCGGCTCTAAGTGGCATGAAGTATTCAGAAAGCCTTGTGTCTCTGGTCTGTGCACATTTCGCCCCTGATTCTCAACGGACCTGTGTGTTATTGTGGTAGTTTGGTGCTAAAACGCTCCCTCTATCTCTTTCCGAGAGGCTCATGGGAACTCAGAGAGGCATGAGAGGGTGATAAAGGCATAGAAACGGCCCCTGATCTCTCATTCCATTATTCGCTCCATCGCACTACGTTTGTGTGTCGCAGGAAGTCGAGCTCCAAATCAGAACGACCAATTGCACGTGGAGCGGATGTCGCACACGACAATGAGCACCGCGTTCCACGTTAACATACACGGACAGTCATCTCTCCTTCCACCCCTCCCTCCCTCATCTTTATATTTTGTCTTTATATCTGTCACTTCTACACACTTTCATCTCTGCAACCGAGATTCTTTTTCTCTTCCGTCACTTTCAATCGGCGTCTCTGTCGCTTTGATTGCGCTGCTCTCCCTGCGTCTGCTCACCGATCAAACACAACGGCAGCATTAAAGAGGGGAAAAAATGGCACTTTGTGAATGCATGAGTTAATTAAAATTCAAAGATCGCTGTTAATTAAGCAAGTAAAGGCTGAGAGCGGAAAACATGTCAGCCGTGATGACCCACGGAAGACAAGAATGCAGAACGCTGTAACGTACAACACAGAACACAACATCTACAGAACTGACAAAACAAGCAGGATGAAAGTTTACAGAGAGAGGGAGGGAGGGAGGGAGAGAGAGAGAGAGAGAGAGGGAATGATGAATAGAACAGCAGACAGAACTGTATGTGTACAGTTTATATAGAGTGATACAACAGCGAAAGATAGGACAGAGACAGACAAATCAACGTGAGTGGGTGATGGATGGAGTGATGGATGGATGGATGGAATGATGGAGGACAAGTGAGAAAATATAGAATGCATGAACAATAGATAGATAGACAGAATGAAAAACAGATATAATGAACAACAGACAGATGGAACAATAGAGAAACAATAGAATAAATAATGAACAAATGATAGATGAATGAACAAATGAACGACAGACAGATAGACGGCTAGATAAACAGACAGAGATAGATGGATAGATAGATAGAACAACAGACAGATAGAACAATATAGAAAATAGTATATGAATGAATTAATTAATGAACAAATGAACGAACGTTCGACAGACGGATAGAGATAGATGGATAGATAGAACAACAGAAAGATGGACAATAGAGAAAATAGTATATGAATGAATGAATGAACGAACAAACAAACAAACGAACATTCGACAGATGGATAGAGATAGATGGATAGATAGATAGAACAGACAGAACAATATAATTAACTAATTATAGATGAATGAACGAACGCAAGAACGACGGCAGACAGACAGAAAGAGAGAACAACAGACAGATGGAACAGTTGAGAAACAATAGAATGAATGAACTAATTAATGAATGAACGACAGACAGACAGATAGAACAACAGAGACAAATAGGCAGAACAATAGATAGAATTATATAACTATAGAATGAACGAAAGATAGCTATAACAATAAAACACACGGAAGAACGAATGATAGAACAAAAAAGAGTCAGAATGATAGATATAGAGATTAGGATTGGAGCTAAACTCTGCAGGACCGAAGTTGTATCCCTGCTATAGAGGAATGTGGTGGGGATGAATGGAAAGAAAAGTGGTCATGATAGAAAGACAGACAGACAGATACGGTTGAACGCTAGACAGACAGATAGATGAAAACGAGAAGTGTGTCATGAATAATTGAGCAGAAACAGAGGTTGGGTTTTTAGATATAAATGTAAAAGTGGTGTTAGCAGAAGCCCATCTCACTCTCCCTGTATTTTTAATAGGCT
This sequence comes from Gymnocypris eckloni scoliostomus, assembly GCA_027564155.1. NCBI lineage: Eukaryota > Metazoa > Chordata > Actinopteri > Cypriniformes > Cyprinidae > Gymnocypris > Gymnocypris eckloni. The sequence goes on along the minus strand of CM050426.1, from coordinate 16,083,415 downwards.
CTCTTTAAATATTCAGAGATAAACTGGGGGTGCAGGTTAAAGAACCTGAAAATGGACAAAATGAATGAATGTCTGCAGGGAATCTCTCAAGAACTGCATTAAGAGCCAAAGCCACTCTGATTAGAGCCAGACAAATGGAGGAGACGTAATATCCAGGAAGAATAATTCAGAGAGAGAGAAAGAGAGGAAAGGTGAAACATTAAAGAGCAGAAATTAAAGGAGAACAAGCTACCAGATGAAGGAGAAATGATGAATGTTAGTGGTGGAAATGCGCAGATGAAATTGGGAAAAAGAAAACGAGAGAAAGAGGTCATGAAAATGAGACGACGGAGAACAACAACACGCATTTCCATGCAACAACAGAAGCATGGTGAAAAATTAAACGTGCCTGCAGGAAAAACAGGACTCAGACACACACACACACACACACACACACACACACACACACACACACACACACACACACAGTAGGACTCCAGGAATTAACACACACCCTTGTGCTTTAAAGGTCGTAAATTAAGGTCAGTTTGAAATGCACGGTGCTTTAAATACCACGACTGTTAAAATGTCACTTCATCAAGACTCGCTAACAAAGAAAGCTTCTTCACGCAATTGTTCAAAATCCTGCAAATCGGACTGACTGCCGCTCAACTGAACAATGAACGTTTCATAAAACTTCATAAAACAAACTCAGAGTGCTGATGTAAAATTTAATCAGAATAAATTGGAAAAGTTTCTTTAGGTGAAAGAGCCGAATGCGAGTTCCTACGAAACGCTGTTTGAATTAGAGCCGACTGCAGAAACCTACTTTCCAAGGGTCTGACATCTTCAATTCGGCGAGAGTTTTGTTCCGAGGTTCAGAGTGCGTAATTATTTTTTGTCTGTTTGGGCCTGAAGCAAGAGTCAGACACCATAATCAGAGATTAAAACGGAAAAATAATATGAAAATTCTGAGAGAGAGAGAGAGAGCGAGAGAGAGAGAGAGAGAGAGAGAGCGAGAGAGAGAGCGAGAGAGAGAGAGCGAGAGAGAGCGAGAGAGAGGAACAGCACGCTGCTATCAGCTTTAGGCGCTGGGCTTTAATTTCTTTGAAAATGCAAATTAGTTTCACTGCATGTGTGCAAGCCTGCTCCTGTGTGCGTGTGTGTGTATAAAGTACAGTATAACTCCAACTTTGATGATTTTTGATAATCTGAAGCAAACAATCTCTGATAATCTTGCAGCCGTGTCATCTCGCTCATCTTAATTTAATTGCACAGGCGTAAACGGCCCCAGATCCCAGCTTTTCTGCGGCGATAAGAGCACGCATGTGAGTTCTGATATCTTGTCATCTGTATCTTTGAAGACGGATCTCTCTGTGGTTTCTCCAAGTTATTAGAAGCATCAAACGCACGCAACATAAAATGTGAACTTAACGCCTGCGGGGATGCACGGTTAATACGGTTAAAAATCGAATTAAAACAATCTCGGTCTTCAATCAACGCTGCATGTTTGTGTGCATTTCTCAATATCTCGCTCTCTCGGCTGCTGGAGGAGGAAAATGCGACCATGCGATGATTTAATATTGGAGATGTCAAATAAATGCCAAGACATGAACATTTGCATTGTGCGGCACACTGGGTCATATTTATACAATGCCAAATAACTATTCAAATTGTTTTCTTTGATTGAAATAAAGCTGAATATCAGATGAAAATCTTTAACGAAGATAAGAAATGTTGCCTTGGCAACAAAAGTTGAAATATTAAAATGACTAAAACTAGACTAAAAAGTAAAGCAAATTAGAAGTAGCTAAAATTAATTTAAATGAAAAACTGAAAATAAACAATTAAAACTATTTGAAAAATAATAATAAAGTACTAAAATGACAAACTGAAATAAACTAAAGGTAAATAGATTTGTTTTAAACTAATAAAAATGACAAAAGCGTAAATAAATTATAAAAAAATTAAAAATTGAGGTACTAAAATAGCTAAAACTAAAATAAATAAAAGTATTTAAACAAACAATTAAATAATACAAATGACAAAGTACATAATAAAATTACAAAAATTCAAACTAGAATGAAAACCAAAAATAAATGTTAACTGAAAAATTATTTGAATTGTATTTACTAAAAGAAAACTGAAATAAAAAGAGTTAAATAACAAACAAATATAAAAATGACAAAAGTAAATCAAATGACTAAAATATAAATTAAAATTAAAACGTAAAATATACAAATAAAAACTAATTGAAAAATAAGTTGAAGAAGTACAATTACTAAAAATAAATAAATAAAGCTATAGGGAGATATTTTTGAAAACATCTAAAAAACAACAACAACACAACTAAAATAAAACAAAAATATTAAAGCTAATTTAAAAATAAGTTGAATTAAAGTTACTAAAATTAAAACTGAAAAAATCTAAAGTTAAATAGTAATATTAAAAATAAACAAATGACAAAAGTAAATCAAAATACTAAAATAGGCTGCAACAAACGATTATTTTGATAACTGATTAATCTAACGATTATTAGAACAATTAATTGACTAATCATCAATTATTACTGATTTAAGGCTATTGCATAAAGTACTATATAAATAAACATGACTTTACTGCAGAGCTTGTGCGAACATCCATATCGCTGTAATCAGATGCGTTTTTAACTGCTGCTTTCACACCACTGTCAGTTCTTGTTGTGTTTATTTCGTTATTAAGAGGAAAGCGCGCAGCATATATTTATATATTCATCCAATCGCTGCTCAGCAGCTTCAGGTTCATTCGGCTGGGTTTGCTCTGAAGCTGTGTCTTCTCTTGAATTGCATCCTGGATGTCTGATTTACAGTCATTTGCTACAGCGCCACACTGGTCAAACCGCAGTATTGCAGGCTCTTGCATTAGGTCATATGAGATCAAACGACTACTACTACTAATGTCGACTAATCGCTGCAGCCCTAACTAAAACAAACCAAAAACGACAACTTAAAATAAACAAATAAAAGCTAATTGTAAAAATAGATTGAAGAACTAAAATTACAACAAAGAACTAAAGCAACATAGAAATGTAAAAACATCTAATAAAAATAAAAGCACAACAAAATGTCTACAACTAAAATTATAAAGCTAATTGATAAATAATTTGAAGGTGAACTAAAACAGAAAAAGTTAACAGACATAATAAAATGTAAAACACACAAATAAAAGCTAATCCAAAATATTAATAAATACTATAACAGTATATAAATAATACTAAAATAACACTGACTCAGTCAAGTCTCAGTCTTCAATCAGCGCACAATGTATGTGCATTTCTCAACATCTTGCTCGCCAACAGAGAAGGAAAATGCAACCATGCGCTTTAATATTTGAGATGTTAAATAAGCACCAAGACATGGACATTTCTCTCCATTGTGCGGCACACTGGGTCATATTCAAATAACACCATATGCTCGAGTGCATATGGTAAGAGACGCAAACAGGCACCCTGTTGGTCGCTGCTGCTTCTGTAGGTAGGTCGCATGCGGAGCGCATGATTTAACTGTTTTCACAGTTCCTTGCCATATTTACCAGAGCTTATCCAAATCCTCATTAGAAATCTGCTTCCTTTCCTGCATCCTCCTAAAAGGGGATACGAATTTGAATTCACAAAAGAACACACTTCCCCTCTCTCTTCAGAGCTCGTTTAAAAGTGGCTAATCTCCCAAAGATAAAGCGCAGATTAAAGCACGCTAAAAGCGTATCTGCGACTCCAGCAAACGTGCTGCATTTGAATGCAAACGAATGCTGGAACGGAGAAACGGCGGCGGCACAAAGGTGCAGACGGCTTGCTCGATAATCTGTCGCGTTTGGCAGAGCCGGTGAGGCCAATGAACAGATGTGTTTGAGTGTGATAAAGGAGGTTTAAATGCGCAAACCTACGTGGTACACAACATGATGCGAGAAGAGGGTCAGAAATGGGCCGTAAACAGGCTTAGAAGGACCAAACTTCACCTTTCAGAAAAGAGACGGGCACCTTAACGCATTAAACTGAGCCGTGTGCGCAAACGCGGTTTCTAGAAAGCATTAAACCTACATGCACACAATGCCTCGATCGTATAAACACATTATGAGGCTCATCTTTAAAAGAACAGCAAACAGCTTCAAAAACAAGTGAAGATGCACACAGGATACTGAAATAAAAGGAACACGTGGACTGTGGGTATCTAGAGAAGAAGAAGATCTCTGTGCTTGTGTTAGTGGCCTGTGCATTAACCTCAACCAGAATGAAAGAGAGAGCAAGATTATGCATCCGCTCGAATTCTCTGCACACTGCCAAAACACACAAATATCTAATTTATCCACACATATTCATCCATTAGAACTTCAAACCCGAGCTGCATGCATTCAAATACAAATGTTAACTAACAAATTCAAAACTGAAAATTAAATAAAGCTAACTAAAAATAAGGTGAAGTAATAAAATGACTAAAACCGAAATAAAACAAACTAAATAGAAGTACTAAAAAAAGTCTAATAATGAAAATGTACAAATAAAAGCTCATTCAAAAAAAAGTCATAGTAAAATTACTAGAACTGAAAAAAACTAAAGCTAAATAGAAATATATATAACAAATAAACAAAAAATTACATAAAATTACTAAAACTGAAATAAAGCTAATGCTAAATAGAAATAGCCCAGAAAAATGAAAATAAAAAATATGACAATAAAAACTAATTCATAGTATAACAAATACTATAACAGTATAACACCGTGTCCTAACTACATGCGACACAACAGGATTCAAGCGACAAGCAATTTGGGGTTGATAGAATCAATCAAATATCACAGCCAATCAGAAGTGTGTGTAGGCGGGCTCTCTCTGGAAGCGCACTGCACTCGAAACAAAATGGATGTTTATAATCTAATTCATAAATATTAAACCTTTTTAACATTATTAAAGGGGTCATATGATGTTGCTAAAAAGAACATTATTTTGTGTATTTGGTGTATGCAATGTTTTTATGCGGTTTAAGGTTAAAAAAACAAATTTTCCACATTCTTTACATTATTGTTGCTCCTCTATGTCCCGCCTTTCTGAAATGCGGCGATTTTTACAAAGCTCATCGTTCTGAGAAGCAAGGTGTGCTCTGATTGGCTAGCTATTCAGTGCGTTGTGATTGGCTGAATACCTCAAGGTGTGACGGAAATATTACGCCTTACCATGTTGTGATGCCGTGTCCTGCGCAATTATCCTAATTATCAATGAGGCATTTGTTGTATCCTGTGGGGCTTAATTATGCGTTGCATCATGCGTAAACATTACCATGTCTGCATTTGTGATCGCGAAACGACAAACAACAAGCACTACTCTACACTGCTCAAAACTCACGCTAGTGAGTGGCAAATTCTTTAAATATGAAAACATACTTACAGAATGTGAGTCAGAAGCGTCAGACTGTCCTTGCGACGTTATAATTGCCCCACTTTATAGAAACCGCCTTTGTGCAAGCCAGCATTGTAGACTACTTTTCCAGGTTCAGAAAACAGTCCTCCATAAAACGCGCTGCACACACTCTAATATTCGGGTTGAACTGTTGTGGAACAGGGTTGTAAATACAACTTAACCACTGATTTCTAGTTGTGTATTCTTTTGGAATCCCAAATAAAGTACTTTCACTTTCACAATGAAACACAGCGTCTCCAAGACATGGCGCCGGCAGCAGCAACAACACTACAGCGAGAATAAAAATCACACCACCTTTCTTTGCATATACATTTGGGCGGTGTTATGCAAATCTTCCCACACAGTGATGTAGACATGTGGGGGCGTGGTTAAATGAGGCATTTTAGGAGGGCGTGGCAGTCTTCACTTTTATAAAGAATATCTCTTTGGGTTTGAGACTTTAGTTCCACTTTAAGGATCTTATCCATGCACAGACAGCTTTTAACACTCCAACGAGAAAAGAACACTTGAAATCGCATCATATGACCCCTTTAAATGTACATACTAAGTGACTGTTATCCATCTTTGTCATGGAATAAGCTGCGCTTGTTAATTCACACTGAGTTCACAGTTTTAACTTTTCATTTTTAAGATCTGAGGTAATCTTTTTATTGTTGCTTTCAGTATGGCTATAAAGGTCACGTAAAATGGTATTCAACTCACATTAGACACGTTTAACTTTGAATAAAGCACATAATCAGTACCTGAGATTATCACGGTCATAGTTTGTATGTTGCTGTTCCAGCAGCGACATCATGGAAATAGAAAGTATTTCTAAGATATAAATTATGCGTGTTGCAAAGGAAAAGACATATTTTATCACGAGTTGTGTAAGAATAAGAAACCATCTAGTGATGCCTCATAAACCCAACAGCAATACTCTAAAAACTCCTCAGAACTCCTCAGCAACAGCATGCAACTTCCTGGAAACCAACTACATCATACTGCACTAACACTGACCAACCACAACACCCAGAGCATCACAGAAGAGTTCTGATTTTCTTCAGAAAAATACTAATCTTTTCATAGAAATTCAATCACCAACGTGAAATCCGACTAATATTAGTTGTAAACAAACAGACTTGTACAACATTAACAGCATTCATTTCATGCAGGGAGAAAATGAATTGATCTTCTCCCAAGACACTGGCAGTAATTTACTCTCCCCAAGACACTGGCTGTGATTTATGGACATTATTATTATTGTTTTCACAGCTATTTTCCATTTTACTTTATGAGAAGGTTCCACAAATCTCAAACCCACATATAACTTAAAGTGCTTCACAACATCAAGCAAGTTTCTCCCTCCGTAACTTAAACTCTGTGATTAACTTTAAATGGTGATATACGGAAAATTAATTTAATTTGTTTCATAATTGGTGAATTTTACAAGATTAAGACTATTTTTCAACATCAAATTATCTTCATTTCCTCATATTAAAATGAAGACGCTTTGAAAATCTGTATTGTATAAAGTGCTACAGAAATAAATGTGACTTTAAAGGCATTTTCTTTTTTGACTTCATGAATCAGAAAGCTGCTGTACCTTTAAGTCTATAATTAACCAATGTTATACATTACTTCTGTTCATCACAATGGATCAAGTGACGGAAAATTGTTAAATATAAGCTTTATTTCAAGTAACAAATGTTTAATAATTAAATTTATTTAAAAATATATGTTTTATTATACAAGTAAAATAAAACTTTAAATGAAAAATAGAAATGACGCTGCTTTGTCAAGTTAAAGCACTATAATTATTTTATAAATTAGTTTAAATAAAATTGAAACTAAAATAAAAATACATTAAGCAAACAGTATTATAAAATAAATGACAAATGCACATAAAATTACTAACAAGTAAAATAAAATGTAAGAAATGTAAGAAAAAATACATAAATACTACAAAAAATGTTATGGCTATGATGATGTATAAAAAAAACTGAACAAAGTGACACTTCACAATGTGTTAACATTAGTTATTGCATTAAATAACATGAACTAACAACTAGTATATTATACAGCATCTTTGTTAATGTTATTTAATAAAATGTTCATATTCATGTTATTTCACAGTGCATTGATATTAACATACAACTTTTGATCCAAAAATCTATTAACTATTGAGATTAACATTAGCTAAGATTAATCAATGCTGCAGTAATATTGTTTAATGTTAGTTTATGGTAACTAATGTTTTTAAATATTAACAATTCAAATCGTATTGTAAAGTGTAACTGAAAAATACTAATGTATTTTAAATCTCATCTCAAAAAGTGCAAGAAAATCCTGTTTTCATCCTTTTCATTATCAGTTACAATAATAAAAACTAAACGTATGGATGCCATATAACCAGATGGAGAGAAGAGGAGATTAATGTTGAAGAATAAAATGTCAGGAAGAACATTTTGTAGATATTACCGAAGTCCTTTTACTTTAGATAGGCTGGTCAAGAGCAATTTCCTACATCCCACCAGCTGAGCCACACAAAACAGCCTCCAATATAAGTGAACGACAGACTCCGAGGCACCGTAAAGCAGCAGTTAATGGCACAAAACCAGCGCAGAGATAAGAACAGACCGTACAAACACACACACGCTCATATCAGCTCACTTCAGGGAACCTCTGGGTTTATGAGGACATTAAGACCTGACTTTATAGCTGGGCTTCTGGGAATGGTTGAAGCAGGTGGTCTATTCTGTAGACTGTTTTATGAAGGGTACATTAAGATTGAGACCCTTTGACAAACACAGCAGACGAGCGATGTGAGGACTTGTGTGTTCCAGCAGTCCGCGAGGACCAAAACAAAAACGCATTAAGAGAATTTTATGAAGGATTTAGACATGACTGTCTTCTGGGGACAAGAAAGATGAGGACAGTATGTACCAGAACAAACCGAAAGGGTGAAACTCATGAAAACATGTCCAAGTTATATTTATTAAATAAATAAATAAATAAATATATATATATATATATATATATATATATATATGTGTGTGTGTGTGTTTGTGTGTGTACAGACATTCATACTGTTTTTAAATAATAATGCAATAATAAATGATCAATAAACCCAAATAATAAACAACAATACAACTATTTTAATATATTTTACTGAAGTCAGGTGCATACATCAATGCTTATATATTGTGTATATCTAATGCATTAATGTCATTAAATATATTTATTTATTTTTATTATTTTTATTATAAGACCTTACTGCTACTGTACCTTTAAAATGTCCCAATGTTAATATGATCCGTTATAATAGCCAAGCCACAGCTCACATTAAGGATGAAGCATTTAAGACACTTGTTTCATGTAAGTAGGCTTCAATTAACATTCTACTGAGACTGGAGGCGGATGACAGCCAAACATCCTGACGACCTTTAAACGTCCAAAGACTTAACTACAAACGAGTGAGCAAATGAGGGTCAAGCAGGAAGGCATTGATCTAAATGCTGTGAAAGCGCAGATACATGTTTAGCGTCATAGATGTTCATGCAAACATATAGGGCTCACAAACAAATTGTAACTAAGCATAAAAGAAGACAATAATAGCCTAAAAATGTTTTGCGTGACATTTCATTTTTTTAAATACTACTTAGTGATTAACCATTCTGCGATTCCAATGGGTGATTTTTTTTTTTATAAATGAAATGTAAATATTCATTTTAAAATTAAATATTGGAAAATTAACCAATATTCCATTTATTAAAGCCAAGTATGAATCTCATCAATTTAGTGTTTAAGCATGTTACATTTCTTCCAAAATACTAACTCAACGCAGTAACAATTTAAACAATATATATTTTGTGAACTTCAGTTCGGTTATTATTTCTAATAGTTACCTATTAACAATTTTTGGGATCATCAGTCATCAAAGCTTGGTAAATACTGGTCACAGACAGAGATTTACTTTAAACTTCACCAAGCTGGTTACTCACTAAAACTCGCACAGATCATGTTTCCAGGTCATTTCAAGTCTATTTTGATGTGACAGAGTGGTCATATCTAAGCGTGGGAGTTGTTGACTTACTTTTTTAATTCGTCTCGATTTGTTTAGATTTGTGAATGTGCACGAACACAAGAGAGGGGATTTATCGCATTAACCAAATCATAGCCGAACATTACCAGTCATATCATATTCCCCCCCAATTACACCCCACCAAACTCACAACATGCTTTAGGGATCAGTTAAAACTCAACGGGCTCAGGGGAGGCGAGAGAGACGTGAACTCCTGTTGTAACTTTACCTGCTGGTGTTGCTGTTGGGCAATGTTTCTTTAGAAAAACTAGTGCTTTATACACTTTTTATAGTTTGTTTTCTATGTTATAGTGTGTAATACTGGTGTTTTATTTTTGTATTATGGATTTATTCTCACCCAATATTTTGAGGCGCCATATATATATATACACATGTATATTTATATAACTAGTATTTTACAAAAAACAATAATAGAAGTATTAATACTAATTTGAATGAATGAATGAACGAACAAATGAAAACACTTCTCTTCAGTAATAAAAAAAAAAAAAAACGAAATAAATATGCTTTAATTCTTCATAATGACCAAAAAGCTTCTTCCTGAATCTGCATGAAGATTTGGATCACACAATTTGTAAAAATGTTCAGCAACTCACAACTTTCAAAATCTGATTCAAAACTGTCTTGGGGAGTTTTGGCTTGTCAGATGTTTAGTCAACTACTGTATCTAAACGCACTGTACTTCAATGCCTCACAGCCTGGTTTCCATTCCTCATAACAATTAAATACGGCACTACCCTGAATAAGGACTATCACATCTAACACTTTTTTTTTACTGACAGAAATGTTCAGTGTTTCAAACTCCTAATTAAAGCTTTGTGTGGCTAGGAGTTGTTCATATGCCTTTAACTCAAATACGATCTTTCTGACATGACTTGTACACAGTATAATACAGTGAGATCACCAGCCAGAGCTGTGTATGTGTGTCCTCTGCTGTCACACTTGTGGCTCTGGCTTTATAACTCTAAGTGCGTCTGGACATCAGGGACTGATATGAGACGAGACCAGCCACGAGAGAGAGAGTGTGTGTGTGTGTGTGTGAGTTGGTAAAGTAGGTCGCCGTATACATCAGAGGAGTCGTGTGTGAGTGAGAGTAGAGGTGAGGGGCTGAAGCGGCTGCCGAGAGCAGCGAACGAGGTCCTGAGAGACTCGCTGGTCTCCGTGGAGACGGGAAAAGCAGGCCGACAGCGAGACGGAGAGCAACATTAAAAGACTCGCAGAGAAAGCAATCAATAACACACGCACAGCAAAGCCGTGAAACAAACCTCAATCGCTTTTTAATCACAGAAATAGAGGAAAATAGCAGGAAAATAAAACCGGCCTCCATCTACAGACTATAAAATGCTGCATCCATCAGTCTCTCTCTCTCTCTGTAATTGGACAGGTTCAGTCATCAAAACTCACACAGCTCCTTAAAAGCACCTCAAAATGCCTTCACAAGCAACTATATAAATGTGATCAGGGGAGGCAATCTACATTTTTATATTTTTTTTATGAAATCGAGTGCTTGTGGAAAATGCATTACTGTGATGCATGATGTGTTCGCCAGGCTGTTGCTATGCGGTTCTGGGTGGTTGCTAGGAGGTATAATGTCTGCGGATATGGTTCAGTTCTTTCAATGTGGATCTGTGGATTTCTTTCACTCATTTTCTGGTCCTGCAGGTGAAAATGGTGTGTCTGATCACTTAGTAAAAGCAATGCTCAACAATGCACATGATGTTATGAATCATTCATGTTGAGTTAAGTGCTGTAGTTCAATATTTAAACATCGCTTCCAAACAAGGTGCGATTTTATAAAGAGGCAAGCGACATAAGCCATTTATTCTGTGTTAATCAAACCAAAATCTGTACTTCCACTATAAATTATCAGCAAAAATGGACTGAAAAACATTGGACATTAACAAATTCCTCATAATTCATGAGAAAAACCATAGAAAAGATCACAAAAGCCATTCGAAAACAAAGTATGCACACTCTTCGGATGCAGTGCATTGTGGGCGTGAACATAGAAACTCGATGTGGAAAAAAATGTAATGCAGTGTTGCCACAATACTGGATTTGATAACTTAGACAATAACTTAAAAAAAATTTGATACCATAAGAAAAAAAGCATTAAGAGCATAAAATTTGTACATTATCAAATTGAAACTTTATTTTTGACCAGTAGGCTATGTTCTTATTAGATTAAACTATGCTGTCTGAGACTTTGCGTTATTTTGATTATTTCTAAGACAGAAATACATTACTATCGTTTTACAGAAATTTGCCCAGATTTAGTTTTTAACAGTTAAAGTATTTCTAAACCATGTTAGTAATTGCTCTTTTTAATAAAATAAACAGTGTTTACTGTAATATTATTATACGCTACAGTTAAAAAGTATGGAGTCGGCAAGATTTTCTTTTTTGAAATAAATAAATACTTCTATTCTGCAAAGACTGATTCAATTTATCAAAAAATCAGTAAAGAGATTTATAAAAATTCGATTTTTATAAAAAAGTATTTTCTTATGAGCTTATTAGATTTCTCATTATAATTTTTGCTATAAAAAAAAAAAAAAAAAAAGTGCATGAATTATTGTACCGTACAGTCAGGGCCACATTAAGACCTCGCTGGGCCCCGGAGCTATGACTTACAGCAGTATAAAAATACTATGCATAAGTAAAACAATAAAATAAAATAAATAGCATATAGCCTACTTAAGACAAGTAAACAGTAATGAATTACAATAGAATAAAGAAATTGACCTACTTGAAAGACTTAAAGCACTGATTTAGAAATATTATATATTGTATAAAACAAATGTACAAATAAACTGAATAGTCTTCACTGTATAAATTCAATATACATCCATATTTATTTTAAAAAGTGATTCAAAAGTGACCAGGACAGTGAGTGATTTTCTTTCTAATGTTTGATTTACATTATTGACAAAAATGGCAACAGCAGCAAGATTAGGCTGCTTTAGAAGTTCAAACTAACCTAAAATCAAGCTACGCAATATTGTGTTCATAATCGAAGGCGATTTGTCCTAGCTTGTCAGTGAACTATGGCTCGGTGATTTAACTGCCGCTCCATCTGAAAACAGGAGATGGCGATTTACTGCTAATCAAGAAACCGGCTTTACTGTCGAGATGCGCATGTTAATCAATTCGATTAATTGCACAGCCTTACCCTCTCACATATATATTTTTTTAGAATGGTTTACATTTTTACTTATTGAAGACTGTTCGTTGCATGACCATTTCCAGATTACACCAGTAATCTGCGGCCATTAGCCGCAGCGATCACCTGTATAGATAAGTGCACGGGTCGTTCAGAAGTAAAACAGCCTATAGAATAAATGCATTTGAATAGTAAATCAAATTTGAAATGTGACGTTTTAATCACTAATGGTAAAGCATGGAATTTACGGAAAAGCTCCACTTGCAGTGCTAATAAGGGGGGTGGGGGTGGTGTGAGTTTGGCGATCGGTGCTACCAATGACCAGTCAGTCTACTCCACAGCCAATCAGGGGCCCCCTCCTTACTCGGGCCCTGGGGCTTCAGCCCTGCCTACAGTACAGTAGTAAAATGGCATGTGCTTTGCCATCACAGGAACAAATTACATTTTAAAATATATTCAAACGGAAAAGTCATTTTAAATTGTAATAATATTGTATAATGTACTGTTTTTACCGTATTTTTTACCAAATAAATGCAGCCTTGGCGAGTAAAAGAGACTTCTTTCAAAATTATTCCTAACTTTTGACTGGTAGTGAATTTAACTGAAATGCACCGACAAGTAAATGTCCAAAATTACAATACGATGTCAGAGAGACGAGAAAGCGCAGTTACCAGAGTATCTACACAGTGGAAAATGTTTTGGAGAATATTTTTGATAACACTTGCTAAAAGGACCTGCCATGGGAGTTCAGTGTGAGAATGAGCCACAGTAACAAACACCCACAGAAAGAGAGAGGAAGATCATGTGCTCGAGGTCCTGTCGCATTACATCAACAATCAGTGCCGTGACCTCACTGGAGAGGTCGTGGACCTGCGACCCCACCATCAGCACACCAGAGGAGCAGAGGTCAGAGGTCAGCTCTGACTGTCAGTGGCGTGCGTACGCTTGGCTGGAGAGAGTGAGATGACTGGAGGAGAGAGAGAGAGAGAGAGAGAGAGAGAGAGAGAGAGAGACCGATACGACTGCAGCCGCCTGGCAGAAGAGAACAACAGAATCCTGCTCAAGGACACACACACACACACACACACACACACACACGCACACACACACACGCACACACACACGCTCGTGTTTTATGGACAGGATCGGACAGATGGAAGATCTGAAAAGGGCAGCATTCATTTACAGTCAGATATCAGAAAAGGTTATCCTACATCAACTCAGACAGCTGGACACACACACACACACACACGCACACACACACACACACAGCGCTCAGGTCGTCCTGAGGAAAACAGCTGCCAAAGATGACATTTCAAGGTTTCGTATTCCATATTCAAAACAGAAAACACTGAGTGTGTGTGTGAGTGAGGGAGAGAGAGAGAGATCGCGGCGGATTCATGACAACATCACACTCTTTGAAGGTCATTTGCTGAAGGGCGAAGCCACATACACAGACCTAAAAACCTCACACACACACACACACAAACGCGCACACACACACACCTTGTTAAAGTTGACAGTGCTGTATATCGTATCAGATATAAATATGCAGTAAAACTGTAAAGGCCAGTCATTGAGGACAAAGAGCAGGTGGCACGAAACACACACACCTGACACTTGCTTCTTGCTCATTTCTAATTCATGAGGGGCTTTTGCATACAGTCACCGAAAATATGACACCCGGGCGAATCTCATGAAACCCTTCAAGATTATGTGCAGGTCATATTTCACCCCAAAATATCAAGAAAAATACTTTGCTGAAAGAAGAGGCTACTTTTAGGGCCATTAATATTATTTGCACTGTGTAATAGTCTGGCATTTTATTTTGTGCATTTTTTAGAGCTTTGGTGTGCAGACTTTTTGTTTTCTGTTTTCCAATTAACCAATTATGAATTAACATTGTACTGCATAAATGATATGCAATATGTCACAGAAATTCAATGTATTTATAAGTCAGGGTGGCAATTATTGATAAATTTAATAAAAAAGAAAGCAATGCATCAAATAATTAAATAAGATTATGTATATCTAAATTGATGAATACAAATAAATGATTGTAAAAAAGCATTACATATCTAACTAAATAATAATTTGCACAATTTATCTCTAAAATTATAAAAAATAATATTTTATAATAGTGTACAAACAAAAAAGTTTTTTTAAATATCACTTTTAATTTTTGTTATTTGTTTGCATTTTGAGAGGACAATGTACTTGACTGTAATGCAACAAATCTTAATGGTCCTAAATCTGGCTTCATTTTCTTTGTGTAACTGTTGTTGTTTTTCTTTTATTTTTGGGGTGAATTGTGGACACATTTTCAAGAGATGAGATTCACCCTCTCTTCAGTAAACACACACACACACACACACACACACACACACACACACACATGTTGGTTTTTATGGTTTATGGGGACTCTCCATAGGCGTAATGGTTTTTATACTGTACAAACTGTAGGTGCTATTGCCCTACACCTACCATACACCTAAACTTAGCCCTCACAGGAGACGGTGCATTTCTACTTTCCCCCAAAAAAACGCACAGTGTATGATTTATAAGCGTTTTAAATTATGGGGACACTGAAAATGTCCTCATAAATCACCTTCTCCTTGTAATACCTATGTCATACCCATGTCATTATACAAATTTGTGTCCTCATAAACCACATAAACATGCACACACACACACACACACACACACACACACACACACACACACACGTCTGCCCTGATGTTGTGCTCTACACTGAGATGACACTCATCTCTTTCACATCCCTGTATTCTGTCTTCCATGTTTGGCCCAGTCAGTGTCTCAGAATGAGTGTCTCAGTGGACACACACACACAGATGCGCAAGCACAGAGCGAGGGCTGTCTCTTACCTTTAGAGGCTGTGTTGAGTAAGACAGAGGAGAGAGAGAGACAGGTTTAATGTGTGATGGTGTGAGTGTGGTGTGTGTGAAGTGACTGGCTGATCTACTCACTCTTGGTCTGGGTGGAGAAGGTCAGGGTGAGTTTGGCAAACAGCTCCTTGTTCTCAAAGCGGTCCTCTTTCGTCTTCACCCAAAAACTTCCTTCAGACAGATCCTCCGGTGAAATCTATCACATACAACACTCATCAGCACCTTCATCCATCTAGATTTACATCTATTCATCATATATCAATCATTCAATCAACACCTGTGATGCATTAATCCATGTGTCTATACATCCACCCAAATCATATATAACATTCACTTATTAATATAATTTTATTTTTTCTCAAAATGTTAGGAAATGAAGGACAAGAGAACGGTTAAGAATGATTTCTATACATCATAGAATTTTAAATAGTATTGGTAACATTTAGTTTAGAGACCAATTCTCACCATTATCTAGTGGCTTATTAGCGTACATATTACTAGCATATTGGCTGTGTATTAGAACTGATAAAGCACATAATAACTTATGCTGCATGACCATATTTTAAATCTCTTCATCCTTCACAATGCCTAAATTTAACAACTACTTACTAACTATTAATAAGCAGCAAATTAGGAGTTTATTGAAGTCAAATAGTAGTTAATAGTGAGAGTTTGTCCCCAAACTAAAGTGACCATGGCATATAATAAAAGTAATAATAATACACACAAAATGATCTATGGGTATTTTGAATTAGCTGAAATAGCAATGTTGTTTTTATCTGTTATTTGAAATCTCTAATTTATTTTATAAAATGTATGTTTTATTTAATTTTATCTATCCATCTATCTATCTATCTATCTATCTATCTATCTATCTATCTATCTGTCTATCTGTCTATCTGTCTATCTGTCTATCTGTCTATCCGTCTATCCGTCTATCCGTCTATCCGTCTATCCGTCTATCTGTCTATCCATCTATCTATCTATCCGTCTATCTGTCTATCCTTCTATCTGTCTATCCATCTATCTATCTATCTATCTATCTATCTATCTATCTATCTATCTATCTATCAAGTCTATCCAAATCTATCTATCCATCCAAATCTACCTGTATATCCATCCAAATCTATCAGGTCTATCTGTCCATCCAAATCTATCCGTCTATATAACCATCCAAATCTATCCATCCGTCTATCTATCCATCCAAATATATCCGGGTCTATCTAACCATCCAAATCTATCCGGTCTATCTATCCATCCAAATCTATCCATCAGGTCTGTCTATCCATCCAAATATATCCGGTCTGTCTAACCATCCAAATCTGTCCGTCTGTCTATCCATCCAAATCTATCCATCAGGTCTATCTATCCATCCAAATATATCCGGTCTATCTATTCTTCCAAATCTATCCATCTATCTATTCATCCAAATCTATCAGGTCTATCTAACCATCCAAATCTGTCAGGTCTATCTATCCATCCAAATCTGTCATCTATCTGTCCATCCAAATCTGTCATCTATCTGTCTATCCATCCAAATCTATCCATCTATCTATCCATCCAAATCTATCCATCTATCTAACCATCCAAATCTATCTGTCTATCTAACCATCCAAATCTATCCATCTATCTATTCATCCAAATCTATCCATCTATCTATCCATCCAAATCTATCTGTCTATCTATTCATCCAAATCTATCCGTCTATCTAACCATCCAAATCTATCCGTCTATCTATCCATCCAAATCTATCCGTCTATCTATCCATCCAAATCTATCCGTCTATCTATCCATCCAAATCTATCCGTCTATCTAACCATCCAAATCTATCCATCTATCTATCCATCCAAATCTATCCATCTATCTATTCATCCAAATCTATCCATCTATCTAACCATCCAAATCTATCTGTCTATCTATTCATCCAAATCTATCCGTCTATCTATCCATCCAAATCTATCCGTCTATCTATCCATCTAACATCCATCCAAATCTATCCGTCTATCTATTCATCCAAATCTATCCGTCTATCTATCCATCCAAATCTATCCGTCTATCTATCCATCCAAATCTATCCATCTATCTAACCATCCAAATCTATCCGTCTATCTAACCATCCATCTATCATCCAAATCTATCTGTCTATCTATTCATCCAAATCTATCCGTCTATCTATCCATCTAACTATCCATCCAAATCTATCCGTCTATCTATTCATCCAAATCTATCCATCTATCTAACCATCCAAATCTACCCCCACAAATGACCATGTACAACAGTTCTGGTTCTAAAATCTGATTGGACGAGTCACATTTTCAGCTGTTGTAATTGGCTGATACATACAAACACGTGATGCACATCAGTTGAGCTCCGTATTAAGGCAACATGTTGTTTCACAATCATAAAAATTGTACACTTAAGCTAATGACACATGGTGAAGGAACTGCTTTGCATGATTATTATAGTTAATACATTTATACAGTGACACTGTGCCTAACAAAATCCCGTCCAGTCGGCTTATTGCTTTAACGCGCCCCTGGTATCGGGACAATATCATTAAGCAGATGCCGCTGATACGATCATACGGTTCAAATGTGTTTCTCCTTCATTTATAGATGCTGAACTGACTAATGGACCGTAGTTTGTAATTCTGGAGTCCGGGGCTGTACTTCACCGCATTCGAGAAGATGAAACACCACCGAGCACTTGAGTCTCACTACGAGTCTCAAATCATAACCTCATTTATACAGAAGAAAACGCTGCAAGTCTTGAGAGTAAAATGAGTTTAACAGCAGCGAACAGGCTGTCAGTATATGAGCACTGCTTCTCTGACTAACCGCCTTCAGACACCAACCAAAGACAGAATGAGAAATGTAGAACACGGATTAGAGGAAGACAGAATATGATAATAGACAGAGAAGAAAAGAGGTGAAACTCATTAAAATGGATCGATTTTACACACAAAGGAGAGAAAGGCGACACGGTCCCAATGCACGCTGGGACGGCCAGACAAAAAACACTCGCTGTCTTTGTAATTCTCTCTTTCTCTGGCTGTTAATGCACATCGCACAAACCTTTCTAGCGTCCATCATTCTGTCTTTCATGGTCCTGTGGCTCTGTTATCTAATACGCCGAAGCCATATAGTGGAAAGAAAAGTGTCGCAGTTTTTTAAATATAAATATATATCTTGATTTATGCATGTAGGCTACCGTTCAAAAGTTTTCAAAGGTTTTTGTGAAATAAATTAATACTTTTATTCAACGAGGATGCATTAAATTGATCAAAAGTGACAGTAAAATACATTTATAATGCTACAAAAGATTTATATTTCAAATAAATGCTGTTCTTTTGAACCTTCTAACTCAAAAGATCCTGAAAAATTAATTGCATCCCTTTTCTACAAAAAAAAATATGAAGCAGCAACTGTTTTTAACACTAATAATAATCAGAAATGTTTCTTGAGCAGCATATCAGCATATTCGAATGATTTCTGAAGGATCAAGTGACACTGAAGACTGGAGTAATGATAAATGACATTTTAAAAAACATAATAGATAACTAAATAAATATGTCAGTGTTTGATCAATTAAAGCCTTGGTGAGCATAAGAGACTTATGCTAAAATAAAGTAATCTTCCCAAAACTTTTGAACAGTGGTGTATTTGAAATGGACTAAACTGCAGTCAATTAGATTCACAATTATTAATGCATGAAGGAAAATGCAGTAAAAAAAAAAAACACTTTTAGACTTAATGAACAAGAAAGAATATTTAATTTCTAATGAATATATTCTATTTCATTTATATGCACCTTAACAACAGCAAGAAGTATTATTAACTATGAATGAGAGTTTTGAATGATTCGTTGAAACCGATGAATCAATGATGGGAATCAATCACGGAGAGGAATTAAATGAACTAATTATTGGCGTCTAAAGTTCAAAGCTGCTGTAAAAATTATATTTGTCTTTCATATTAATACAGCAACAGGACAGAGATGTGTATAAATGAATCTTCATAAAAACTTAAATGTATCATTGCAATATTTACAATGGTAGTTAATCTTATAACCAGTGTTACTGCAGTATCACTGAGATACTAATATGTGACCCTGGACCACAAAACCAGTCTTAAGTCGCTGGGGTATATTTGTAGCAATTGCCAAAAATGAATTGTATGGGTCAAAATTATTGATTTTTATTTTATGCCAAAATCATTAGGTTAAGTAAAGATCATGTTCCATGGAGATATTTTGTAGATTTCCCACCGTAAGTGTATCAAAACTTCATTTTTGATTAGTAATATGCATTGCTAAGAACTTCATTTGGACAAATTTAAAGGTGATTTTCTCAATATTTAAATTTTTTTTGCACCCTCAGATTCCAGATTTGTCCAGAAGCAAATAGTTGTATCTTTGCCAAATATTGTCCGATCCTAACAAACCATACATCAAAATCAGACAATATTTGGCCGAGATACAACTATTTGTTTCTGGACAAATCTAGAATCTCTAGTTTTTATAAATATATATATATTTTAATTTTAATTTGTGGTTTTATATTTCTTTTTGTCTTTTGTACTTATATTTTATTAATTAAATTGCATTAAGCATAAGTACATTTGTATTCATTAATTTATCAATCACTAGTTTTATTAGTATTTCTGTTTTGGTTAAAATTGTACATTTTTGTCATTTTGTTGTGTGGTTTTCACTGATCTAAAATAGAATACATATATATATATATATATATATATATATATATATATAGATCAGTGGGTTTTAATTAATTTTATTTCAGTTATTTTAGTACACGAAGTGTACAACATTTAAATGTTGCTTTGCCAACTACCTGAAATGTTTTTTGATCTTTGTTCTTTTTCAAGATATAATAATATAAGTTTTATAATTTCAGTATTAAGACATAAAACAACTGTAACGTTTTATATTTAATTTTTTCACTTAAAACATTTTTTTTAAGTTTGAAATAATGTTTCATTATGAATCATAATGTTTTTATATATAATAACCCTGCTTTTAACGCTGCCAAGCCAAAATCATACTGAAACTATTAAGCACTCAAGAACAATGCATTGCAATGACGGCGTCTGTGAATGTTTAACATTCACAGTCAGTCAGAGAGCGGACATAGACTGTCACTATGTAAGTGCAGCATCTCTCACCTCCATTTCCACTGAAATGTGAAAAGAAACATAAATCTGAGGAGAGAGGGAGAGAATAAGATATATAAGGGGAAAGCGGATGAGGTAAAGAGAGGTTAAGACACAGAGACAAGGTACAACCTCTAATGATACAGCAGCATCTAATTACAGAGAGAGAGGGAGAGAGCGAGAGAGCGAGAGAGGCGAGAGAGAGAGAGAGAGAGAGAGAGAGGAGAGAGAGCGAGAGAGTCAGGGGTGGCGTGAGATAAGACTAGTCTGAGAGGATGAGAGGAAAACGAAAAAAAAGTTAATTTAAATTACAAAAGAATTCGGTCCTTTCTACCAGCAATTTAATTATCTTTTAGAGACACAGTCAAAAAACACAGGCTTATTAAAAAGCTATTTCACTGACATCCTCAAAGAGCTCTAACCATTGAGACTCTAAACACTCATGAATTCCACTGAAGCCATTAAAGAGTAGCTTTAGGCTAAAGGGAGACAGGACTGTTTTGATGTTTTTACTCTTGTGGAGGGCAAGGAAAAGCCAGAGATAGAAAGAGAGAGATCAGAGGAGGAGAGGAGCGTGTTCATGATCAACAGCTCATCGTCACATGTGTCACTTCCACTCCAAGTGGGCGACATACGGTTGAAACTACGGCTATGCTGACACGCACACAAAAATCTTTTTTATCAGTACTTTTGTATTTTATTCCACATCTAAACCAAGATCAGTTTATTGAGAAGCATAACAGTGTAAAAGTCTCGTCTTTTTATATTTAAAAAAAATTGAAAAACAGTGCAGCAGAACACTTTTTTTTTTTATCTCAATCGGGATTTAAATTTGTTATGAAAGCAATCCAGCCAAATGTGCAATAATTAACCACTCTTAATTATACACGATTTGCCTGCCTGTAATGTATTTTATAATGCTGTGTATTTCAACCAAAAATATTGTGCAATGCATCTATGATCAGTGTTATTTTAGTATCACTGATATACTGTTATAGTTTTGGTTAATATTTGAGTTAGACTTTATTTTTAGGTCGATATTTACTGATTTTGTTGTGTATTAACAACAATGCTTTTTAAAACGTCTATATAGTTTTGGTTTAATTTTATTTTAGTTAAATTAAAGTAAAATATTTCGCTTAAACTAATCTAGTTGAGAAATGTTGCCTTGATCATGGCTAAAATAAAATTCAAGTTTTTTTCCTATTTTATTTCCATTAGTTATTGTTTTAGTTCAAGTAATATTTCTATAGTTTTAGTTTTAGTTAAAGCTACAGTCCGTAAGTTTTGCTCTTTGTCGCCATCTATGTTTGAAAACCTGGAATTGCAGTAACTGGCGGAATTATCTTCGTGAGTCGGCACGGCTTCAGCGCGGATGAATCTAATGTTTTGAAGTGAATGCGTAGCTGTCAGTCACCACAAGGATGTGGATACTGTGCTTAGGAGTCACAGATTCTCACCTATGTCTTGGAATATATGACCCAAATAAGAATGTTCAGCGTATATTGTCAAAATGTACTGGCATTTATAGAAGGTGCAGATGTGTGGGAACATACACACCTTGCTCCAGTTGGCTCTCTTCAGCTGCACCTCAGGTTTGTAGTCTTTCTTAGGCTGGAGGCCGAAGGGCAGCTGAGGAACAGGTGGCGCCCATCCACCAAACCCGCCTGGAGGCGGAGGCATTCAGGACCGCCCATCGGAGGAGGTGGAGGAGGCATACCGGGCATCCCAGGTAGAGGAGGCGGAGGCGGTGGCATACCAGGCGCCCAGGTAAAGGAGGAGGAGGAGGTGGCATTCCAGGTGCTCCCGGTAAGGCGGAGGAGGTGGGGGCGGTGGCATACCAGGTGCCCCAGGAAGAGGTGGAGGTGGAGGGGCAGCCAAGCTGCTCCAGGTAACGGAGGCGGTGGAGGGTGGAGGCATGCCAGGTGCTCGGGCAGAGGTGGAGGAGGCGGCGGTGGAGGCATGGCCGTCTGTCCTGGTAGAGGAGGAGGAGGAGGAGGGAGGCAGGCTTCACCAGGACGAGGTGGAGGTGGCACCGAGGAAGCTGACTGGCTGGGGGGCGGAGCCACAGGCACATGTATTGTAATAACTTTTGCTTTGGCTTCTTTAAGATCTTTTGAGAGCTTCTCAATCTGAGAACCAGAAGAAACAAAGAGGTGCTCATGAACTTTGATTAAGAACAACACTTTGAAGCCTGTTATTGCCACAGAATAAAAAATAAATAAAAAGTGCAAATTACGATATAAACTCTGAAAAAAAAAAGTCAGAATTGCAAGATGAAAATAATTTCTCACAATTCATTTATATCCTCAGAAATTACATTTTACAAGTTGACAAAAAAATGTTTCTTTATTATTTTGACCTTTTTCCCTCACAACTGCAAGCTTATATCGTATGGCTTTTCTTTTCAGAATCATATCTCACAATTGAGTCCGATTCTGAGATTGTAAGAATTCTGACTTTAAAAAACTCAGCATTAACTTAACCTGTTTTATCCCACAGTGAAACCAGGCTTCCATTTAATACAGCTCATGCCCTTTTTCTTAATAAAAATAATGTTAATGCTCAAATCTCCAATCCATTGATTTAATATTATTTATAAAATACATAAATATATAAAATATACAGATATTATAATATAACAATGAACAGAGCTGCAACTTACAATTATTTTGATCATTTTATTTGAACTATTTCCAATAATCAAGATGTGATGTTATTTAATGTTTTTTTATTTTTGTTCTGTTCCACATAAAATGTAGAATACATTTCTAATTTTATTCTGTAGTTTTTGAACTTCCATTTCCATTAAAACATTTCTAAGCATAAAATTAGCATGTTTTTTGACAAAATAATACAAGTCATTCATCTCGATATAAACAAATCTTACACTATAATAGACAACAGAGATTAAATCTAGCAAACGTAAACATTATATTTTAATAAGAAAATTAAATGCTTAAGATATAAAACAACAATACATTACATTAAATATATCAACTATTTTTATAATTATTTTGATAAATAATCAAATTTAATTGCATAAATAATAAAGTCATTGGATAAAGTCATGTTATTTTTGATGAGTTCCAATGTATAATTTTTTTATTATTTTACATATTTTGAGAAAATAGGGAACACAGAGGCATAAAATAATATAAAAGTCTTGAAGATTCTTTCACCATAATTTGGTATTAGGGATATGTTAATATCACTGTTTATTTAAGTTTTGCATGCAAATTAGGTTATTGATAAACTTATGACAATCATGAACACCATAGCTTGGGAGGCATTGCTCACGATTTCAGCATAAAATGTAAAAATCTAGTTAACTGATGGAGGGATAGACAGACAGAAGAAGGTCAGGCCAGAGTTGGAAGCACATGAGGGAGTGTCTAAATTCATGTCTAATTAGCAGCATCATTTATTTACCCAGAACTTGGCAGAACTCATTAAATATGACCAGCCTGCTAATGTCACATCAGAGAGAGAGAATCTGAAGTAGTTCACGGGGTTCTAGCTGAACTTTCTGATGCTTGTTTATCTGTAGGTGACGGGTTGGTTGAGCTCAGCAACTTCTCTCCGACTGTATGTGGATGGACAGACATCTGAACTTCTGCTGACGCCTGCGCTTCATCTCTTTCCGTTGTAATTATCTGTAGCGCCTCCGTGTTTGTTAGATAACCCACAAACATCAGTTCTGTTCTTCCTGTTCTATTAATATCTCTCCTTCTCTCACATTTGTTTACGCTCTTCTCTGTTCATACTTCTCTCTAGTCTCACAGAAACACAATCTGGTCGACTTTCTTTATTCTGGTCAAGAACTGCCCACTTATTTATAGAGGAGCAGAGAGTCTCGTTTGGGTGCATTACTGCAAAATGTGTGCTAAATTCGTTTTTAGATATACAGGGGTTAAAGAAAAAAATATTCTGGGCCTGAACTTTTTTGCTGGAGGTGGGGCGGGGGGGGCAGCATGTTCAGAAGAAGAGCTGCTTTGTGTGCAAAAATATAAACAGGTTTGTGTCTGTAAATTGCTCGGTGCAAAGAAAGAGAAGTAATGGGAACTGGTGTTTCTTTTTCATGTGTCTAATAGACATGAACAAGTTCTTTGAAAAACATCTGTGACTTTTGAAACATGTCTAGTCTTCATGCTCTATGTTGACTATGGTTTCACTAATAATAAACATACATTTGCATTAAGCATCCATGTTTGTCCATGCCCATATTGATTAGAGTATTAAAAACGTGAAAAGTATTAATTTATGGCAATTATGTGTGATTAATCGCGAGTTAACTCATGACAACCATGCGATTAAATATTTTAAATCGATTGACAGCCCTAATACATATGTAAGTGGTATCAAAATTAGCATGTTAATGCAGGCGATTTATTTTTTGAGCTTAACGCGTTAAAACATTTAAGCGCGGGGGCGGGGCTAGGTTCCACCACCACACTCTCAACTGCTAAATAATTGCGTTTATTCAAGCAGAAACGTCTTCCGGGCATATCAAACAGGACACTTTTCAGGCAGCGTGCTGGGTTTATTGGGTTGTCAACTCAAACTTACTCTGCAACTCTAAGTTTGTTCATCTGGCTTTGTGCTACAGGCTATAGAGTGTCCTGCCCTAAACCCACGCCATTGGTTGAGCCAAAGTTATGTTGGGCCTTTTAACCAAAGCTGGTAATGCAGAAAGGACTAATTTCTCCTCTAAATGACATAATTCCCTGTGTGTGTGATGCCAGTCTTGTACCTTCTCTTTGAGCAGGCTGATATCTGACTGCAGGCCTTGGTTCTCTTTCTCCTGGTCATTCTTGTCTTTCCCCAGCTTCTCTTTCTCAGTGCTCAGATCCTGAACCTTCTGCTCGTAATCGGCCTCCAACTTCTTCAGCTCCACCTGCAGCTCATGACGGGCCATCAACTCTGCATCCAGCTGCACAGAACAGAGCATCCATCATGTTTCTTTTTCATGTTAATGACACCAAACTTTTGAACAATAGTGTATACTGTATAGGGCACTTAAAAAATATATAATGTGCTAATAATGACAACATTTCAAACCGCACTATGCTACAGCACATCACATGATCTCATTACACTGCATGTATAATTCTGTGCATGTCATTCAGAAGGTCAAGCGCATCGCACGCAGAATCTCAAGCAGGGCAGTGTGTTTGTATACTCTGCAGAGTACATACTGCAAAAATAGTATGAATCTTCATTTGACCAAAGTGATATATTGTGTTATCAATAAACTCTCAAGTGACCTGTGTTTACACAGTGACCCTCAGTTTATCACTATAAAGGTGGGTTGTTGTTGTTGTCAGCACAGGCGACTCAGAGGACAGATTCAAGAACAAATCTGAGCCGAAATGGAGCCTCTGTGGATTTTAGTATTCACCTCACAACCTTCCACAAAATCTGTCCTTCTGCCTCACAGACAGACGTTGACAATTTCCGGTGACATTGACGGCGGGTGTTTGCAAGCCAGACATGCAATTACGTGACAGCAGCGGAGATGGAAGGGTCACATGCGCGCTTGCACACACACACACACACACACACACACACTTTCTCTATGGGTTAGTAATGAGAGTAATTTGCTGTCACTCTTCTGACAACACACTGCTATTACTCTGAATTAGAAAGGGAAGGAGGGGAAGACAGAGGAAGGGTAAACTCGCCTGACAAGCCCGATAGCTTACACACTCACACAAATGCATAAGTAAAGCAGAGACTATTGCAGTGTTTACTTTATTTGAGCTCTGACAGAAACAAACACACACACACACACACACACACACAGGTAAATCTCAGGAAACTTGACAATGATGTATCAAGGTCACATTGCACCCCCAAACAAGAAAACAAATATATTTTCCTTTGAAAAAATCTGTTTATTAAAGATTCACTGATTTATAAGTAATTTAATCCATATTTCGTATTTTTGCCTTTCAGCTTATAAGTATCAAAATGCCAAATTGTATATGTGTATATATGTACTGTATATGTGTGTGTGTGTGTGTGTGTGTGTGTACACACACACACACACACACATATACATATAGATATATATATACACACACACACATACATGTACATATATACATATATATATGAAACAAAATATAAAAAACTACTGGTCATATTACAGTAATGTAATATGTAATAGTTTAATTTTGGGAACTTAATTGCCTAATTGTAAGGATAATTTTTTCAAAGGGTTAGTTCACCCAAAAATGGAAATTAGTCCGTGTTTTACTCACTTTCGAAGCATCCTAGGTATATATAACTTTTCTTTCAGATGAAACCAATCGGAGTTGTATTAAAAATTGTGCTGGTCCCTCCAAGCCTTTCCATGGGGATAAACAGGTGTTTGCTGTATACAGTTCGGAAGACGTGAAAAAAAGTGCGCGCATCCATAATAAAACGTGCCTCACACTAGGGGTTGCACAGACTAATCGACTTCAAGACTGGTTTTGCTAAAGCTAGGAAACTTTGTTTCCTTTGCTACTACATTTCCCAGAGGCAGCAGCGTGGCCTTGTCGTCCTATCGCCATCCACCTGGGCGTATTCCTCTTAACACAGTCAGCGGAAGTGAGAAAAAGTGTTTATTACCTTTGAAATATGGATATTTATCTTTCATGGATTCGCTACAGGGGCCTTTATTCACCCCGGGCCGTGTGTGGCATGTTTTATTAAGGGCGCATGCTCTATTTTTCACGTCTTCCGAACTGTATACAGCAAACACCTGTTTATCCCCATAGAAAGACTTGGACAATTTTTTTATAGAACTCAGATTGGATTCGTCTGAAATAAGAATGTCACATACACCTAGGATGCTTCGAAGGTGACTAAAACAGCCTAATTTTCATTTTTGGGTGAACTAACCCTTTAAAGGTTAAACGTGTTTGTCATGAAAAGGAAATATCATGGTCATTAATGTCATGTGAAAAAACATGTAACTTTTAGCTGTAGCATTTATCAATCATGGTAGAATTTGTTGCACACCATTATATTTAATTTGTGGTGATAACAACAAAACTAAAAAAACTAAAAAAATTCTAAAATGTAATAAAGCACATAAAATAATACGCTTTTAATTGCAATACAGTAGTAAAACTGTATTACAATAATGATAATCTAATTTGAACCATTAGTGAGAGGCACAAAAAAAGAAAAGTTAAACATCAGGATGCATCATGGTAATGAGATTTTGAGGGTTCATTTTACTTAACTGTCATGAAAATAATGTCTGCGTAAAAAGTACTAATAATAAGCTGTATTCTCTTGAGTTGGGAGTGAAATATGACCCAGATGTTTTTGAGAAACCCACACAAGATACATACATGCACAACAGAACATGCATTCAGATAAAGCACATCTGTCCGTCTGGGAGCAGCGGCTGCATGTGTGTGTGTGTGTGTGTGTGTGTTTGAAATCACAGGTGGAGGATGATGGATCGATATTGAGGGCCATTCGATGTATTGTCCGCTGAGTGCTCTTTACAGGAAGCGTGTGTTTGTCTGAGTCAATACCTTCTTTTCCAGCTCTGTGGCCTTAGCTTCACTGATTTCCACTTTGTTCTGATCAACCATGTTATCTAGAGAGAAAGAGAGACAGGCAGCGAGTGAATAGATGGTTTAGAGGTGTGTGTGTGTGTGTGCAGCTGTGTAACAATTTAATCTTATCTTTTTCTGGCTCCTGTGCGCCTTGGCCAAGGCTCTGGATAACCACCAGAGGCGATGGTGTACTTGCTCCCTCCTTCCCGACTCAGAACTCCCTAAAATTCAACTGCCCAAAAGAGCTTTGCACCGCCACACAAAGGGCAGCATACATTTATACATCTAAAGCTCCTGAAAACTGCTTGCGAGCTGGATATGTTCCCCTGTTGCAATGTCATGTGCTTTTGTGCTGATATTTTTCTGTTCTCAGACTGTACTCCAAATGGAGCATAGTCTGGGGGAAAACTCTCTCTCCTCATGTAAAAGCTGTATTTTCTAAATACCCTGTCTCCTGTTCTGTCTACCCGTTGCCATATGGTTTGTGTATGTATGGACAGGTTGATGGCTAAGATATTGACAAGTGACAAGAGAAGCTACTACTACTACTAAATTTGAAGCACAAAGGAAAATGCTCAAAGAATTTAGCAAGGAAGGAAATTTGAAAATGTACAGAAATAGTGAGTAAACCATGCATGGAAGTTCATTTGGAATTGAAGATGAATAACAGGAAGGATGTGGAATGATGTTTGAAAGGTAGTTCAGAAGGAAGTACAAAAGGAAGAATGGAAGTACAGAAGGAAGTCTGAAAGGAAGTTCAGAAGGAAGTACAAAAGGAAGGATGGAAGTACAGAAGGAAGTTTTGAGGTATAGCGCTTGGTATGTATGGAAGTTCAAAGGGAAGTAAGGAAGTATAACAGGAGGGATGGAAGTATACAATTATATTTGAAAGGAAGTTCAGAAGGAAGTACAAAATTAAGTATGGAAGTACAGAAGGAAGTTCTGAAGTACAGTATGGTATGGCAAGTATGCATTTTAGTTTAAAGGGAAGTACGGAAGCAAGACAGAAAGAATGGAAGTATAGAAAGATGTTCGAAAGGAAGTTCACATGGAAAGAGGACAGAAAAGAGGGAAGTTTGAAAATATTGAAGGAAAATAAATTCATACAGAAGAATGTAAGGTGTGGAGAGAAGCTTAGAAGAAGAGAGGGAAGTATGGAAAGAAGTTTAGAAGAAATTAAATTTGAAAGGATGCTTAGAAGTACAGAGTTTGAAAGGAAAGAAGGAAAGTACTTTAAAAGAGTTAAAGAGGAGTACTGGAAATACTCGGATGGAGCGAAGTGCAGAAGGAAGTTTGAAACGAAGTCAGAAGTACAGAAGAAAGGATGCATGGAAGCTCACAGGGATGTACAGAATTACAACAGGTGGGATGAAAGTATGGAAGGAAAGATGGATGGTTTGAAAGGAAGAATCAAAGTTCAATAAAGTAATGGAAATATGGAAGTAGAATAGCAGAAAGTGATGATGACCTCCAGTGACCTTTCAAATGAAGACACTGTAGACAATCTTATCCATCAAAACTGGATTATGACAAAGAAATGATGAAAGCAGGCAGCTCAAGTTTCTAAATATTGAAGGTAGTATGGATTAGGATTGCAGATTTGTCAGGTCAAGATTTTTTTTGACATTTAAATACTCACATCTTAGGCCTCAATATTTTTGAGTGAACCTGTGAAGCTTCAGCCCAAACATCAGACCCACACAGTTAATGTGAGCCCCACCACAGGCTGTCTCTGACAAATGCTACACGCTAATGACAAAATGAGCTTATTTTTATTAAATCCTAAAGAGCGTGTTTGTGAGCACACTCATGTCACGCCTGATTATTCTTGATGAGATTTGAGATGTTCTGATGTTTTGTGTGTGATTCTGAATGCTGCCACCCTGTGGCCAAATGTGGCATTACTGTGACTAGTTTTTGTCTCTTACCTATCATATGGCCCACCTCCAGATCAAACTTCCTGCATTTGAAGTCTGGATCACAGCCGTTCCTGTGCAGAACGATCTGAGCCGTGCACTCATCGATGAGTTTATAGTACTGAGGCCTGAGAGACAAGCAGAGACAGAGAGAGACATCAATTTGAGTTTGACTAGCATCAGTAAGGAGATTCTGAAGCTCGGAAGGAAGCCAAACAGTGATATTGAGCGGTGAGTTCATAAAATAAAAGAAGAGATTTTCATCACACTGTTGGGCACAAGGTCGCACACACCAGCCATCCATGATGACCTCCAGTGACCTTTCAAAATGAAGACACTGTAGACAATCTTATCCATCAAAACTGGATTATTACACAGAAATGCTGTCTAAGCAGGCAGCTCACTACTTTTGAAACGCAGCCCATATGGGATTGTGTGTGAGTGTGTAGTGAGATAAGATTTAAAGGGATAGTTCATCCAAAAATGAAAATTATGTCATTAATTACTCATCCTCATGTTGTACCAAACCGAAAGAAGACATTCGTTCATCTTCGGAACACATTTAAATTAAGATGAATGGTTACATATGTAAACAACGTATGCAGCATATGTACGCAGATACATTGTTTATGTTCAGATCAAAGTGTAAACAACATATCCGCGTACATATGTTGCATTTCGTTGTTTACGAATGTGACACTCTCCAAAATGGCTCTTTAGGGTGACGCGGAGGAGACAAATTGTTGAATAAAGTCGCTATTTTTGATTTATTTGCAAAAAGTATTTCCGTAGCTTTGTAAAATTACGGTTGAACCACTGATGGATCCACACATGGATTATTTTAACGAACTACTTGCTATGTTTCTGAGCCTTGATCATGTTAGGATCCTTGCTGTCTATGGAGGGTTTTAGAGCTCTAAGGACTCATCAAAAATATCTTAATTTGTGTTCTGAAGATGAACGAAGGTCTTACAGGTTTGGAACGGCATGAGGGTGAGTAATTGATGACAGAATTTTCATTTGTGGGTGAACTATCCCTTTGAGTATGTGACCGCAAATTTTCCGACCATTTGAATTACATCGTTTTAATACAACAAACTTAATGTGATGCAAATCCGTCTGACAATCAAGGCAGTTTACTATTAGCTATCTGTATTATTTAAATGATCGTATTTTTAAATGCATTTAATCAAGTAGCTTAGAATCAACACAAATCTTTGCGTAAATGACTTATTCCGTTGAAAAGGCTTATTATAGTTAACTAAAAGTAGAAACTTGACATGAATGAAGCTTTGACCTGAAGAGCACATTGCAAAGACTGCTCGATCTTGCAGGTTTGCATTTCACAACATCAGAAAAATCAGGCCCTTTCTGACAGAGCATGCTGCACAACTTCCAGGCCCTTGTCATTTCTAGGCTGGACTACTGCAATGCTCTTCTAGCTGGACTTCCATCAAACACAATAAAACAAATGATTCAGAATGCAGCGGCGCGACTGGTCTTTAACGAGGCCAAAAAAGCCCATGTTACACCTCTCTTTGTCTCCTTACACTGGCTCCCGGTTGCAGCTTGCATCCAGTTCAAGACACTGATGCTTGCATACAGAACAACCACAGACTCAGCACCCTCCTACTTCCACTCACTATTACAAATCTACATCCCCTCCAGAAGTCTGAGATCCGCCTCGTGGTGCCAATCAGTTCACTGATAATAAATATGTAATTCTGGTTACTATGTATTTAAAACCATTTAGTTTATGAGTGCTATTACAAAAATCTGACCCTGACAAATACACATCAGATTAAGTTTATTAGTTTATGTATGTTCAAATTATGTGTAATCAAAATGGATGGAAATCTTAAATCTTTTCAGAGTGTGTGTGAGAGAGATTGAAAGTAGGCGACACCTTTGTGTGTGTGTGTGTGTGTGTGTGTGTGTGTGTGTGTGTGTGTGTGTGTAGACGGTTTGATATTTGAGCGGTTTTCCAGACAGTCTATTTGTGAGAAATCTACCATCTTGACCTGGTGTGAAACGAACGATACATTCTTCATTTTCCACCAAGCTGTTTCTTTTTCCCTTTATTTGCCCTCTTTTCTCTCCTCCCTCCCTCCCTCTCCATCAAACTCCCGGTTTCTTTGGTGGAGCGAGAGAGACCCCTAGAGTCCGTGTGAAAGCACAGCCGCTCGTTTGCGTTTAACCGGGGCTTTTGGAGAAATCTGAATAATCCTAATTAATTCTCTCTCTTCAGTGATTAAAGTGGTGAAATGAGAGTTTGTTTGTGGGCAGACGGGCCGCTCGGGGATTTGAGCTGCGGTTATATTTGGAGGATAATTATATGGAGGCGTCGTCACTTTCTGCCGTGTGTCAGCACATTAATCGCTGAAGAGAACCTCGCATGAAACGATTCTGCTGATGACAGCAGAGAAAGACCTGCAAACCGCTCCAAGTCTCACTTTTGTTGCTCTGCTCCTTTCTCAAAACTCATTTACCTCCTTACACCGATACGGTTCACAACATTTATTTCACTTCTCTGCTCATAATCTGCAATTAAATGGTTAGTTCAGCTAAAATTTCTCCATTATTTAATCATTTTATGTTCTCCGTGATGCCTCATACTCTAAAAAGGACCTAAGAGTGACTCATGCTCTATATTCCATGTCTTCAAGTCATACAACAGTTACAGTTGTTATTCAAGGATAATCAAATCTCATACATTCTGCCACATTCAAACTCAACACAAATAGTCAAGCGTGTGAATAACTTACATTTGGGTCTGTTTCTCACTCAAAACTATCCTAAGACCTGGACTATAGCCAAACAGGCTTCAAGATACTTTTGACAAGCTTAGACAAGCTTAGACTATAACCAAGTACTCTGTTTCTGCAGTGTGTTCATGAAAAACCCAAGCAGTCTACAACAAATATTTGCTCAAATTAGCCATGATTTTTAACATCATCTTTACTCATTACTTGATCAGAGATCATCAGAGCTGCACAATTCTGGATAAAAAACAACATTATTATGATTATTATTTAGTGCTGGGCAATGATTAGATCATGATTAATCACATCCAAAATAAAAGTTTTTGTAAACATAATGTGTGTGTGTACTGTGTATATTTATTATTTATTTCAGTAATTCAACTCAATAAATTTGCAATGTTCAATGAGTTGATTTATTGATTATAAATAAAGTATTCAAATTTTATTAGGTATTTTAAGTCTTTGGTTCTTTTAATTGTGAAACATTTAACAAAAACCCACCAATCTCAACAATTTAGAATACTTCATAAGACCAATACAATTTTTTTTTTAGTGAATTCTTGGCCTTCTGGAAAGTATGTTAATTTATTGTATATGTACTATACTTGGTAGGGGCTCTTTTGCTTTAATTACTGCCTCAATTCGTGGCATGGAGGTGATCAGTTTGTGGCACTGCTGAGGTGGTATGGAAGCCCAGGTTTATTTGACAGTGGCCTTCAGCTCATCTGCATTTTTGGTCTCTTGTTTCTCATTTTCCTCTTGACAATATCCCATATTCTCTATAGGGTTCAGGTCTGGTGAGTTTGCTGGCCACTCAAGAACACCAATACCGTGGTCATTTATCCAACTTTTGGTGTTTTTGGCAGTGTGGGCAGGTGCCAAATCCTGCTGGAAAATGAAATCAGCATCTTTAAAAAGCTGGTCAGCAGAAGGAAGCATGAAGTGCTCCAAAATGTCTTGGTAGCGGGTGCAGTGGCGTTGGTTTTCAAAAACACAATGGACCAACACCAGCAGATGACATTGCCCCCAAATCATCACAGACTGTGGAAACTTAACACTGGACTTCAAGCAACTTGGGCTATGAGCTTCTCCTCCCTTCCTCCAGACTCAAGGATCTTGATTTCCAAATGAAATACTAAACTTGCTCTCATCTTAAAAGAGGACTTTGGACCACTGGGCTACAGTCCAGTTCTTCTTCTCTTAGCCCAGGTAAGACGCCTCTGTCGACAACTGTAGCCAAATTCCTCGACACGTCTGTGTGTGGTGGCTCTTGATGCCTTGACCCCAGCCTCAGTCCATTCCTTGTGAAGTTCACCCAAATTCTTGAATCGATTTTGCTTGACAATCCTCATAAGGCTTCTCTTGGTTGGTTGTGCATCTTTTTCTTCCACACTTTTTCCTTCCACTCAACTTTCTGTTAACATGCTTGGACACAGCACTCTGTGAACAGCCAGCTTCTTTGGCAATGAATGTTTGTGGCTTACCCTCCTTGTGAAGGGTGTCAATGATTGTCTTCTGGACAACTGTCAGATCAGCAGTCTTCCTCATGATTGTGTAGCCTAGTGAACCAAACTGAGAGACCATTTTGAAGGCTCAGGAAACCTTTGCAGGTGTTTTGAGTTAATTAGCTGATTGGCATGTCACCATATTCTAATTAGTTGAGAGTGAATTGGTGGATTTTGTTAAATGTGAGCCAAAATCATCACAATTAATATAACCAAAGACTTAAACTACTTCAGTCTGATTGCATTGAATTTATTTAATACACGAGTTTCACAATTTGAGTTGAATTACCGAAATTTTCCTTTTCGACGACATTCTAATTTATTGAGATGCACCTGTATATATAGACACACGCATACAGTATATATTTAGAAAATATGTACATGTATATATTTATATTCATATAATTTATTTTACAGATAAATATACTGAATACATTTACATTTATGCATTTAGCAGAGGCTTCTATCCAAAATTCAGGTTATACATTTTTATCAGTATGTGTGTTACCTGGGAATTGATCCCACAACCTTTTGCGCTGCTAACGCAATGCTCTACCACTGAGCCACAGGAGAATGTTTTATAATTTTTTATTATAATTATATATATATATATATATATATATATATATATATATATATATATATATATATATATATTTTTTTTTTTAT
The DNA here is from genome assembly GCA_027564155.1 of Gymnocypris eckloni scoliostomus. NCBI lineage: Eukaryota > Metazoa > Chordata > Actinopteri > Cypriniformes > Cyprinidae > Gymnocypris > Gymnocypris eckloni. Next base: position 16,048,254 of record CM050426.1, on the reverse strand, counting down.
TTATATAAACATAAAATTTTTCTTAAATATATGCATGCTTGTGTGTGTATTTATATGTACATAATAAATATACACTGTACACGTTGTACACATTGCCCAGCTCTATTATTACTATAAATATTTTTTTATAGAGATTATGATTCCATTCTCAATTTGACTACTAAAAATGTTATTTACTAGAGGTTCTGACAAAATGCTAATTGCTGCAGTCTATTTAAAACATATATTTGTATTTTTTGTTTATTAATCACAATAAAAAAATAGTTTGAATGATACAATGACTCACTCGTTACTGGGTGAATCAGTGTTTTTGAATTAATCTTTTGAATGATTAAATAACGTAATTTTATTTTATTTTTTTAAGTAATTTGTCTCCATCGACTGGCCTAACGATGACATGATACAACATGTATTTGAAGCATTAAGTTACTTTCAAAAGGTGTTTAACAAAAGTTTAATAGTCAGAGCTGAATTGTTGTCATTTAGGAATGAGATTGCATAAGTGTTCAAATCAAGAGCACAATCTTTGATTATTTGTGCAGCTCTACTTGAAGTTAGATTAAAAATGCATGCTATTTTAATCATGAATTACACTTGCAGTGTAGTGAAAACCTATACTACAGTTCTATTTGAAAATGTATTTCATACTGCATACTGTTCTACATAATTAAAAATATAGTATACAGTATATACTGTGCAGCACACTAGCGTTCCATTCCAAACATCTTCCTATCTCTCTCGCTCTCACAGACACACACACACTCAGGACCGAAACAGGCTCTCCAATTTCCTGCCTGTCGGATCACATTGAGCAGACAAGGAACAAGCAACAAGTCTGACATCCTGAAAGCGTTTACAAACCATCACACACACACTCTCTTTCTCCATCTGTTCATGTCTTTTCACACTCCCACCAGCTCTTCTCTGTTGTGTGTGTGTGTGTGTGTGTGTGTGTGTATGAAAGGCTGTTCTAAGAGAGAATAAGAGTGTGTGTGTGGGTGACTTTAGACGTGCCGGTTAGAGAAACAGAATTGAAAGAAACATGTATTTTCTCCACTGCAATAATTTCTCTGCCAAGAAATCCTTTAAATGCACCGACATATGTGTGTGTGTGTGTCTGCTAGTTAATTGAAGCGGGGGTGTCATACAGTTGCTGAGTTCTTATTTAGAGCTGGTCGCTGTCGGCAACCGCATCCGCCTCCTGCTGCCCATCAATCAAACGTCTCCTCGTCTCTGACTGCATCCATCTCTCCCGTTTCCCTCCTTTATCCATAAACTCAAACTCACTCATGAGAATAACTATACGATCTTGTCTCTTGAAGGGACAGTTCAGCCAAAAATCATCATTCTGCCTCCATTTAGTCACCCTCATTTTGTTCCAAACCTGTAAGACATTTATCTTTTGTGTTGCATGAAAGGAAAATTGAAAAGACTGTGCTGGTTGCTCTTTTTCATGCTGTTATACTGAATAGAGACTGAGGTAAAAGCATCAGAACAGCAGTCCATATGACTCACGCAGTGAAACAGAACAAATATAGGTTATAATTACTGAAAATCTGTACCTCCAGTGAGATGTGATTGCACTGATCTGGTTTTCACAAACTCGATCTAATTCACAACCAAATGAAGCAGAATTTTCAACCAAATCAACAGATTCAATGTAAAGATTCAAATCAAACAAAATAATAATTGTACAAATTAGACATCAGTACTTATGAAAGCACATCATATTTATTTGAATAACAGCTTAATGTTAGTCAGTTCCTGACACAAAGCTATCATATGAATTCAGAAGATGTGTAAAGTTTTAATGTAAAGTTTTCCGTTCATTGTAATTGCGTAAGAAGCAAGTCTTTGTCTTCTTTTATGTTCCAGAGACGTCAGTCATACAGGTTTGGAGCAACACAAGGGGTTAAATGTGCGCACGAGAGAGAGAGCTCCTGCCATGATGTGCTTTCAACAAAGCATGAGACACGGACAAGGAGAGGATTTACTATAGATTTCACATCCTATAAAGTTCTCATTATAGTGCTTATGCAATTAATGTTTATGGCAGATTTGTGCTATATTTTCATCTAAAGAAGTTTTCATGTCATATTTTAATTTTTAACATTCATTTTCATAACAGTCTTCAGATATTTTAATTATCTCCATTACGGCCATGCCGTATAAATTATATACTATTATATACTAAATACTATAGCATATAAAAACCACTATGACAGAATTGTTATTTTTGAGTGAGCTATTGCTTTAAATAACTCCTGGTCTATGATCACACAGTCAGTGTTTGGGATTCTCTGTATTTGCAATGAGATGGGACTCTTCAATTATCACATACAAAGGGGAGCAGATCCAATAATGTCTGTACAGACGGAACACCAAAATCATTCCTCTTCTCTAACTCCGTTACACTCATAACCACAGCGACAGTTAACCTAAATAAAGACATTAGCTCTGTTTCACAACCTAGAGACCCGCCTACAGCAAGTCAAGTCATCGCTGGCCACTTAAAGACGGCTGGAATCAGTAAAGAGTAGAATTACACAACCTTGCTTTGATTAAATCCATCCTTCAGAGGAGGACAATCCCTGAGAACAGAAATGATCATCTAATATAGTTAATGAAAAGCATTCATTATATTCCTTTCATTTATTATGTTGCCTATGTAGACAGATAGGGAGCACACTGGACTTTTGTATTGGGTCTGAGCCCTGTACGTTCTGTCTGGTTGCACTTTTTTTTTATTCAATTCAGGGTTTATTCTTCCCTTCCTTCACCTGTCCAAAGTTTTGACAGGTGTTTTTCTTGCACACGATAACATCACTTTCTGGCATGTTTCATAAGCTGAGAGCAGGTGACAGCTGTAACATCAGTGATTGACAGTCAAATAACCTCTCAAGCTCACGCTTGTATATGCATGTCAAGTTGTCAGCCAAAGTTTCATCAATATAGCACACATCAGCTGGCTCAAAATTCAATTGTGAAGTTTTCCGACAGGGTTAAAGGTGAAGGCGAGCGCTCGTACCTGGCCATGTAGTCGTTTCTCACCAGCAGCAGGTGCTGCATCAGAGACAGGAAGAGAGGTTCGGCTTTAGAGTCCTTCACTGTGTTCATCAAGATCTGGAAGACTTCATTCACATCAGTGACAACACAGTTAAAGAATCTAGTTTACATCGGTTCAGTGTTCTTATTACTGGAAACTAAAACTAAACCCATTTAAGAAAAAAAATCTAATAGACAATGCAAAAAAATTTTTTTAATGAAAACATTTATCAAAATGAAAATTACAAATGTTCCCTGGGGTACTAACTTCAGTCTTAGTAAGCCTCAGTTACTAATATAATTTGACAATCTAAAACCTAATAAAAATAAATGAAAATCATTTAGATTTTTTTTTTTACATATTTACACTGTAAAATAACACCTGAAGTGAATATTAGATTTAATTCAGCTCTACTGTGATCATTTCTAAGACTATAACATGATGCAACTTTCAAATAAATATTCTGAATAAACAGTAGGCTACATTTGTTTCTCTTTTGTGAATGACAAAAACACACAAGATCCAGCCTAGACTTTCTGATGCCACCTGGTGGACAAAACCTGAAATTCAGATTTAAACATCTATTTATTCTTCACTTCAGTACATTTTGTATTCATAGTCCACTTCCAATGTTCATTGAGGTTCTTGCAGAAAACCAGTCATAATTTAGATGTTCATTTCCTCACTGACAACACAATTAGACTGGTTTGTTCGGTTTTGTTTATTTTATTTTGATACTGTAAATGTAACTGCTAATGTAAATGACCTCCGTAATGAAATCTCTTCAAATGGGAAAAGAACATGTTTTTTTTTTTTTTTAAAGAGTGAGGCAAAATGATTGTGTGATTTGATCCTCTATAGCAGGGGCCATCAAACTTGATCCTGGAGGGCCGGTGTCCTGCAGAATTTAGCTCCAACTTGCCACAACACACCTGCCTGGAAGTTTCAAGTATACCTAGTAAGAGCCTGATTAGCTGCTTCAGGTGTGTTTGATTAGGGTTGGAGCTAAACTCTGCAGGACACCGGCCCTCCAGGACCGAACTTGGACCCTGCTCTATAGAGGGTCAAATACTGAATGAGCTGAAGAATCGCCTCAGCTTGTAATAATTATTCTGCACTTTTGAGACACCTGGTGGCCAGTTTCTGAACTACAATCATATCCAATACAAATATAAAATCTATAACGTAAATACATCTACAAAGCCCAGCACTGAATCCAAAGCTCTTTAAAAGTGTCTTAGACAGATTCAAGTCAGCAGTAAAGGATATTCCATCTCAAGACGGATGTCATCCAACCGGGAGCGAAGATCTTCAGAGTCTTCATCAGCTTGTTCTTCAAACACCTGCAGCTGAACCTTGAGCTCCTCGTTCTCTATCGACTTCACCTCCTACACGCACACACACACACGCGCACACGCACACACACACACACACACACACGCACACACGAGTTATACCACAAGTCGTGATGAAATTCAAGTGGAAAAAAACACACTAAATGATTGTTGGTCATGTTCTATTGCACATAGTGCTTGAGATTATGTCAGTATAATTGAGATACTAATATAAATTGTATTAGTACTTTTAATTTTTAAATTTCAATGTTTTAGTAACTTTTTTCAATGTTTAAGTAAAATTTGTATAAGTTTTAAGTTGATCTATTTATTAATTTTTATTTCAGTTTTAATTGTTTTAGTACAAGATAAACTAAATTAAAATGAGAAATGTTGCATTGGAAGTTTTAAATAATTATAGCTTTTTTCACCTAGCTGCCAAGACAACATTTCTAATTTGAAAGAAGTTTACATTTTTGAACTTAATAACTGAAGTTAAAACTGAAAAGAAAACTATATAGACTTTTTTAAATACAAAAAAATGACATAATTACACAAATTAAAATGAAGAGAAATTTAAAAACAACTAATTCAAGATATTAATAAAAACTATAATAATATCTCTAACACTGGTCATCTGATTTAATCTACAAAGCCGATATATTGATTCAGTTGAGTTTCAGTACATTTATTTTTGCTACAGTATAAAAATTATAATTACAGTAATGCAAGCACATCATTTAAAGTCCTTGTGATATTTTATAAAGATAATATTGCTATTTATTTTTAACTAGAGCGGAATTCAACTGCATGTGAGTTTTTGGTGTGTTTGGACCTTCAGCAGGTCTTTGAGTCCCAGTCTCGTGAGCTCTGATCTCAGGTGGATCCTGAAGTCCAGCTCCTCCACTCGACTGATGAGAGCGTTGATCAGCTGCATACAGCCGGCCTGCACACACACACACACACACCAGTGAAATGACATGACGTCAGCAGCCTGTGTTCAGGAGTGTCCCGTGCGAGTGTTTTACCTTGAGCGTGATGGAGTTTTTATGCATGCCGGACAGCAGCGGCTGGAACCTCTCGATGTCCTGCTCTTCAGCCTGCTCAGAGATGCACTCCAGAACACGCTCATGACTGAAACACACACACACACAGTTCATCATCTTACACTTTTAACATGACTCTGTGGATCACTTAAAGCATACTCTGTTGAGGTTAGTCTAGCACAACGCAAGCCACAGCATCTTCAAACTTTCCCTCTCTGCTCTAGATCTTAAATCACATTTGATCAGTTTTTTATTTTTTTTACATCTGAAATGATTGCTCATCTTTGGTGACCAATTAATGCCATTTTTCAGCTGAATGCAAGTCAGAATGATATTTGAGAGCTGTGGGAAGGTTTTTAGTAAACACTGAAACAACATTTTTTGTGAAAGTTTTGTTTGCTTTTATTTTTAATAAAATATATTCTGAATATCAAAATCACATTATTTTTGTATATTAATTTTTAATCAAATAAAATATTTGTATTTGTTTATTAAGTTTGACATTATGAATATCACATTATGTACATCATTTAACATTGTTCATGAAAACTAATATATATTTACAACTTATACAAGCTAATCTGTTATTAAAATGTTTGTTACATTGTGTAATGACTTACACAATGTGCATAAATTAAGTTATAGTAATTATTTCTATTTTGAATGAGCTTTATCTTTGTATATTTTTGGCTTATTTTTATATTTATAGATTTCATTTGCATTTTAGTTTGTTACTTTTGTGTGTGTTTTTGTAATTTGTCTATATAACTTTTACTTTATTTCCGTGATTGTAGCACTTACATTTATTTCAGTTCACTCAGTATTATCATAATGTTTTTCATCTAATATTTGTATTTTATTTAAGCTTTACTTAAAAAAAAAAAAAAGTTTCAGTCGGCTAAAATCTACTTATACTATATACACATACATACAACAATACTACTAAAACATTAACTACAATTATAATGAAAATAAAATAACAATATAATAGAAAATATATACACAAATATATAATAAATAACATTTATCCTTTTTACTTTAGTAAATAGTGATTAATAGTGATTAATAGTGACAGTATAAATGGTTTATAAACCGTATCATGACTGTTTCTATGGCATCTTCCTCAGATGAACATGATTTCTGTTCTTGGGCATTGTTCTTGATTGAAGAGAATGCTATTAAAATGCCATTTGAATACACTGTTGAGTATGTGAACACAGCTTCTGCTTTCAGCTTCACACTCACGTGTTTCCTGGATGCTCGAGGATACAGATGGCAGACAGCAGTTTGACTACATCTACCATCATGTGCGGGACTTTTGGATTGATGGCTCGGACGAGGAGAGGGATGCCTTCTTCTGACGTCAGCATGGCTTTGAGACCGTGCTGAGAGAGAGAGAGACATTAATAACAGTTCCCACGGTCTATATTATAGGATGAGCTCAGATCTGCTCTGACCTTGTTGTTCATGAACGCTTTGAGACATCGAATGATCTCATGTTGACATTTTACACCAATCCCGGCATTCCTGTGAAACACGGAGTGAGAGAGACAAATCACATCATTGTGTGCTTGAGGTGGATTTCAACTTCATTTGCATATTGTAACATGGATTGTTATGTGATCCTGGATGCTAATTGGCCAATACATAAAACATAATATATTAGTATAAAAATACTAAACCTGTAAATCCTACTGCATTATATACATTGAGCAAATTTATAACGCCTCTAAATGATCAAATCTTTGCTGTTGCTGAAGTAGCAATTTTACTTGATTATCAAAACATATTTTTTTAGACAAATCAGTGAGTATCAAATGTGACCATCAGGCTTTTGAAGAACGTTTATTTGTTCATCTCTCAATCATCATTATAGTGCCTTGCATTATATGCATTGATCATCAAACTAAGCATTTAAATATCATCATAATAAGATATGGACTGATATTTATGTTATTTTATGTGAGCATCTGCTATACGGTTATAAATATCTCACTGATTTACATTATACAAATCAGAATGTTATACTTTTGTCCATATAAACATCCGTGCCTGCTCTAAATAGCATATTTTTGCTCCGTTTGTGTCTCTGAATAAAACTATTTTATATAAACAAAGCTATTTTTCCTCCATATTCTCACTATATCAGACTATAAGTCATAAAAGCCTGCGATTGTATATATATATATATATATATATATATATATATATATATATATATATATATATATATATATATATATATATATATATACACACACACACACACACACACACACACACATTTACAGGGTTACGTGTCTAAATGAACTCATTAGTCACGACTATAATTACAATGGCATCTTAAGATTATATTAAAGCTCTAAATGCGAATAAAATAGTTTCATATTTTGTTGGATGAAATATTGAAATATAGTAAAAGTAGTCAAAACTTTCCCTAAATACAGGATCACTCTTCTATAAGATACATCTAGAAAATGAAGGTGTGAGGTGTGTGTGTGTGTGTGTGTGTGTGTGTGTGTGTGTGTCTGTATTTATGTCATACAAAGGGTCTTCTCTCTCGTCTTGAAGTTTCTTGAGGAATGTTAGAAGCAAAGCCAAACCCTCAGCTCCAAACGTCTGGACCCAACTGAAACACACACACAACGATACACAATGATCAGCTGATATCAGACACATAGAAACACTTCACTGTAAGTGTGTGTGTGTGTGTACCTGACGGGGTTGTTGTTTAATGACACACGCAGTGACTCCAGGCAGCTCAGTAACTGTGTGTCTCTCAGATCGGTCTTCAGCTCCTGGATGTATATCAGTGCTGACTTGGAGCTCTCCTTCTGACTCCTCCCCTAAAACACACAGAGGGTCAAATGAGTTTACGGGATGATCGCCTGTAATGATGAGACAAAGCCTTATACTGCACATCAATGCTGCAGATTAAACATATACATGGCATTCATCAAGCAGAAGTTTTCATCTGTTTCAGCTTTTTTCCCAGAAAAACAAAGCGAGATTGAATGTGTTTATGCTATTAAAATAAGTCTCTTCTGCTCACAAAAGTCAGCATTTATTTAATCAAAAATAAAACGCTAAGCAGGATTTTCAGCATCATACTGTCTTCAGTGTCACACGATCATTCAGAAATCTTTATAATATCCTGATTTGCTGCTCAAAAACATTTCTGATTATTATCAAAGTCGAAAACAGTTGTGCTGCTTCAGATTTTTGTAAAAACTGAATTTTTTTTGAGAATTGAGAGTTCAAAAGAACAGCATTTCTTTGAAATAGAAATGTTTTTACTGTCACTTTGAATAAGTCTTAACACTATTTCGATTTCAAAATGAGGACAATTTAGACACTACTGTTCGAACACACACACATTTATAGTGAATTTCCCATTTCTACTTTAAATATCATTGTAACGCAGTTGATAAGTACGGGAAGAAGGAGGCGGGAACCGGCGAACATTTAAACATTTTAATAACAAAATAACCAAACATAACAGAAAAGCGGCAGCCCCTCGCGGACGACTGCCGCACACAAAACATAAAGTAAAGCAGATTCAGATACAGAGCAGCAGTGTTCTCTCTGACATCTGTAGAGAAATCTGAACCACATCCTGAGAGTCTGACAGGAAGAGTTCCCATTTCTACTTTAAATATCATATTTCTAATTCAAACGAAACTAAAAGTAAAGTTTAAAGTAAATACATAAAAGTGTCCTAATATGGTCTGACTGGGTCAATATTGCACAGGTGAAAAGATTAAATAAAATGTATCTTGTCTTGTGGCAGCCCTAAGAAAGCAGATTCAGATACAGAGCAGCAGTGTTCTCTCTGACATCTGTAGAGAAATCTGAACCACATCCTGAGAGTCTGACAGGAAGAGCACCTGATCGTGTTCAGCACTGATGGGTTCAGATTCAGACAGAACGTGTGAGGTTTAACAGTGTGTGTTTACAGCAGATGCGTGGATTCAGTCGATTCAAACTAAACTTTGACAGACAGACAGATGACAGATGCAGTGTGTTCTTACAGCAGTGGAGGTGTGCAGGTACTGAGACACCATCTCTCTCTTGATGGTGATATCCTTCTGCCTCAGCGGCCGCTGCTTCTCCTCATTCAGATTCATATCCACCTGCAGACAGAGAAAAAAGGAAAGCAAAGGGAAAATATTGCTTTTAATTCATGTTACCATTTCATTTCATTTTATTTTTAAATCAATCAATACATCCAAACAAAAAGGGTGTTTATCATATATTTGTTTTAATCATTTATTTGTATCATGAAAAATATTATATTTATATGAAATATTATTTTTAATACCATTATTTTTATGGTTTTGCATATGTTTACAATATCCCACAAAATTTGTGTTGTTTATCATGCATTATTAATTGATAATTAATTAATTCATATTACATTTATTTAAAATAAAGGAATAAATCCAACTAAAATATGTTAATGGATATGTTTTTTTATAAAATATATATTTTTTTAGATCATACATTTTAGACAATGAAAGTGTCCCGTGGTATAAAATAATAAAAAAAAAAATCTTTGAAGTTGTATAAATTAACAAGACCTCTTATTATGAATATTATTTTTTGGAAATTCTATTTTTTAAATAATTCATGTATATGTTTTTTTTTTTTTTTATTATATATGCCAAAAAGCATTGACCCAAACAACTGTTACGTATACTTTAAACCAGGCAAACAAACAAAGACATACTCAAATTGGTCAGAAATAAAAACAGCAATGTTTTAAACACATGCAAAACACACGTTTTTACACTCTTTTACAATATTGTAATGTTAATCCATACCAATATCCTACATATCATTTATACAGCTAAGCATGCTTTGACAAAGACACATAACTCAATAAAAGAATGCAAATCACCTTCCAGAATGACAGAGCACAAAATCGATGCTGAAATCACTTTCAGAATGATTTTTCTGAATCAGAATCAGATCATGCTGTAATGATTGACAGAACATGCTAAATGCTGGGAATAATAACGATACCATCTATTGTAATTGTCTTTATATTTTTACTTATTAATTTTGTCAATCAGCAAGAACAGGGTTTAAATTCCAGAACAATCCTGAAATACGGCTCCTCTTTGAGAATGAGTAAAGCAGAGAATGACATACTAACATCCTACATGCACAGTTTATGAGCTTTTAGCATGCTTTGACAAAGACATATAACTCACTAAATCCCAGAATGCAAATCTGACCTTCCAGTCGCAGTGCACACTGTGCAGTAAATCGTATGCTAGTATTTCATTCTGAACACCGAAACGGTTTAATTGACAGAACATGCTCTGCTGGGAACAATAAACGGATATCATCTATTGTAATTGTCTTTATATTTTTAGCTTATTAAGTTTGTCAATCAGCAAGAACAGAATGCATGTAAATGAACAAAACATTTTCAAGTCGAGACAAGAGAAACATCTGAGAAACATCTGAGATAACACATGACACACATTTAATAAAACAACAGAAATATCTTTATTATAGCTGATCATAAATGCTGAAAGCCTAAATCTCTACTATTTTATCTGTTTTTGTATACAAAAAGTATACAAAATATCAAAGAGTCTTGAAAAATATGTATGGTAGAAAAGTCAAATCTATCTAACTATACATCTATACATCTGTCTGTCTGTCTATACATATATACATCTGTCTGTCTGTCTGTCTATCTATACATATAGACATCTGTCTATCTATCATCATTCTTTAAAAAAACATCTTGATTGACAAATTGTTTGGACGACCATGACACTATTTAATTAAAAAACATTTTGATTGGCTTTTTTTTATTGACATTGATTAAAGATGATTTTAAACAAAGATTTTGAATTAAAAAGTATCTTTAAAGAAAGTAATTGATTCAAAAATATTTACCATAACATTCATATTTATATAAAAGAATCTCAAATTAACAGATCTGCAAAATATTGTTGATCTTATTATCTGAATCTTTTGTGTAGACTGTCCTCATCGCATGATTCTGCTTGACAGACACAAATATGAATCCATAGACATTTTCTCAAGATGCATTTTGGCAAAGTTTCAATTTGACCCGTGACACACGTGAGAGTGATACATGCATGAGTGACGTCACACGCTTCCTCTGGCTGTGATAGGAGTGAGTGTGTGTGAGAGTCACTGAACGCTGACGTCAGATCAGTTTCTGAGACACACAAACACTGATCTGAGGTCAGCCGTGATCCGGCGGATGCGAGGCAAAGTGTGTGCTACTGCTACAGACACATGATGCGAGGTGAAGGGTTAAAGGTCATGGGGACAGTGGCCGGTGATGAGATCAGTGGAGTGACAGAGACGGGGAAGAGTGTTAAAACACACGTGTGTGCACCTACCTCATCAGGAATCAGCCGTTTGAGAGTCTGTACAGAGAGCAGCAAAGAGAAAAATCAACACTAAATACAGAGAAAGACAATAAAACCGAGAGAGAGAGAGAGAGAGAGGTGAGTGAGTGAGTGAGTGAGTGAGTGTGATAGAGAGAGAGAGAGAGAGAGAGAGTGAGTGTGATAGAGAGAGAGAGAGAGAGAGAGAGAGAGAGAGAGAGAGAGAGAGAGAGAGAGAGGAGGTGAGAGAGGGTAAGAGAGAGAGAGAATGAGAGAGAGAGAGAGAGAGAGAGAGTGAGTGAGAGAGAGAGAGAGTTAAAAGGGTGGAAAAGAAAGAGTAGGAAAAAGAACCAGAAAAGAAAAGGCATACTGGGCCATAAACTCAGAATCTATTTCAAAACTATATTAATGCAATAGAATTTCTATATTATTGAATTTGAGACAGATTTTTTTTTTTTTTATCAAAGACATTTTCATTTCACATTTTCTAAAAACTAGAAGCTGCTGCTGTTAATTGGAGATTACACGGTAGGTCTCCGGGATTTAAAAAATCTATATTGCGCAAGCATAATCCAGCCACATGAGGGCAGAGTAGCTCAACAAATAACCATCAGCGCATCACTTCCTCTGCCCAGGAAATCAACAGTCACCTGCTTATAAACAGGCGTTTCTATGGAGACCAACTAAAACAATACAGATTCTCCAGATGTTACTTGATAATCTGTAGCTGCGTCTCATTTAGGAGGCCTTCAGGAGGACGTAGCCTCTGAAATGAGACGCAGCTTGTGAGTGAGAACATGGAATGTGAAAAGACACACGACCTTTGACCTCTCTAAACAAAACCAGCAGGGATCACATGACCTGTGCCACAGAAATGCGGATAACATTTCCACATGTATACATGAAATACTCATATCACCACAGAGAGATAAAGAAATATCAAAATATCAGTTGAAATACCAACTAAATGTATTGCCGTTTAATCTGCAGTTATTTTATTATGTACTACAGATGTAGGGTACAACGGGGCTAAAGGCACACCTTAAGAAAAACAATGTGCTATTCACTGCACCTAAAATGCATAGTTGCAGATACAATATATATGCTTGTATTGAACATTTTATGAAACAAATTTTGTGTGAAAGTAAATCATAAAAGTCGTTTATTTTGTTTACAAATATGATAAATGTATGAGGTGGCAAGAGGAGCCAGCAAGGGGTCAAAGGTCCACGGTATAGATACAAATACTTCACCTAAAATAATGTTGTGTTTTTTAAATAATGTCTAAGTTAATACTTGTTCAAACCAATCACTTTAGCAACGTTTGTACTATTTTCTACTTATTTTGAAAAATAAAATAATATTTATTTTCAATAAATATACTATAATTAAAATATGTTAACATAAAATATATATATTTTAAAATACAGAAACAAAATCATTTTATAATACAGATTATCAAAGCATTGAAGGAGATCTCATAATAATAGAATGTAGATTTACAGTATAGTAACAACACATTATATTTTATTATATGATATGATTAATATCATGTTTTTAAATATGATGGTTTCATTCCAAACATGGTGATTATCTCTAATATGGACCCCCAACATAATATATGATATTTACCATCTGAATCTAACCAGGTCATGTCAATAAATGGAAAGGTCAGCCATCTATTAATTATCATGTTAATAACTGTGCTTTTATCCCCAACAGCAGGGGAACTTTTTACCCCAAATACCATACTTTTACATATTCTTACGTTATTTCAAAACTGTTGCTTTAAAGGGATACTCCACCCCAAAATGAAAATGGTCATTTATCTCTTACCCCCATTTCATTCCGAAACCATAAAAGCTTCGTTCGTCTTCAGAACACAATTTAAGATATTCTGGATGAGAACCGGGAGGCTTGTGACTAGGGTTGCAAAAAGTTGGAAAATGTCCAGTAAATTTCAGACACTTTCCAGTTTCCGGGAATTTACCGGAAATTGTCCACCCCTTTGTAAACCTACTTATGACTGTTCCATTGACTGCCAAGTAAACAACACTGTCAAGGTCCAGAAAAGTATGAAAAACAATGCCAAAATACTCCATCCGCCATCAGTGGTTCAATCGTAACGTTATGAAGCGACGAGAATACTTTTTGTACAGAAATAAAACAAAAATAACAACTTTATTCAACAATTAGGCACCGTAAGGTTTCCTCTGAGTCAACGTAGCGCCATTTTGGAGATTGCATACACTATTCTATATCAGCCTCGACACAGGAATGAGTCTTCTTCATTGATTTACGCTCTGATTTGAATGCAAACAGCGCACCCTTGTGGCCCGGCTGATACAGAAGTGTGAACGCATTTTGAGAGTAAGTGATAAATTACCAAATTTTCATTTTAGGGTGGAGTATCAGCCCAGTATCAGAGATTTTTAATAATCTGAAAATCGTGAAGGCCTTTTGTTCTCAAAATATATGCATTAATTTGAGCGAATCTCATTTGTTAATTAAATCTAAAACATTTTAAAACAAAGTATTAGATCAAGTAAGCACAGAAACAACTTTGCGCTGATGTCCACGATCGCGTCAAAGATCAGACAAATATACACTTGTATCTTGAAAAGCAAATGTTTTGGAAAGTGTTACGCCATGTTTTTGGTTTAGTAGTTTAATAATATCAAAGGTGCCTTTTTAGCACTGTAGTACTTTTTATTTGTTTAAATGGAACTTGCAAATTACTATTTTGATATTTTATTTCCCACTGTAAATATCTACGCTGGAAACACGGATACTGCCAACGTGGTTTTGTCATGCCAATAAAGTAAAATAACATAACACGTAACATAACAAAAATAAAATAACAAAAAAAAGTATACAAATACATGAAATATATTACGTAAATAAATCAAATTAAATAAATTAATACAAATGTATTAAATTAAAATAATAAAAGTAACATGTACAATAATAAACAGAATGCCAACTGTCACTTGATGCCAACGGTCCACGGACTTCACCAGCAGTCACCTGTCACAAACTCTAGGTAAATGTGTGGAATGACCATCATCATCATCATCCCAAAACTCACTCAACTCCTTCCTCCTGCTCTCAGATACTCAGATCCAACTGTGTGTGTGTGTTCAAACTATGACACATGCTTTAAAAATATGTTTGATTCTCTCGATTACTCAGAAACACACTCAACATCAATAAAAAATAATTATTTACAGCTACACCCACAAAATCACCAAGACACACTCATTATAAACACACACACACAAGGTGAGAACATGGATGATTGCAAATATCAAGAACTGATACAAATCTGCAACAGAATAGAACAGAACAGAATTCTGTCCACGGTTTTAAGTCTTAAGATACACAATATCCATATGGACCCAGAACATTCATCAGTGTCATTTTAATATGACCTCATGCATTAGATTAATGTAAACGAGTCACCCAAATACACACGTACATGCAGATATATATACAGGTTATACAAGTGTGTGTGTGTGTGTGTGTGTGTGTGTGAAAGCACCTGCATTTCCCATTCCTTTCTAAAAATAGACACAGATATGAGTATTCTTGTGTGTGTGTGTGTGTGTGTGTGTGTGTGTGTGTGTGTGTGTGTGTGATTTCTGTCTGCTTGGTTTCCATGGATACAAATGTCCATTTCTGTTTGCCGACTGAAGCTTAGGGAATTTGAGTGCAAGTGTGTTGAAATGATGTCATAATTCGGGCCCCACCAGACACACCCGTTAAAGTGTGACAAACCACTTCCTGCACAAAGTGCTCACAGGAAGTGTGACAAAGAAAGACACTCATGCAAAAGCTGCATTAAGAACACACACACACTAGCAGAGCATTGTTTCAGTCTATATAGGGAACAAACAGCAGGATAATATCATTTAATAGCTCAGCAATTTGAATTTGTCCATGAATATAACAGTCCTAGTCTGATGTTACTGGTCTTAATATAAAGTCAACAATACAGTGAATGTCACAAAACCATGCCCATGTTTCTCTACACTGCGGGACAAATCAATCAAACAAACATTTAATGGTATGAAGAAAATCAATTTGGTGTCAGTAAGATTTCTCTCATGCTCACCAAGGCTGCATTTACTTGATCAAAATACATACAAAAATAAGTCATTGTGAAATATTAAAACATATTTAGCAAAATGTACTTTATTCCTGAGATCAAAGCTGCATTTTCAGAATCATTACTCCAGTCTTCAGCGTCACATGATCAAATATGCTGATTTGCGGTTGTGCTGCTTCATTTTCAGCAGTTGGTCAGTTAGACGCATTGCAGAGAATGATGACAAGAAACACAACACTAACAAGACTGACACTTCAGAATAACTGTACAGTAACAGTTTGAGTGACTCGACATGTCAACAGGAAGTCCTTTAAGATAAACGAGTCTGCTTCCTCTGCTCACAGTAACGTGCTTTCTGTGATAACGCTTGGCTGGACGCAGAGGAACAGTTACACGCGTGAATAAGCACCTACACACTGACAATGGCCTTAGTTGACCCTCGGCGAGGAGCTTCTGATGACCTTTCATTTAGACAATAGCACAAACCGATTCCTTCAAAACCAAACAAACAACACTTCCTGTCACCCCAAGATGCCCACCAGAACCCAGCAACCCTGCTTGGGAGGCGGTTACAGGTTACCAGGACAACAAACACCACAAATTCAACAATGAAACATGAGGGCTGTGCATCCCAGAGCAACGGGACTCTTTTCGTTTCTTTTTTATCACTCAAGAAAAAAAATATATATAAATAATCACAATGAAAAATTTGAACGATTCAACAAAAGAACTGAACTTTGCTTTCCATTCAGAACACACACTCAGATAACTGAAATAAAAACTATTCAAATCATTTCTGTTACTTGGCGGGAACAAGCAAAAACGGAAACTTAACTGAAATAGAATAACTATTAAAAAAAACATATATAAAGTAATACAATTTAAAACTAAATTTAGTTTAAATTAATGTACAAAAATAACTGGAATACAAAAAAAGGAACATTTGAAAAAAATGCCAAACCACAAACATTACATTAAAAATTACCTAACATTAAAATGAGAACAGAAAACAAAATAATAACTCATTCAAAATATGAATATAGTACTATCTCTGTGGTATTAAAATAATACACACCAAAAACAAACAAAAAATATGGTTGAAATATAAAATATAAAATGACAAATCAAATAAATAGGTAACATTTTCAAACATTTTTTTTAGTACCGATTTTCTAAGATTTTTGGAGCTAATCGCATAGCTACTTTATAGTTTCATTTTTTTTAAGAAAAGGGGATACTCAAGGGGATATAACTTTGCCCACAAGCGTGCTTTTATCTAGAACAACCATCTATATTCAGTGATTATAGAATTTTAAAGCAGTGTTATTTTAGTATCATTGAGATGTTATAGTTTGAACATTTGAAATAACTTTATTTAATATTATCCATTTTAACTTAAAGTAATTTTTGTTCCATATAATTCTGTTGTGTTTTTTATTAGTTATTTTGTTTTTTTAAATGTCTAAATTTGTTCTTTCTTCCCCCACAGTTTATGTTTATTAATTACATTTGTTATGGTTTTTGTTTTAGTTAAATTCTAATATTCCTGGTTCAGCCAGACTAAAAATAAAAAGGAGAACACGAGTTTGATCAGTTTGATAAGAGTGAAAATGAGACAATTCCCTCTGTTGTGAGTGACAGGAAAGGGAAGTGATGTCATAGGCATATAATTCAATAATGACCACATAATGACCAGCCACTGACCAACAGGGACATAACAGTCATGAGTGTGAGGGGAAAAGCTTGTGGTAATAATACCTAACAATGAAAACAAAGGGATCTCTTTAACTCAAACAATCCCAATCCATAGTACAAGAACACAACACAAAAATACAACTTAAACTTGTCTTTTTTCTTTCAGATCACTCAGACTCAGGGCGTTCCTTGAGCTTCTGCAAAAGCAAACTGACACATGATGAAATGTGTGTGAGTATATGTGTGTGTGTGTGTGTGCGTGTGTGCGTGTGCGCGTGTGTGTTTGCACTCATTTGAATAACAGTTGGGGACAGAAATATTATGTTTTCAGTGGATCAGACATTGCACAATGACACAGAAGCACACACGGTATGTCTGTGTTTGTTCAGATTCACAGCTGAGAAGAGTTGTTCACACCACACTTGAGTTAAACTGACCGTTTCTGTGAGTAGTGTGACAATATCTCAGCTGGTGTATATAATAATACCTTTTCTGGCAAAAATATGTTATTTAAAGAAATGTATTTATTTATTTTCATGATAAAACAAAACAACACTGTGTTGATGTCAAACTGTAGTGCATATGAACGATTTGAACGATTTGAGGCAATAATCTAACACAGAATACAATGTAAAAGTTAACAAATCAATTTTTTGGGATGGTTTGCCTTAAACCGCTTATTCATATGCTTCATTTTCATAATGGTTAAAAAAACAGACTCATTGATTCAACAGTGTTTGTCATGACTCATTTCACATGATTATTGCAGTTTGTTACATTTTGCTGTTTGGGTCACCGTTTTTCATTCAACTCTTACACTCTCTTAAAGGAACAGTCCACACAAAAATAAAAACAGTCAAAATACACAAACCTGTATGATTATAAATACATTAATTATAATTTTAGATGTCCAATCC
Organism: Gymnocypris eckloni scoliostomus; assembly: GCA_027564155.1. NCBI lineage: Eukaryota > Metazoa > Chordata > Actinopteri > Cypriniformes > Cyprinidae > Gymnocypris > Gymnocypris eckloni. The sequence goes on along the minus strand of CM050426.1, from coordinate 16,029,728 downwards.
GGCAACCTTGGAGTGCTTTCTGTTCGTCGAACGAGGTTAAAACATCACGGATGCCGTGCTTTTGCAACAGCGGGCCCTAAATTCTGTAATAGTCTCCCGGTATCAATCCGAATAGTGTCATCACTCTCCTCTTTTAAATATAAACTTATATATCTAACTAGTGTGGGTTTTTAATGTATTACTCCAATTTTATGTATGCTGTTTTATAGATTGTTATAGATCCAGTTTGTATTTGAGCTTACTAATCTGTCCAGCACTTTGTTCAGCCTTGGGTGGTTTTTAAATGTGCTTTATAAATAAACAATGAAATTAAATATTGATTTAATATTACCTAAAAAAAAATGAATAACTAGTAGTAGTTATTATTATTATAACGACTACTACTACATACAATAAAAAACTATTAATACACTTTTATAATATTTCACTGTAAAGATTTAAGAAAAATAATGATAATCATTTTATTTTACCGTACAAATGTAAAATTAAAATTCTAATATTTGTGCCTTAATTTAATATATTTCTTTAATACGGATGAAAACAGCAGGGAGCCCTTTAAGCTTCTCTTTTGTTGATAAGCACTACTCTTTTTCGTTTGGGAAGACTATTGGCGCATGTTGTGTTCCCAATTACACGTTAAAGTCACCCAAATTTGCACCAAGCCATTTCTTGATTTAAATTTGTTTTATTGACCATGCAGCCAAGCTTGTATTTTGTTCAAATGCATTATCAAAGTAGCTTCACCAGCACTGACACACAATCACTTAATATTCTGCGTGTGCTTGCAAGCCTGTGTATCTCATCAATACAGAAAATCTGCTGGGTAAAACTCACAGAGAAAGCCATACAAACAGTGTGTGTGTGTGTGTGTGTGTGTGTGTGTGTGTCTGTGTGTGTGTCTGTGTGTGTGCGCGCGCTAGACCAACACAAAGGTCACACTTGGCTCCATTAATCAGAGTTTGATTCACATTCAGTAAGTCAAACACAAATTAAACTCTTCAGACACACCAAACAGCCAAACACACACCAGACTGAATCACAGACGTTCACACACTCCACCTAATACACCTGTCAGTGTGTGTGTGAGAGAGGATTAGTCCGATTAATCTGTCTGTTAATGAGAGATTGCAGGTCAAAGGGAATGTCACTGCTGCCACAGAGACGTGCAAATATTTTGTAATTGCTATATACATAACCAATGATAACTGCAGATTAATTTAAGATTGATAAAAATGATAGTTTATTTAAAAGGAGATTGTGTCTTAATTAGCTTATCATGTAGCCAATTTTGTAACCTTTAAAGATTTAACCAATAAACAACAAACACACTTACAAATACCAAACTGCCACAAACACGCATAAACATCCCGCATGTTTCCGCTTCACAGATATTCATTGTGTGCTATTTAAAACTTAACAGAAATGTAATTGTCAAACTGCACTTTTGACTAATTACTGAACCAAGCACACCTCAGCACACCCAAAGAATAAATCACACACATACACACAAACAAACATGTATCTGTGCACCTGCGTCTGAACCACAGAATCTAATCCAGTGACTCACAACCTATTTAAATACCTTTCACACACGGCAAGTTTGGCAGCCTGATTTAATCCATTCAGCCTGAACGGAGCACATCCCACTGACCAGGCAGAGAGAGAGAGAGAGAGAATGAGAGACACACACACACACACCTCGTAGACCACCTCGTAAACTTCTACCGTTTTTCTAGCAGGTTAAATATATTTTCTTTCTCCTAACCTGGGTCTGTATTCACAAAACTCCTAGCTTGCCGATTTAGGAGAAAATCTTAAAAATAGAGGGCGTGTCAGTCCTAAATTTAGGACTCCTCATTTTTTGCTCTAAGAGTATTTCACAAAGTGTTTTATCACTAAAACTAGCTCCCAAATCTGTGAAACGTTAGGAGAAGTGAAGGGGACTCCTAAATCACTAAGACCAACTCACAACTATCCTAAAATGCCTGTTGTCGGCAATCTGCCTCGGAATATAAACATTTTAGAAACATTTAACGATAATGAGCTTTTAAAAAGGTATCGCCTTTAGGGTCTGGAGGTAATATATTCGTTTGATTATATCCTTTTCATTAACCAGTTGGGCAAGACGTTACAGCTGTTCTTGCGTCCAGTTTGGTTTTCTTTTATGTTTGCATGTCTTACTATCAGCCATAATAATTATTCTACTTCGTTAATAAAAAGGCGGTTTAAATGCATCCTCTACGAGAAGCATACATGTAAAAGACTGACAATTAGCCAAGGGTGGTTCTAGACCCTTTTTAGGTGGGCTTCAGCCCCTATATTTGTCGTCTTAGCCCCCCTAAAACAATAATCAGCTGTCTGAATGATCAGGCCAGTGCTGCTTCCTCAGGAAAGTGTATAATAATGGCAATCACGCTGTGATTGATGGTTAATGTGCGCTCACACATTTGAATGAAGCGAGGCACAGCGTTTCAATGGAACAAATTTCTGTTTCTATTTGGTGTGCTTATGATACGCACCTTCCGCACACCCCTATACTGAATCATCGGCATGCATATGAGACACAAAGTCAGTTTTGTGTATAAATAGCACACCAAACAGAAACAGAAAACCGTGCCATTAAAACACACTTGCATGAGACGGTCATTCACTTTCGCGTCCTCTTAAGCAAATAAGCAAATACACAAAATATTGTCACAATAGCTGTCTTGGCGAGTATCCAAGTTACCGCAGTCGGTTACGTCTTAAACTTAAACCGTTGAGAAAATATTGAATGTGTGTCAGTATGCATTTCTTATATGAGGCTAATAATGTTAATCAAACAACAAAAGAATAACATGAGAATCACTCAAGATGTCACTTCTGTAACTTAAGGTAATTATACAGTTTTCATAAGCACAGTAAAATACTGTTTATGTAGGTAATGTGTGTCGTTGTATCTAAAGGTCTCTCTGAGGGCTAAGGGTCACATATGACATATAACAGAATAGTATATCTAATATTTTTAAATGGAACAGTTTTCCCTTAGACCAGGGGTGTCAAACTCTATTCCTGGAGGGCCAGATAGCCCTGCAGAGTTTAGCTCCAACCCTAAAAAAAAAACACACCTGATCCAGCTAATCAAGTCATTCAGGCTCAGTTGAAAACTACATGGGTTGTGTGTTGGAGCAGGGTTGGAACTAAACTCTCAGGAACTGACTTTGACACCCCTGCTTTAGACACATTCAATGTGTGTTTTATTTAGCATCATATTTAATACATCAGGCTTTTATGGCTCATGTAGTCTGATATAGTCAGAATATGAAGAAACCACACCTCAATTTTATTCAGAGACACAAACTAAGCACAAATATGCAATTTAGTAGAGAGCTGATATTTACATGAACAAAAAGTGAGATGAAAATCTGATGCTTGTAATGTAAATCAATGAGTTCTTTATAACAGTAAAGCAGATATTTGCACAAAACATTATATAAATATCAGTCATCATCACTCCATATCTCCAATAATATGTCTACATTCACTATTTTTTTCAATACTTAAATTAGTGATGTTCCCTAGTTCCCTTTAACCATTTAACCGTTAAGCGACCGATAAGAATTTTGACTGATTAATACAATCAGTTAAACGTTTTAAAGTCACAGCGTCGGTTGGGACAACTCTAACTTAAATGCTTAGTTTGATGATCAAAACCTTATGTAATGCAAGATGCGAGATGAACAAATAAACTGTTCAAAAGCCTGATGAACATATTTAATAGTTACTGTTTTATTTTTAAAAATAATTTACAAAGTTTGCAAAAAGACACATTAATAGCGAGCTAAAGGTGAACGCATGTACAAGTATTTCCTAGTATAATGCTAATTTATATGACATGTCTATTATATTTCCACAATCACACACTGTATCAATACTGTCAGACTCATTTAAACTGACCTCATTTGCCTTTATAGATAAAATAACTTTCTTAATGATTCAGTTGCACAGGTGCTCATCAAAACCCACTACAATGCATTACATCATTTCAGTTTATATGCAAAACGGTCTGTCGGTGAGGTAGAACAGCCTGTGATTGGCTGAAGCCATTTCTGTTGGTTTCTCATGATCCAATTACAAGTCTGAAACTCAGCGAATGCTGCAGCTTCACGGTTTTATAGATCTGCATTTGTTTAAATCTGCAAACCCTGAACACATTACGTGACAGGAGCAAGAGCGAGAGGGCAAAGACTTCCTGTCATCATTACCGTTACTTCCTGAAACTGCGCAAACCCCGCATCTCTAAGAAAACACACGAACAAACATCATCAAACACACGCGAATTTGAGTCAGCAGACAATCAGCCTGCCACAACTCTTAACTTCACCATAAACAACCAACAAACAGAGACCGAGCATCCAGCGCTTGGTCTGTCTCTCTATCATCTATCAATCCATCTCTCAATCAATCCATACATCTACTTATCCATCCATCCGTCTACTTATCCATCAATCTACTTATCAATCCATCCATCCACTTATCTAACCATCTATACATCCATACATCCATCTATATACCATCTATCAATCTATCTGTCCATCCTTCCATCCATCTCTCTATCAATCCTATCTATCCATTTATCATCCATCCATCCATCTATCAATCCTCCATCTATCTTCCAAAAATAATGCTTTTATTCAGCAAGGATCAGGATGCATTAAATTGATCAAAAGTGTCAGCAGATATTTGTTACTAATTATTCTAATTTAAACAAATGTTCTTTTAAACTTTTTATTCAGAGAATCCTGAAAAATGAAATATGCAGCAGCACAATTGTTTTCAACATAATAATAATAATACATGTTTCATGTGACACTGAAGACTGGAGTAATGATGCTGAAAAATGCAACTTTGCATCAGAGGAATAAATTACATTTAAAAATACATTAAAATAGAAAACAGTTATTGTAATTGCAATTATATTTAACAGTATTACTATATATCATATATGTTTTATCAAATAATGCAGGCTCGGTGAGCAGAAGAGACCTCTTTCACAGACATTAAAAATACCCTTTTGTTTGTGTTTTAATGTATACTCTACAAAGTTATCAAGAGAAGAGAGTCACCAACAAAACTCTAGTTTATATTCTCTCTTCCTTACATTTCTACAAATTTCACGTTTTCTTCAACATGTACTTTCGGTTCATTTCTGTTCTTCCGTTTCCCCTGAATCTCTCCCTCTCTCTCTCAACATTGCGTGACTCAATCACCTCAGCTGCACTTCCTGTCAACTAACTAAACACGAGTAACACCTTGCCTTGGCAAACAGCACTAATAATGACTAAAAGCAGTTTTTTCCATCAAAGTGAACGTAGAGGCCCTGCGCTCCTAAAGCACACGCTTCTGTGAAATCCATTGTTTTACAAGCGGAGGGGTTCGGAGGCGTTTCCCAGACTGCATCTCAATTACATCACGTGACGTCTGAGAATGTGATCTGATTTTAAAGAGCTACAAACACTTATTCTTCTAAGAATAAGTGTTCATTCTCTTCTTGCGCTCTGGTATGTGAGGTAAACGCTCATAAACAGGCGCGGGCGGTAGCTCTGTATCAGCAGTCATGTTTTCCTGGACGTCAGAGCTCCGCTGTCAGATAAAGGGATACGGGATTATTGTTCGACGCTCAGATTCCTTAAGAAAACCCTCATAATGTCTCTCCTCCGTCACCCGGACAGACAGGCCTTGGTAGCTTCTGTCAGTCCATGTGACTGGTTTGTGATTGTGATCAGACATTGTCAGTGAATCCTGTTAAATTGAGTCTATTTGAGCGTTTCTTATCTTCAGCATCAGGCAGAGTGACTAAGCTGTCTGTCAGCATTAAAGTAAACTGTAAACACTCAAAGTGAACCATTCACATCCCAGACACACACAAAAAACATTTTCCAAGTGACAAACAAAGTAAAAGAGTAAATACAAATATATAAAAACAAGTTTTAGATAAATATTCTATAATTATATAGATATTATTTTCTGTTTTATTTGTAGCAAAATACATAAACATACTATTTTTCAAAAGTTTGGGGTGAGTAAGATTTTATTTTTTAAATAAATAATTTTTATTCAGCAATAAGGATGCATTAAATTGATAAAAATATAGACAAAATATAATAATTTCATAAAGACATTTAAAATTACAACATATTTATATTTCAAATAAATGTCGTTATTTTAAACATTCTATTCATTACAAAATAATTCTGAAAAACTAAAATGCATCATGGTTTCCACAACAATATGAAGCAGCATGACAGTTTTTTCAGCATTGATAATAATCAGAAATGTTTCTTGAGCAGCAAATCAGCATATTAGAATGATATCTGAAAGATCATGTGACGCTGAAGACTGGAGTAATGATGCTGAAAATACAGCTTTGATCTCATGAATAAATTACATTTGAATATATATTCAGATAGAAAACTGCTATTTTAAGTTTTTATATATATATTTTGAATGCGATTCATCTGCGATAATGAAAGCGATATTGCGTAGCTTGCCAGTGATCTACGGCTCTGTGTATTAAATCCTGCTTCATTTGAAAACAGGTGACGGAGGTTACCACTAATCAAGGAACCGGCTTTACTGACGATATTCACATGAGATATATCGCCCAGCCCTACTTTGGAGTCCTCGTTCGAAATTATTTGTTATAAAAAAAATACTGACCCTAGATTTTTTAACAGCATTTTTACATAAAAACAATATAGATGCAATAATATAGATAATGATTTTAAAAGTTGGCAGGTAAAGCATTAGTTTGGCACATGAGCTCAGGGTTTGAGTTCTGTCATGTCTGATAGCTGTGTGCATCGGTGCATGCAATGTGATGCAGTTTTCCACCTGACCTTTCAAATACACGTGAGACCCGTCTCAAACATCAGCGTTAGCACCTCTGTAAGCTGCAGAAGTGAATGTCTGTCCTGAGAGGCCAAACTCAGCTACACCTGACAGAGACACTGACCTGAGGGACACAAACCCTGCAAGAGACTCATGCCGCATTAGCGAGGTGTTTCCACACAAACCTACTGCTCAGCGAGTCGATATTCCTCAGTGGAACGCTCTGGAACAAACCATGAGCAGCATTACATCCGTCAGTGAAGAGAAAACTGGATGCATTGGTGCCTGCGTAATATCATTTACATATTTTTAGTTATTTACTATTTGTAGCTGCAGCCGACATACTTTGTTTTAGCCTCACAAAATGGTATATGTAAATTACGTATTAGCTCTTGCATATTATACTTTTTCTAAAAGGTGACAAGAGGGTCAAAATATTTGTATAAAATATGCCATTTTCCACAGTGACTGTAATACTTGTAATTCATTTTATTTTAATATTTTTCATTTTCATGAAACTTACGTTTTTGCATGTTTTTGATATTTTTAAATTAAGTTTTAATTTACTTAGCCATTTTAGTATTTGCACATAAACTAGCCAAAAATGAGAAACATTACCTTGGCAAAAACAGTTTATCACAATAAATCAACCTTTCAGACACTATTGGCATTGTTGCTCATTTTGATTATGTTTTTGGTAAAAGTGCATTTAAATCATCACAATACTCAAAGTAAGCTTTTGAAATATTTGAATGAAGTCTCATCTGCTCACCAAGGCTGCATTTATTTGATCAAAAATACAGTAAAAACAGTCATATTGTTATTTCCCTCCCATAATTTCACATTTCTGTTTTCTATTTGAATATATTGTAAAATGTAATTCACTCCTGTGATGCAAAGCTGAATTTTCAGCATCATTACTCCAGTCTTCAGTGTCACACGTTCCTTCAGAAATCATTCTAATATGATTATTTGCTGCTCAAGAAATATTTCTGATTATTATCAATGTTGAAAACGGTTGTGCTGCTTGATATTTTTGTGGAAAAATTGTGGTATAATTGTTGTAGCAATAGCTAACAATACATTGTATGGGTCACAATTATTGATTTTTCTTTTATGCCAAACATCATTAAAATATTAAGTAAAAATCATGTTCCATGAAGATATATCATTTTTTATTTCCTACTGTAAATATATCAAAACTTTTTTTTATTTGATACTGAACATTTTTTGATTAGTAATATGCATGGCTAAGAACTTCATTTGGACAGCTTTAAAGGCGATTTTCTTAATATTTCGATTTTTTTGCATCCTCAGATTTTAAAATAATTATATCTTGGCCAAATATTGCACAAACCATACATCAATGTTAAGCTTATTTATCTCAATTTCAGAAAATTGACTCGTGTTGTGGTTCAGGGTCACAAATGTGGGTTGTTCTTTGACAGTGTTGAGTTATTTTTAGTTTTCCGGTAACTCACTCCCAGACAATGAGAATGTAACACCAAACATGTCCTGTTGTGCAAACACAGCCGTCGCTTATATTTTCTTAACTTTTAATGAAAAACTGCTCCGCTTCAGAGTCAGACGCCCTACCGAGATCAACGCAGATGACGAGTTCAACACGCACAAGAGGACACTGAGGGATCGTGCATGACGGGAAAGACTGTTTGCTCTCTAAACAACATAAAATCCAAATCATGTACTTATGATCTCTGGAGACGATCTGTAAACATAACAAGCAGGTAAAGAGGATATGACATCACCAAACAGAGACGCTGGACTGCGGTGTCTCTCAGCAGGGGACAAATGTAAGCGGTGACCTGCAGACATTCAGCCACTGATCTAATCTCCCTCACAGAAATGACTTCCGTACTAAAACACGACCTTCTGCTCGTTATAGAAAAACACCAGCGGCAAGTGTGCGTGCGTGTTTGATGTCCTTGCTGAAGGGAGAGTATGAAACCATTGAGAGGGCAGATGAAAGACAAGGACGCTCGGCTCCAGACCCGAAGCACAAAACCGTTCCACGCTACTGAACACACTTTCAAATGAAGCATCTGAGCGTGACTTCAAGGTGATGGAAATTGAAATTGTGGACTTTAAGACCTTTTAGGACTGCAATCGATGCAAAATAAACACAAGAGAAGTAAACACTGAACTATCCGAGCAGACTTTAAATCATCTAAACTCCAGAAGCAGCACAAGGCCTCTTAAAATACAAACTCAGCTTTGAGAAAAGCATCTACTTACATCTACATCTAGCATCTATTTACCTGTTTACACTGGTGCGTTCTTGTTTTAAAATGAAAACGGTCCTCATCTACACTGGCGTTTTTACTACGCTTCAGAAACGATCTCGGCCCACACTACACAACCGAATACTCATGTCACATGACCATTCATGCAGGTACAACCATAGATATGCAGATGCCCTATTATTTAGATGGCAAACGCAAAAGGCCTATAGCTAAAGTTATGTGTTTTAAAACAAAAATGCACTAGTGTAAACTTAGCCTTATTGGTTTAATGTTGTCCCCCTAAATTCTATTTTATTTATCACAAATTGCACTTTATTTTTACAATTTTCCAATATGTCTTAGTAAGAAGACATACATGCTTAGCTTGATGATGAAAACATATAATGCAATAAAATACTGATTAAGAGATGAACAAATAAACGTTCCTCAAAAGCCTGATGGTCATACTCATGATTTTTTTTATAAAATGATGTCTGAATAATCAATTAAAGCTACATCGCTTCGGTCCAGTAAGTGTTCATCTTGAAATATTCCAACTACATGAAAAGTAGGTCTACTTGATAAAAATCAGTACAAATTTCACATCAGAAAGACCCGTGAAGCACGAGCTGAAGGAGGATGTTTGTACAATTAAACTATAAGACCTTTTACGTGCTAAAACGGTCTAAAGTATCAGTCGGATTACAGAAGGCATGCAGTAGATTGTGTGACAGGTTTATCAGCATAGTTTTGATCATGTTGATCATTTAGAGGCCTTTTTGAGTATCAAGTACACTTTGTAGGGTTAATATATAATAGCATGGTGTTTTGGTGGTTCTTATGGTAGACGGAAGCACTCTGCTTCTACCAGACAGAAACCCCACATGCTCACACATACAGTGAGGGTTTACGGTTTCCTCACATCAGTGTCTAGAGTTTCACTACAACACACAAGGTGTTTGGGACTCTATGGAAACACTGTCTAATGATGCAATATCAGTTTTCCATCAGAACGAAGGCTTGTTTGGAGTAGCATGGTACCATCTTACTATATTCTGCATAAACATATCCTACTACATCTGCCAAAATGTGCAGTATCATGCAATACAATTCACTCAACTTGACCTGCCATTTCCATATGATTAAAACCTGGCTGATTTCTCCAATTAAAAGCATAGTTCACCAAAAATGAACATTTGCTGAAAATGTACTCTCACTCACACCACCCGAGATGTTGAGTTTCTTTCTTCATGGAAACAGATTTGGAGAAACGTAGCACTACATCACTTGCTCACCAATGGATCATCTGCAGTGAATGGGTGCCGTCAGAATGAGAGTCCAAACAGCTGATAAAAACATCACAATAATCCACAACTAATGTACACCACTCCAGTCCATCAATTAACATGTGTTTGTAAGAAACAAATCCAGTCTTAAACTGTGTTTGCCTTTAAATGGTGCTTTCTCTGTGCATATCTCTACTGAATCAGACAAGGTGACTTTTGCACTGAAGGAAGTGTAATGGATGATGGACTCATATTTGGGTCAAAAGCAACACTTTAAAGTTAAAATACCTTCATGATGGATTTGTTTCCTACAAACATGCAGCTTTTCACTTCACAAGATGTTAACTGATAGACTGGAAGTGGTGAGGATTAATGCTTGGACTCTCATTCTGACGGCACCCATTCACTGCAGAGGATCTCTCCATATCGGTTACCATGAAGAAACAAACTCATCTACATCTTGGATCATGTTCTCCAGAGTACAATCTGGATGATCCCACCCCCAATTCCATTGGTTTATACGGCAAATCGTATTGGTGTAGACCCGAGCATGCGCATCCCTTTGTGTAAGATTTTGTAATTGATTTGGCCATATTACAGAAATATTATGTGCTAACTCTAGAATCATAGGCCTATCTTAATTATAATCTGTTTAGTAACCATGGTCATTTTAGTCAGATGAAGTCATTGTTTACAAATAAACTCTTGATGACAGCACCTCCGGGTTCTTCAGGCTGAACAGCGCTTCATTCATATTTCCTTGAGGATCGGCAGGCCGCGGATCAGCACTAAGTTGGGGTTTTATATAATGACGATAATTAACTGTATTTTAGAAATGGACAAACACGAACATAAGCGGCTGATTTTACGTTTTAGAGCACAACCGTTGTTTTATTGTCGTTTAAAGAGATGAGTTACAGCCTACGTAGCTCAATGCGTCACAAACTTGCAGGTTATAAAGTGCTAATAAATGTTTTCATGGTAAGCTCAATGTTTCACTCGGAGCTCTAAATCTGTGCAATAGGTACGTGAGCAAGTTGAAGAGACCTTCTCTGTGATTGATATTTTATTTATTTATTAAAGACTATAATAACTAGCCTACTAAAAATCTAAAATCAGTAGGCCTAATATAGTACAGTGACTCCTGGTTCTTTTTAAGGATTGAGCCACAAAGCCAGTAATTTAATTTGTGCATATAGCCTATAAAAGTATTTTAAAAAATTACAGAGAAAATATATGAACATTTATTGCTTAAATACGCACTAAAACACATTGATAAGAATATTTGCTGTAGGTCAGATTTAATGACAGCTGTTTTAGTAAACAAAAACATTTAAAATAGGCCTATATGCAAAAAATAAATATAGTTAATTTAAGGTTTAAATATTAAGGTTTTTATTCCCATTATCCACACATTAAACCCCAGTTCACGCTGATGGGCTATTTGGTATTATTGTCACTGCAGTTGTTCTTTAAAATAAGACCATTTGCGGGTTTGTCCTATGTCTGAACTACAGTGAATTATCATCATTTCCTAAGTTTGTGCTTATCCACCGATCCTAAAATAATGAATATGGGCTACATACTTTATACAAAACAGCTAAATCTCAAACAGCGGATAATTTTTATCAACATCGCCCAGCTAAAACTGCTCAATGTTAAAGTTTGCCTGCTTCGTCTACCGTGAAAAGTGCAATGATATCTGAATTAATTTAACGTGCTAGCATATAGGACTATATCATGACCACGAATTAAGAATTTGTTCCCCAGACTTAATTAGTGAGCCGCACATATTACACAGCTCTGTTCTGCCCGAAGTACTCGGAGATGCCGCCACCAAGCATTTGATAGGAACTTAATCTTAACTAATTCGTCATAATTAAAAAAAATACATTTGCTAATTGTTCTAACTAAAAGATCGCCCCATCGTCCAGGGTGCACTCTGGGGCTACTCTCTAGGGTGGCCTGAGGGTGAGCAAATGTTATTTTTGTGGCTGAACTCACTCTTTAATTTAAGTTGAGAAAAGTTTCTTCACAATCTCTGATATGGTGTATTATCAGGTGTGTAATATAATTTACATTCCTTTACATACTGCACTGTATTTTGACAAGTAAGTGTTTCAAGCTATGAAGCACTAAAACAAAACAACGTATGGTTGCTTGCTCATACTTTTCGAACACTATATGTAAAAAGTATACATACAGGCTACACATACGTGGATGTGAGGGAAGGAGAACAGGAAGTTCAGACACTATACAGTGTGCAGTATGCACAGTGCAGCTGTGGGCGTGGTTTGAGTCTTGACGCGAATGCCCTCCAAACACCCCCCATCCACCGGAGCTTAAGGACTCATTTATGACGTCACAGAATTCCCTCTCATTCGCGCTTTTCCAGTTCCACAGCTTCCAAGTGTTATTTACCCAAAGGAAATACAATTCCTCTTACTGCATCTGTTCTGTAATCGATGGCGCTCTGCGAGTGACAGCACGCAAACCACAACGAAGCTATGTTACGCTGGAACCGCTCTAAAACAATGTTACACTTCAAACTTCAAAAGTTAGCCTACACTTTGAAACATAACGTTATTACAGTCAGAACATAAAGTCAGCGCTTCGAACTGAAACAACGTGTCATTTCGCAGTGAAACAATGAAACAATAGTTTATTTCAAAGTATGTTTTTCACACGAAATGCCATAGTATTTCCATTATCTAAAAACATACTTGATATGTTACTATCAGAGGTGACATGCAGCTATCTAACAAGAAACGTGGGAGTTAAAAGTCTCCTGAATTGAAAGAGGTTCAGCGTTACTTGAATTGAACGTTTGAGGTCACTTCCGGATAATCGTAAGACTCCGAAAGAACAGTGATGCTTCAAAACACACTTCACACTTCATAGTTCACACTTGACTTCCTCAAGAGAAGTCGAAGCACTTAGCGAGCGAGCTGCAAAACTTCTCAAACTGATCAGAGCTTTAAGATTTCATGTAGGAAATGTGAATTCAAACATCTTTGAGTTTAATAAACAGCCAGGTTCAAGCAGAAGTGTATTTACAAACACCCTGACGCTTCACTACTGACAGCACAATACGAGCATCAGACACTTACAAACTTCTTCTTTCCCTCTCCGTCGTCATAGTTCTTCTTGCTTTTCTTCTCCTTGTCTTTCCCACTTTTGGGAGCACCAGCAGATGCTGAGTTTGGATCCATTTCTGTGCTGTAAAATCACTTATATTCCTTGAACGCCGGCTATAGGCGTCTTAACCCGCGGCCTGGTGCTGCTGCGCGCCGCCGGCCTGCGCTCGTCCTCCGGCACAAAGGAAAAGGAGGGAAGTTTGAACCCTGAAGTCCGGATCACAGATATGTGCTGGTCTCGGACCTTTCGCGACTCTATACGCGCGCGCACAAGTCTCCGCGTCCGCACGCGCGTTTTGGCGCAAGTTTGTCTCGATTACAAATAAACAAACCACGCGTTAAGTCTCTAAACCTAAAGATCCACGCTGTCAATCTATAGAGCTGTCGTGAATTCCTCTGATGATTGATATAAAGTCCTGGCGCGTCATGATAAAGTCCTCAGACCGTGAGAACAGCCATTAGGAGTTCAGCTGAATTGTTCCGCTTTCTCTCTTTCTCTCTTCCTGTGTGTGCTGGGCAGGTCAGATGGGCGGAGCCAACATGCGCACTGACACACACCTGAGTGTGTCACACACAGGTAGACTAACACTGACCCCTGCAGACCCCTCACCTGTCAGTCATCTAACATATGAATTCACAATGGCTTTAAAAAAGTTACAGATTGGCATGCATTGTGTGATAAATATAGCATAATGGATTATTCAGATGTTAAAACTGACTTCCCAATAAGGACTTTACACTGATTCCGCAGTGATAATATCTTTATAAATAGTACTAAAGTTTATTATTTAAAAATAAGTAATACTACTATTCAGTAAGGATGCATGTAATTAATCAAAAGCTACAGTAAAGTCATTTATAATGTAATACAGTTTGAATTTTCAATAAATCAAAGAATCGTGAAAAAGGAATGTATCACAGTTTACTCAAAAAATATAAAGCAGCACAACTGTTTTCAACATTGATAATAATCAGAAATGTTTCCTGAGCTGTAACGTTAAACCAGCATATTAGAGTGATTTCTGAAGGATCACGTGACACTGAAGACTGGAGTAATGATGCTGGAAATTCAAGTTTGATCACAAGAATAAATTACATTTTACAATATATTCCAATAGAAAACGGTTATTTGAAATTGTAATAATATTTCACAATATTATTATTTTATTGTATTTTTAATAAAAAAGCAGTCTTGGTGAGCAGAAGCTTATTTTACTCACGAGTAACCGTTTCTCTTTCTCTTCATGGCAACAAATACAGTCTGACTTTGACCTTTAAACTGAAGGTGGATTTCAACTCTTTTACTATTGTAAGAACAGACTTATGAGAAAAGGTTATGAGTATTTATGCCATATATCCCTGATATGTCTTAGAAAACAGTCATTCTTGATTTTATGCATTAGGCCTATAGAAAAGAACAATCTGATGGGGGATGGGGTTTGGATATTATGTACAAAATAATACATTTAAATTTAAAACTGTATATAGAAATGAATTAATAATTAGTAATTAAAATTATAATTTATTTTCTCAGTTTATTTTCTCATGGCATTTAGTGCATACGTCATCTAGCATATTCTATTACATGATCTAAATAAGTATATTAAAATGTTAATATTAAGCTAAATTAAATTAAAACTAGATTTCTTCCTCACTAACCTTTCTTTTATTTCTAAGCGAGGCGCGCCACCTGCTGGTGAGAATATGTGTTTGTGTGTTTCAAAGCACAATCATGTGGTTTTAAAGACTGGAAAACTTCATTTAGACTTGCCCACTCGTTTCTGAATTGTCTCATTAGCAGGTAAAAGCAGAACGGATCCTGATGAAATCATTCTGGTTAAGGCGTTTCAGTTTGCTCATCTCTTCAATGTCATTAAGTTTAATGGCAGACTTCAGGAACACCGAAAGAAGCTGCTCACAGTTGACTAAATCAGTGTTATCCAGCGGTGTGTGTAATTAACAGGCCTCGGACGGTTACGTGTGTGTGCCATAGAGACACAAAAAAGAAAAGAAAAGAAAATCTCTTTACAGATAGTCTGTGCATCCATTTCTCTCTTTAAGCGAATGCCGAATATTTCCTCCAGCTCTGCAGAAATCAGTCTGATATTGTCCTCAGTCAGTCAGTCAGTCACGGAGCGTTTCTTTGTGATTGTGCTGACTCAAGCCAACCCAGCTTCACACTGAGTCATTATCATCTACTGCACACGCTCCAATTTACCCAAACTCTCGTCTAAATCCCACCAGCATGCAAAAAAGCCAGGAAACATCAGGGCCTGTGACACTGAAGGACCCCGGACTGACAGCATGTATGGTAATGATGGTTTGTTGTGAAGTAATGAGGACATTCTCTGTCATGCAGGGCTTTTCACACACAGACACTTCTATTGTCTTTATGACTGCAGATTAAGCCCAGACTAAAGCCATAAATTTTTTGAAATATTAGTTTGTCTCGTTAGGAAGAAGTTTTTCTGTTGAGAACAGCGAAACAAAGAGTGTTTATGACGCTGAATACAGTACAAATTGGTGTACATTCATTTTTTGTTTGTTTGTTTTAAATGAATAAAAGCACAAATAGCTCATGGGAAATATTGAATAGGTAAAATTAATTCAGAAATAATTCATACTCATAAACAGTAGCTTGTTTTGAACACATCAAATGTCTGTGTCTTGAACTTTTCGACTGTATCCAATTATTAAAATCAGATTAATAATCATAAACAAGCTTGGGGTCTAAGTGTGTGTGTGTGTGTGTGTGTGTGTGTGAGTGTGTGTGTGTGTGTGTGTGTGTGTGTGTGTGTGTGTGTGTCCATTAAATTAATCATAAGTGAATGTAAAACAGTTATTTAGCTACAAAATGTTTATATTCCAAATAAATGTTGTTCTTTTATACTTTATATTTATCAAATAATCCTGAAAAAAATGTATATGAAATTATTATTTAAACGGGGGAAAAAAAAAATAAATAAAAAATTCATGTGATTCATTAAACAAATGCTTTTTCTTCTTCTTCTTTTATTTCTTCTAAATTATAAATCCACTGAGAGCTTGTTTAATTTAAAACGAATCTGCAATGATGTTCCTTGCATCCTGTAACCCATTCAACATTTTATTTATTTAATGTTTATTGCTAGAAAAAATAAAACTAGATAAAGGTAACAGGGTTCATATTGCAAAAGTGCATACTAAATAAATAACAAACAGCTCGTGCTATTTAGTGTGAGCTCCTGAGGAGAATGAAGCTTTACTTTCTGAAGGTAAATCACTTTCTCTCAGCTGCCCTTTATAAAAAGTTCCAGGCCCTTTGAAAGTTCCTTTTAGAAGTTCTGGGGACATTTTCAGCAAAGTTGTCCTCAAAAGTGTAGCTAGGTCACACACACACACACACACACACACACACTCTCAGTCTCTGCTTGGAAGGGCTCTTGAGGAAAGAGACACATCCATTAGTCTTGGTTTCAAATCATAGGCCTGGCGTCTGTCTTATCGAGTCGCACCTGATTCTCTGCGTCTGTCATCTCGGCTTTGGCGCATCGGATGTGGATTAAGACCGATATCAGATTGATTTGTATCTCTGCTGGCGCTGATGATTCGGGCTCAGCTGGGTGGAAGTCAGAATAACTACTGCTGGACTCATTTAGCTGCTGTGTCTCACAGGACACAATAATGACGTTCCAGAACCTCAAACCTTTAGCTCGGATATTTAAAAGAACAATTCAGCACTAAAATTAAAATCCTGGCATCATTTACTCACCCACATGACTTACGTTCTTCAGTGGAAAAATGCTCAAACCAGTGTTGTTACTGTTAACTAATGCTATTAAAAATCTTTATTAAATAATGATTATAATTAAGATGGAATTTTTAGATGAAACACTTTTTTGAAAAATTTGAATAAAATTAATACTTGTTAAAAATGAATGAAAATCTAAAACTACTAAAATTAAAATTAAAACTGAAATTCTAAAAATAAAAGCTTATTCAATCTATTAATACATACTATAATTTTTAAAAACTAATAAAAATGAAAAAACATATATATTAAAATAAAATACAAATATAAACTGAAAACATTCCAAATAAAAGCTTATCAAAAATGTTAATAAATACTATACAAATAAAAAACTAAATAGCTAATTAACAAAGCACAAACAAAATGACTAAAACTCAATTAAATTAAAACCGAAAACATAAAATTAAAAGCTTTCAAATATTAATAAGTACTATAATAGTATGTAAATACTAAAATAATGAAGATTGGAAAAGTTGCCTTGGAAAACAACTGAAATAAGAAACAAATAAAACAAATGTATTAAAAATCTAACTAAAATGAAATCAGAAAATATACAAATAAAAGCTTATTGGAACCATTAATTTATAATGTAATTAAAAACAAATAAACATGACAAAAATGATTAAAACTAAAATAAAATAAAAATAAATAAATAAATATTAAAAAAATATTAATAAATACTATATAAATAAAAAAACGAAATAACTAATTAACAAAAGCACAAAAAATACTACACTTAAAATTACAATTAAAAATATAACAATAAAAGCTTTAAAATATTAATAAATACTATAATAGTGCATAAATAACACTTGAATAATGAAGATCGGAAATGTTGCCTTGGAAATAAAATAAGTTTATAAAGAAGCACTAAAATTACTAAAACTAAAACTGAAATAAAAATTAAGCTGAATTGAAACAAATCTGAAAATAAATACAAATAATAAGGAGAAAAGCACATACTACAAAAACAAAGTCAAATCTGAAAATATACAAATAAAAGCTTATTCAAAATACAAATTGTATATAGATAATATTAAATAACAGATTTAAAGGTTCTGCATACAACTCATAATTTTATGTTAAAGTCATATGTGTCTGAACACACAACACACAAGGATGAGTAAATGATGACGAGGATGAAGACACCGCCAGGCCGTACTCGTGCTCAATTACAGAGCGGCAGAGCTGAGATGATCTGTGTGTTTGCTTCTTCTCATCACAACTTCATCCTATCAACCGTGATCAATATCAGCACATGTCCCAGACACAGACGCTCATGAATGTGAGATTTAATCATGGTTTAACATCGTACAAGAAAATCATCTCTTACATAACGCACACGACTCGTGATAAACCATATATAGACAGAAAAGGCCGTGCAGAAGTACAAACCAGTCATTATATACAGACAGATCAATCACACGGGAGAGTTCAGGATCAATCTCTTTTCCAAACCAGTTAGCATCCAAGTCGGGGCTCACACGGGTCATTTGTAGGAGCTGCGGGCCTCTCGCAGTGAGCGGTCGTAAGGCATGGAGGCGAAGAAAGAGTTCCTCAGCTGACAGTTGATGAAGAACACGATGAGGAGGACCAGCAGGAAGAGCACCAGGCACATCACCACATACGTGGCCAGGTCCGGTTTGTCGGGCTCCCCCTCTCGCAGGGCGCTCCCACGCCCTGTGGGCTTCAGGAGGGCAGACACGCTCACGGGCCCGTGGGACACGTTCAGAGGCGCCGGCGTGTGTGTGTTGCTCATCAGATCGAAGTCTCGCGCCGCTGCCGTGGAGTTCAAGAGCATCTGCCTCAGCATGATGAATCTAGACTGAAGTAGACCAATACACACTATTCATACTAGTGCAGTTATTCTATACACTCTAAGCATTATAATGCACTACATATATTCGAAAAGCTGTTTTTTAAGTATTGTCTTTATATTTATTATGTAGCCTACATAAAACGTGGACTATTATTGCATTATATCATGTATAAATGACATTGGGGCTAGTTGTCATGGGGTCTGTATGTCAATTATATATTAGTTCCTTTGGTCAAATTGTACAGATGCTTGTTTTTAGCAGTGCTTTTGTGTGTTGGTTTCCCTAACAGTCTTTTTAGTGACTTTTATTCTCTAAATTACAAACCCAATATCATAATTTGATTCTTATGTCTGTTGGGTGAACAACTGAACACATTAAAACCACACTGACATATAATTAAGACAAAATGCACTATATAATCAAGATATATTTGTACTGAAACATTGAATGTGTTCTCAGGACCAGAGTATTCTACATAGAAGGCAGGTTGGGGCAAGTTGTCACACATTATTTGTTTACTTTTATTTTGTGAATTTAATTTCATAAGCCTAATTTTTTTGTTGACTAATTAAAACCACACTGACATAAATCAAGACATAAGTCACTAATTAACACAAAATGCACTACATAATGAAGGTAGACTTGAACTGAAATGTTGAACCTGTTTTCAGGACAAGAGTATTTTACATACAAGGCAGGTTGGGGCAAGTTGTCACACGTTATTTATGTATATAGTTTTGCTGATTAATTTTCATTACTTAAAGTCCATCATATTTCATGTAATGCATTTCAAATGCATACTTGTTTTTTTTTGTTACTTTTTTGTTTAAAGATATTCTTCTCAATCCAGTATCAGTAAACGCCAGCTTCTTATTGTGACAACTCACACGTTGACAACATGTTCAACGTGTGTTCAATTCTCTTTTATCTAGACAACATCGTTTATGTTTAATATCTTTTTTTGCCGTCAAGACTTATGATCTTTCATAAAAATAAACCTAACAGGCTTTTCAGTGGAATGAAAGATATGACATCTAACCCCGGTGTCCTCTACATGTAACTTTATTTATGTAAATACACCATTGCGCGCATGAGCTCTGCAATAAAAACAGTATAATTCACTGAAAGTACCCGAGATGCGCACTCTGTGTCTGTTGCGCGTTATTTCCGAGCGTTCGGGGTTTCGCTTACCGTCTGTGCGCCGCGGACAGCAGGGCGAGGAGGACGCGGCGCGTCGTTGCGTTTGCATTCCACGAACTCCCAAAGACCACCAGACCTCCAACACACCTCAGACAGGGGCTCTGATCATCGGCACTATATCCATAGATGCGCAATCAGTCTATCCATGTCCCACTGTGTGCTTTTCCAAAGATGTATGCGCTAGCGGAGAGAGAATACCTCTCAAATCACACCGAGGGATTCAAATGTCTCCAAATAAACGCGCAGTGAAGGTCAATAACAGCGCATAACGGGTCTCAGTATCCTCGCACACACAGAAGCACTCCTTTCCGACAGGTTTCCATGGTTTGGACCGGCGCCCGTCTAATCAACATCCCGTCGCATGTTTATATCCAGGGAAAGTGGCTCTCCACACGCACCTCCGTCATCCGAGACCTAAGGTAACGGGGGTCGATCGATCCGGTTCGGCTGGAGAGGAAGAGTATTTACGAACAAATAAAAAAACATAGAAACGAAATATATACCAGCGGTTCTCTGTGCGCAACGGAGATGGAGACGCGCTTATGTCTCTCTCCCTCTCTCTCCTCAGACAGACTCTTCAATTTGAGACAAAGTGAGTGGAAGAGTTTCAGGAGGGTGCGGAATGTCTCGGAGAGGTTTTACCGAGAGAGAGAGAGAGAGAGAGAGAGACATTCAGCCTATCAGGTGAACCAGCCATTTAAAGGGACCATTTTAGAAGCTGATGTCATTTAGGAGTTTTTAGTGAAGGCCCGTTCACTCTTAGAACGCTATAGGTGTGTGTTCGACTTCATGCAGCGCCATGCATGATGAGCTAATCATAGACTAAAGACCCAGGTAAACAATAATGTTTTTTTCTGTTTCTTATACCTTTATAGCTTTGTATTGTTTGTTGTGTGATCAAAGTTTGCATAAGTAGTAGATGTGTTGGGGAAGTAGCACGTAACATTTTAATTATATTTTGCTAAAATTAACAAAATTACATTTGCTTTGAACATTACAATGCACATAGCCTAATAAGTAAATCCACTTCACCAGCGTACGAGCTACCGCAAAAAACAGAAGTTTAAAGACAAAATTCTAAAGAGGGTTTCTCTGAAGTATAAGGTCTATAACATTCTGTTTGTTATTAGCACCCACTCATCTCCCTGCTGCTTTAAATGCTTGAGCTCTGTAAAGGTAGTGGATTCTGATTGGCTGTCAATGTTTTTATCGTTCATCAGATGGAAAATGAAAATTATTCCAAAGATATCCTTCCCCCTAGCTTTGATGTGGACTTCCCTATATTGTCAGAATTAAAATATAAAACTTTATGGTTATTGTCATTGGTGTTAACATTAATTCAGCAACGTAAGATGTAACATAAAACCCATAACTTATGTACATATAACAAATAACGGTAACACTTTATTTTAAGATGTCCTTGTTACACATGTGACATGTACTTACTATTATAATTACAATTAAGCATGCATGCATAATTACATGCAAGCAACCCTAAGCTAACCCTAACCCTAACCATAGTAAGTACACATAGGTTAGGGTTAGGGTTAGCTTAGGGTTAAATGTACTTAAATGTATATATATATATATACTGTAAAAAGGACAACTTAAAATAAAGTGTAACCCAAAAAATTAGAAACTTTTATTTCATTTTATGAGGGATTTTTTTCTTGTTCTCTTTCTCTTTCTGTATTTCAGTATTCAGTATTTCAGTCTTCACCATAGTTATACTGTTAACAAGTCAACAGTTTTTTACCATAACATTTTTACAGTCTTTGAAATTACTATATTTGTTTTTACAATGAACTTACATAAATGTTAGAGATACTGGGTTAAGGTACCAAGTAATCATCATCATTACAGCACAAATACCCCTCAGATATTTCTCATAAAATGTAAAAATCTAGTTTTTCTTTAAAACCTGATGAGACAATGGAGTCTTACAATAGAGTCTTGTGGATTTGAGATATTTTACTTTCTCCTCAGTTCTAACTAAACCTGGCATACTCTACATAATGTGCCAGTATAATCTCTACATCAGGGGTCTAAAACTCAGTTCCTGGAGGGCCACAATCCTGTGCATTTTAGATGCAACCCTCATTAAACCCACCTGATCCAGCTAACCAAGTCATTAAGGCTTATTTGAAAACTACATGGTATGTGTGTTGGAGCAGGGTTGGAACTAAACTCTGCAGAGCTGTGGCCCTCCAGGAACTGAGTTTGACACCCCTGCTCTACATAGTCGCATGTAGGTAGATTATGATAATTAATGATGACTACTATGTTCATTATTACATAAACAACAAAACTCCTCAATCGCTCAATTGGAGACATCTTGTCTTCCCCTGCACCAGAGCGGATAGCTATGGGAGTGGCCTGCGCAGAACTACCTCATTTTGAGACATTTGAGTCTCAGAACAGCCTGATTTGAGAAAGAGGATTTAATAAAAAATTACATTATCATTATTATTATTATTATAAATTACATTATCATTATTATTATTATTATAAATTACAAATTATCATTATAGGATGGATGTGTACACACACTTCCAACACACATTTATGTTCAAACAACTTGTAAAGTGATTTTTGCATCCAATGACCCCTTTAACAAGTTAGCACTGCTGTGTGGCGTTCAACTATACAAACCTCTAAATGAAAACATCAGCTTCTTGAAGTTAAACACCATTTAGTGCTGAAGCTCATTAATATTAATGTGTTTTAAAACCTGAGGACACACCCTCCTTGTGGTAATCACCACTGAAGAACATAATATCACAGCTCAGAGGTTAAACAACTCATCAATATTCATCAGCACCTGTCTTGAATTAGCAGGGTCGCACACATGGGGTTGAACGGAGCAGATCAGGACAGAGTCACATTGGTTGGGTGACCCTGCTAAAGTGAACAGACGGGCCGATTGGACACGACCTTAAAATGTCATTTAGACACAAAAGTGTTTATGCAGCAGTAAAGAACCGCTCACACAGAGGACAGTAACTACGATAAAGTTTTAATAATCATTTGAGTTCAATGAGAATGGGAAGTACACATCACAGCTATAATGATGATGCAAAGGAACAATATTGTTGGAATAACTTTCAGAACGATTTTTCCCAGCTAATGTAGAATTAAAATTCCAACCAGAATCCACCTGACCTTAAAGAGCTCAAGCATTTGAAATGGCAGACAACAAAACTGCAGTGTGTTTATAACATCCTGCAGATGAAGGCTGTCCCAATTCAAAGGTTCCTTCAAATGCAACCTCCAAACGTGCCCTTTGTTTCGCTGAGAAAGAAGGGTACAATAGATGGACACTTCCTGGCCCGGCCTACCTCAGAGTTCATTGCACCCCAGACTTTTATAAAACTACACATTTGAGTTCAATTATATATTTATAATTAATAAATATTACATTTGAATTTAAGTTTTTATTAAGTTTTTATTTGAATAATCAAATGGATCTAACAATACAAATGTAAAAAAAGTAAAAAATAAATGAAATAAAAATAAAATAAAATAATGCGGTTCAAATGTTGACATATTTTACCAAGATGTGATTAGCTTATACACTTTAGTGTTTACATAAAATAACTAAGGTCAACATATTTAGACACGTTTTGAACACTTTGTTTTTATGCAGTTGAATATAACAAAAAAAAAGTCTAGTACAAACGCAACTGTTGATTAACGCCGTTAACGGCAGCTGTCACATTTGCTAGGCCTTCGTAGGCTAGATCATCCCATTTAGCAGGTCTACGCAGGAACCACACAATAAAGATGGCTCCGAAGATAACAGGACGCTGTACAGTGCCACGTCATGGAAAAACAGTTATTGCATTGCCTTCTGATCCAAACATTAAGAAAGAGTGGAGGAACTTCATTTTAATGAAGTCCCAGACTGCGTCAGTAAGAATTTAGTCCACTGTTTACTTTATACCACGGATTAATTTACAAACGAGGGATAATTTGACACAGGACTTTCAGAAAGATTGAAACTAAAAGATGATGCTGTGCCGAATATATTGGATCTGACTGTAATGTCTCAACACACAAGTATGAGTAACTGTTTTTATTACATGGTCACTATTGCTTTGTCTGTTATTACAGATCATTTGATAGGTATTGAGTAGTTATGCATTTTTAACCTAAATCACAGCAGCATCTATCTGTGAAGGATGCAGGCTGTCAAACATAGACAACTGTTAGCCAATCACAGCAGTGGGCATTTACTTCCGAGTTTACAATCGCCCGCCTATTTAAACAGAGCGTTCTGATGAGGGGGTCAAAACAGCACAGAAAATAGTCTATTATTTCTAAATTGCTTTTTTAATGTGAAAATCTTAATAACAAAATTAATAACATATAAGTGGACCTCAGAGAACAGTGCAAAATAATAAAGAGGCCGTTCATGACCCCTTTAAAATATGTCCTGAGTTTGTTTTGAAGCATCACATTGAGACAAAATTCTTGCAAACCACTTCTAGACCCCCTAAAATATTCCAAAATACCTTTAAAAGATTCTCGACTGGCCACATGTTTTGTGGTTCTAACTGGGTCCATTATTTACCTTTAAATAAAGTGGAAACATTTGGGAAAAGCTGTCACTCGACTGTCATGCTTTCAGTCTGAAAACACCAGTCTGCATTAGATGACCAGGTTAATGGAAGACTTTGTCGCCTCATGCAAGCATCTTACACACGAACGCTTCGCTGAAAGTGCAAAAATCTCTCCGCCACAGCTCAGCTTAAATATCCTCCGGTGGTATTTGCATCCGCTGGAAGGGAAGAACGTAGCTGTAATTGCACTGGGCTAAGGAGATTATAATTGCTTTGCAACTGACACTTTTCCTCTAAAGGGCCATTTTGCCACCGGGAACCTTCCTGCCTCCCCCACCACAACAGTGACCCATTTTTCTGTTCTTGTGCTGTCCAATTCAATCTACCTCTAATCCACTCGCTGACAAACTAAGTCGCTTGCCTTTATGAAATTCCACCTGGAGGGTCGTTATGATGTAGTGATAGAGTGGACATGAACGGGAAGCAAGTGAGAAAGAGAAAAGAAATGTAAGAGAGTATTTTTAGACCACCAAACAACATCTCTTTGTTCACTCTCATTAGTATCTGGCCTGGCATTAGAATTTCGCACATATATGTAAAAAAAAAGATCCCATTCTTTCCCTTGCTTCTCTTGTCGCGCAGGTTCTGCAAATAATTAAGCATAAAAGACATAAAATCACACTTGAGGACAACGGCGCTCCATTACAAGAGGCAATGCGCAATCTTCCTCCTACGTTCCTGCTGATGACAGGAGCTTGTTCTCGGCAGGGGAGACACAGGGTAATGGGAGATAAGTCTTCCCGCCAAGGGCCCGCTGACGCATTGGACGGCAGCCCGCTAACAAAGATCCGCGATTCATCATGTCAAGCTCTGGGTCTTTTCGAGGCTTTGTGAAGTTAGCATCCCACTGTCGTTTGTGGCTGGATCACCGCATGAGGTTATGAGCACAGTGTGAGTCTCCGAAAGGCAAATGTGACAGAAATGCACACAAGATGAAGTGCGGAATGCCTGGAAACAAATATTTATGTACAGGTGTGCCATGGAATTAGTTAAGCACCTAAAATAGATCACAGATTATATTTACAGTATTTAACAGATGTACTTACTTAGAGCGGCTTATGAAAAGTGCTTTAGCGTCAACTGATGGCTAGCATACAATTTAGGAAGTTGACATGATGTTTTGGATTAAGACTCTGGTTTACTGATACAGTATATTTTTGAAAAATATTAAGAATAAGGGACTTCAAATTATCTCTAAACAGAAGTATTAAAGTATTTAGAAAAATGTGGTAATTAGCCTTACTTTAGACTTATTTTCACTTGCTACACAATAATACAAAGCTAATAAATGCTTTCTCCATAGGCGGAATACATAGATGGCAACAAGCCACATTGGATTCCAATGATAACGTCACACTTTAAAACAGTTTTCTTGGTTATACCAGCGTTAAGAAAACGTTCGGTCACGACTGTAACCTCGGTTCCTTGAAGAGGGAACTAACGTTACATCAGAAATGCAGCCCCGGAGATATGAGTACGGCGGGGGAGGAGTTTATGGAATGCAGCTTCTTCTTGTTTAGCTGATTCCTGAAATCTCTCGACAACAGATTTAACTGCATCGCCGAAGAAGTCAGAGGGAAAATAGGAGCATCCATGAGAAAGTCTTTATATTTCTCTTGATGTTACTCGAATTAACCATAAATGTCTCTCAGTGGCCACCAGGTGCTGCCATAGCCCTGAGAGACAAATCTGTGGCCCGACATAGTTCGCAAACTGCGTTCGGATCAATACCCTCGCCCTCATCGAGATCTGCTTATAATTCAGCCTGGTAGGCTTGCAAAAGTGACATAGTGTGTAAACATGCTGCTGCCTGACCAGCCGCTGAATAAGCCTTTCCCACCAGTGCTGATGTAGTTCTCACTGGCTTAGTGGGTAATACCGGGGATTTAGCGGATGAAGATGATTCATGGAGAGATAGCTCGAGCGTCTCTTCCACCTTCGGCATCTCTCCGTAACCGCTTTTTTTGTATTATTATTTATTTAATATAGAGGAATAGTGTGATGTTTGTGTACTATAGACTCTATAAGAAACCGGTTTCTCCCATGATCTCCACACCTCGGTGTCCTCAGTATCTTTTGCATTGGCACTTACAGCATCTAATTCCTCAGAGTCAGATAGTTGCAGCGTCTGTGCCTTGATCGGGGCGGAAGAAACCGCAGCGCGTGCTTCCCAACCCTGAGACGAGGCACTGAACCTGTCAGGTGAAGGCAGAGAAAAGGCAGTGCCCATCTCTACCTCCGCTGACAGATCCCGTTGCGAACCCCAGGACCGCAGCCTCCGCTGTGCCTCAGCAGCGGAACACAGCGCACAATAATGTGCATGTGCTCTCGAGATGGACTGGCATGCTCCTACAAGAATGTGTGAGATGCAGAATGAATGCTTCTAAAAGCTTGTCGTTGCTTGTTCGCCATATCTGTTCTCTAAACAGAGACAGATAGTGTCAAACCCGACACGGCTAGTGACAGCTTCGTTTGAGCAGGCTTTATAGCTTCCTGGTTCATGACATCACCAGCTCCGACGTCCCAATTACACCTTGGATTGATTTCACATGTGCTTCAAGACTAATCACGCAAAGTGTTCCCAAAGCATTTCTGATGCAACAGAGTTCCCCTGAAAGGGAACATTCAATTTTATAATTTTGCAAACATTATGGGAAGTTATGGGATGTTCTCTAAACATTCTAAAACAAGTAGTAATACAAATGTTAGATGACTATCCAACTTAGGATATGTTTACATGACAATGTGCTAAAAAATTGATTTTTACAAGTTTCTTGTAGGCTACAGATGACAAAGTTGTCAAATTATCCTAATTCACATGGATCACAAAATGCATGCCAGGCCAGTAATTGGCGATGTCACTTTGTATAGAAACATTACGTGCCTACAAAGACTGAAAACGCATGAGTATGACATAATTTTTTTGACAAAAGTTTACAGTTTTGTAGTTTACAAGGAGTATCAGCATATATTAAAAGTATCTTGTAAAGGCCCCCTAAAATGTTTCAGAAAAAAAAATTATGCTTAAAATATATGTAAATATGTTTGTGCTAATGCTTTGGGAACATTATTAAAGTGCAGATGATGACAATGTGTGTTTATAACTTTAATAGATCCTTACCAGAATGTTTCCTATTAGCTGGGTATGATATCCCACAATCCTGTGCTTTCCATTCAATGACAGTTCAGCTAGAATGAATGAAAGAATGAACGAATGAAAACAAATAAATAAATAAAATGTTGTGTAAATGTATGTTCTTCTCCATCTTTGTCCATTTTTTATTTAATTTATAAATACATGAATATTGTATTAATTCAATTTTCACTTAGTTATCAGTCAAATCTTGATCTGTTCTGTTGTACATTATTAGCCCCTGATCATAAATCTATTTGAAATCATTTTCAGAGACACCTTTGTGTGCCGACAAACTCATTGCCTGATAGGGCAGCAAGGAAACAAGTCAGCTGCCTGAGCTTCTAACAGAGCCATAGGCTTGCATTTAAAGAGGAACCTGAGCCATGGCAACAACCTATGCACTAAAAATCACACAGACATGCATTTTCATCATAAAATATTCAAATTTATTTTAGAATATGTGTGTTGTTCTCTGTACATTTTGCAGAATCTCCTTGTACGGTCCTGACATAGGCCTGATTTCATGGCTGCAGTGAGTACACTGATATCAGCCTCATAAAATCATCAGGAAATAAAGAATGTGATCGCTGTGGACCAACGCTGGCAGGGAGCAGGACTTCATTTATATAACTCTGTTAAATAAACAGTCACAATCCAGACAGGGTATGGAATCTCTCTCTCTCTCTCTCTCTCTCTCTCTCTCTCTCTCTCTCTCTCTTCTGCTCAACATCGACTGCCCACTTTACAGCAGCCTTGGTTCTGGAAGTATTTTTTCTCATTCATTTTCTCCATAGGGATTTCAGAAAATGATTCATTATAGAGTTGTGAGCCAAGAACTGTTCCAACCAGCTCTCAGATGAATCATAACATTTGATCTGGAACGTATGTGACAATCTGAAGCTGCTTATCCCATAAACCAGTCCGAATGACGCAATCAAATCAACAACATCAATACAATATGATACTATTGAATTTGAATATATTATAGGAATTTAAATACTAAATACAATACGGTTCAAAAGTTTGGGGTTAGTACGTTCTTTTTAAAGATGTTTTTATTCAGTGAATATTTATTAAGTTACTGTAATCTGAAGTGACAGTAAAGACATTTATCATGCTAAATTTCTACTTCAAATAAATGCTGTTTTTAACATTAATCAAAGAATACTGAAAAATAACATATGTTATGGTTTCTGTGAAAACATGAAAAAGCAACTGTTTTCAATATTGATAATAATCAGAAATATATTTTTATGAGCAGCAAATCAGCATATTAGATTGATTTCTGAAGGATCTTGTGACACAGAAGACTGGAGAATAACGTTTTAAATATACTCAAACAGAAACAGCTATTTGAGATTGTAATAATATTTAATCATATTACTGTTTTACTGTAATTTTAATCAAATAAATACAGCCTTCATGAGCTGAAGAGACAAAGCATTTTACATAATAAAATCAAGACCCAAACTTCTGAACAGTAGCGAATATTAGAAATGTATTGCAAAAATATGAGTAGTTTGATAAGGTTTTGAATCAAACTCAATGATGTTTTTTTACAATGCTTCATGGAAACTTATCTGATTGGTGGATCTCTCTTTAGGATTGTGGGTGATGTAGATCTTTTGTTTAATTTTATGATCAGTTATTATTGCAACGGTGAATCCTGTATGAATCAGTTTTACATATGCAACATGCGTGTTTATATGCGACACAGAGCGCGTTAGCTGCCGTTATCATCTGACACGGGAGAGAGGAGCTCGGGAATGTCTGGAAATAAACCACAATTCAATGTTATATAAACAGTAGAAAATCCCACCGACAGACTCAACAAACACACACACAGGAACAGTGCCAACTGCTTTCAATTGAAAGTAGCTAAATCTGGTAGCTAAATGTCACTAGATGACATAACTGCAAATTCACTGATCTGTGTAAAGATGAATATAGATCAGTGGGCAAGATGAGAACTTAAGGTTTGTCCTAAAAGTCGCTATATAAGATTTTTTATCCTGTTTAATTTTCCACAAGACAAACACACTGAAATTTAACTTGGGTATTCACTAAGATACAAATATTAATGCTTGCCTTAGAAAAACACTAATATTCCAATTAAAATGTTTAAAATGGGCTCCAGATTGGTGAAATCTCTGTGTGTGTGTGTGTGTGTGTGTGTGTGTGTGTGTGCCTGCATGCGTGCGCACACTGTATCTCAGAGGAACGTCTATCTTTCTCTCTTTCGAGATAAGACTAGATGCTGATGGGTTTGTTTAATAGGCTGTTGTTGTGCTATCAGATTAACAAACCTGCTAATGTTAAACTGG
This sequence comes from Gymnocypris eckloni scoliostomus, assembly GCA_027564155.1. Classification (NCBI taxonomy): domain Eukaryota; kingdom Metazoa; phylum Chordata; class Actinopteri; order Cypriniformes; family Cyprinidae; genus Gymnocypris; species Gymnocypris eckloni. The sequence continues at coordinate 15,999,303 of CM050426.1, read as the reverse complement.
CACTGGTCTGGTCTGATCACATTAATTTCATCACAGTACATTCACACAGTTATAAAGTATATGCTAAAGTATATGAATATACAAGAGAAAGTGTTTAGATGTTGTAACTACTCAACATTTACTTTCACCTTGTAGCTTTTTAGGTGTTTATATACAGAGTCCTGCAGTGACAAACGAATAAAATAACAAATATTCCATGTTGTTAAGTCTTAACAATGCATGTACAATCATTATAGAAAATTTTAGATTAAGTATACTGGGAAATGTATACTTTATACTGGGACAGTACACTGTCCCTTCATGTCTATGACTTTTTGATATTTTTTTTTACTTCTGCGATGATAAGATGTTTGCATGTGTACACTGCATTAATGAGCATTTATTTCTTAAAGTCTCTTAAATCGGTGGGATTATCCTCTCAAATACTCACTTCACGAGAGTGTCTACCTGAATCCATAAATATCACCGAATGTGAGACGTGCGTGCAGCGAGAGAGAACACAATTCATTTTAATGGCTGTTTGTGTCAAGTGTTTGTCTGCATGACTGGACAGAGCGAGTCAGAAATCAGAGCCGCATCTCAAAGATCAGCCCACATAAAGCCAAAGACAAACATCACATCAAAAGATTTACATTTTCTTCACAAAAACTTGTGCACATGCAAAAATTACATTTCTAAGAAATTGCTAAGTTTCTCTTATTGTTTTTTTTAGCACATTACTATGAGGTTGCTAGGGGGTTGATATATAGTATGCCATCATAATTACACAACACTGGGTCTATCATCAGCTAATAAGAACGTCTTGATAACATTCATTAAGCTATCAATATTTAATATAATGGTCACTGAATGTTCAACATTTCATTTTTTATCTTTTAAAATGTTTTTCTTGTTTATGTGAACGTTGGCAAAAATGTTAAGCGAATGTTTAATTTTATCATTTTGAAACATTCTCTGAATATTTTGGAATAAGCAATATTACATAAAACAAAAAAAACAAAACATTAGATGAGTGTCCAAATAAAACTTTGGGAAAAAAAGGGGGAAAAATTCTAAGAACAATACAATTCCAATTAAGTTAAAGGGCACCTGTTATGCAAAATCCACTTTTACATGCTGTTTGGAGATAAATGTGTATTGGCAGTGTGTGAACACAACCACCCTACAATGATAAAAATCCACCCACTCCTCATTTTGAATCCCCTTTAAAACAAGCCAGTCTCACTAGGCCTGCTGTTTTGATTCTTACCGCAGTGTGATGTCCCATTGCATAGGGCCAGGCCTCAGTGGTTGTATGCTGTCCTCCATTTTCTCTGCTCTCGAGCAGCTGTCACGTCAAACATGTCTCGCAGCAATCCCGATCTGTGTTTGGATTTAAGACTGAACATAAGAGCCTTCATTTTCTCCCAACATCCGAGCTGCTGTGGACACTGAGGATTACTTTCATTTTTCAGGGTAATGCGCCTCAAAATCTACCTAAATACGTGTATCTCTCCACCTTGGTGAATGTCATGTCGTTATAGTGCTTAGCGTTTTAACCATATTTGTGTGTGTACATTAAATATTTTTTAACTGATCAGTGCCTTGCTTGTGAGATTGGTTCACACTGTTCATAGCGTGAGATTGATCCGCGTTGATGACAGGTCAGCGCCGCGGCGTGAGCTCTGTAACATTGTGCTGTTTCGTCCCACTTTCAGTGCATTTGGCTTCCCATATTTACAGCTGAACACCGGTTCTCTCACTCTCAGTTATGTTGTGTCTATTTGCTATATGTTGCTGTAGATATGCAATGCAGAGACAGATGTATACGAGACGGGGCGGGAATATGCAGCTCATTTGCATTTAAAGCGGTAGACTCCAAAACAGCTCTTTTTTTAGACGTCCCAGAAAAATTAAATTTTCCAGTTGTTATAATAAATTATCTGTTGGGTATTTTGGGCTGAGACTTCACAGACACATTATGGGGACACCCAAGACCAATTTTAGATCTGGTAAAAAGGGGCATAATATGTGCCCTTTAATAAAACATTGCGTCTTAATGTTCTAGGAATGTTTGAGTTCTCTCAACTGATTTTTGTAGGAGATTCTCAACTTTTTGTTGCATAAACTTAAAACAACAAGTTGAGAAAACTGACAAATCTGCTAAAGCTGGTTGCCTTAAAATTTTAAGTTGGCTCAACTTTTTTTTTACAGTGTAGTAACATTTAAAAACGTTAGACAAACGTGCATTTTAGAAAAAAAAAAGTTAATTGAAAGTTGTATTTGTGCTAATGTTTTGAGAACATTATTAAAGACCAGATAACTTTGAGCAAAAATTATATTAGCATTACTGGGAGAACATTTTTCATAACGTGACATGACAAAATATTCTTCTGTTAGCTGAGAACAATGGTCACATATTGACAACAGAGAAGTAAATTTGGTCCCAAATGTACCCGGTTCAATGTAAAAGAATTGAAAGCAACACAACAAAATGTAAATTACATGCAAAACACAACATAAACACAAACACCATCTCAGTGGGTAGTTTGAGCGTGTGTCATTATTTACAGGCTCTGAGCAGCATTTGGGATGCTGGCGGTCATTATCTTGAGCATAAACATGAACAGAACGAGGTTATTATTATTTCTCAACACAGCTTGATAATAACACACTACTGGAATGAGTCAGACAGTGAGAAAATAACAGCTTTTTCTCTGCAGCTTCGTGCATTTACACATTTACTGTATCTTAAAACTGAATCCTCAAAGGACTGGTTTAATTATAAATCAATGAGTGAAAAATTGTTTGATATCTCCAGGCCTCTCCTGCTGTTGACTCTGTGACTGTAGCACATCCTACTCAGTGCTGACTCACTCCACATCTAATGCGTTCGGTTAAAATTAGAGCTAGCGTGGTTAGTTTGCAGGCTAGTTGTGTTTGTGTTTATGCGTGCGGATTTGAGCGCTGCGTCCCGTAATAACCCGTGAGTCGGTTGACAGGTGAGAGCAGACAGAAGCACCACACATTCTGTAGTTTGTCCCGTGCTGTGACAGAACGGATTCCATGTGTTCTGCTTTCACTCAGTCTGTACGATTGCAGTCTCACCTCAGATGGCAAGACAGCGGACCGTTCGTGGACACACAACAGTGACAGGAGGTTCTCCAAATCGAGGGTGTTGTTTACACGGTACCAGAGCTGTAGAGCTTCTGAAGATGAGCATGTGGCTAGATGTGTTAAAGTTTGTGAGGTGCATCACATCTTAAGAGGAAATTAATTAAGAGTGAATTTCACTTGCTGATAGTATGTTTATTTGTACACGTCTTTGTGGTCCCCATGTGGTTTTACAGTCTCCAGCTGACCAAACAGTTTAGACTGGTCTTTCTCTATGGTTTTAGAGATGATTAGGCCACCTCAAGGGTGGATTACACTACACGACTTTTCAAATTTGAATGATTTTTTTAAAAGTAGTCATAAAATTGATGACTTTGGTTACAGAAGAAAAAATAATCATCATGGAATAAATGACTGTGGTTCGCACACTATTTTTCAAGTTGCACTGAAAACAGGAAAAGGAATTTCTGGTGTGTGTCTATTGCTAGCATACACATGAAAAATGTAAACACTGTGTTCTAAAATTAAATATTACAAGTTAGAAACTTTTACATGTTGTGTTAGCTAATGACATCGTCTTTCTTTATTGTGTTTAGCAAAATCATTCAAATCAGGTTCGTGGACCTGCTTTGACCATTCCAATCGGTCTTTGACAGGTGACGTCACACTCACGAGAATTGAAGTGCATCTTGGGTATCGCCACCATTTGCAGGGTATCAAATCCGAGATGTTCTGTATTTGGAGAATTGTCTTTTTCATTTGCTTCAAAATGGTACGTTGTTGTTGTGTTAATGTCTGCAATAGTTAATTGCATGATAAATAAGGTCAAAACCTCACCACGAAGGACATGTTAGGTCTCGTACTTGAAAAAAAAGACAAAACAACAAGAGGCGTCGCCGCATCGGATGGCCTGGGTTTCAGCTGTGATACGCTAAATCATCATATTTGCCAATATATCTCCTTTTATGTTCCTTTACCCTCGACATTTTCATAAAGGTATGTAAGAGATGTTTTAGATGAGCTTATTTTCTGACTTATGAAGTAGACAACATTATATTCACATGTTATTTATATTACATTATCTACACAAAAACGCACACCTTTTGGACAAATCTCACAACCCGATTTATCAACTTCCACAAATACTGCCTAAATAAAATACTGATTTTGTGCACTTTATTTACTGTACCGATATTTTAAATTGGCCTTTGAACTTAGCTTTATTGCATGGCAAAAATAAATGAAAAAAGCATTACCTTGCCAAAGCACTAACAGAGACCATTGATAACAATCAGGCAGCAATTGACAGCGCTTTGATCCAATGGCGTACAGGCATCGTCAGATTGACAGTACTCTAGCCCAATGATGTTGGGGATCCAGTGTAAAGCAGTCATATTTCAGGGTGACCGTGACACTCTTTATCACAACCCTGCTAAAATGTAGTGCCAGTACGTGCAGTCATTGGCGCCCCTTCAGCTGATGGCACCCTAGGCGACCGCCTAGCTTGCCTATGCCTAGAAACGGTACTGATAATACATTTTATTTGTAATGCACCTTAAGCAGCACAGTGGAGTGGAATTTACACTAATAGTGAGACTTGTTGGTGTGTGTTAACGAATTCTGATCACCTGTAGAAGCGCTCATCAGTCGGCCAGTACCTATCCCAGGGTGCTGCGGGGCGACTGGCTTGACAGGAAAGAATGAGATGGTGATGATGATGGCGGTGCTGGTGGGACTTTGCTGCTGACATTAATGAGTGATGGCTTTTCTCCAGGGAAAGAAAAAGTGTGTGAGGAAGGGAAAAAAAGAGGAATGTATAGGGAATAAGTGGTGTTATTCTTTCTCGGCATCCGCCAGTGCGTCTGTGCCCTAGAGGACTGGAATATAATCAATATCCTTCTGTTCAAATGATCTCTCTCTCTCACACACACACACACACACACACACACTTTGAGATGTTTGTGGAGGAACTCTTCAGCATGATGTTTCTCTTTACGGTGGAGGCCGATTAAACTAAATCAAACCTTTGGGGTTTTTGTCACACATCCATAAATCTGAAAAGAGGTGTCCTATATGAATGAAAAACTAAAACTCATGGATCTTAATCAGGAAATATGTGATTTTTAATTGGATGCAAATGAATATGAGGCTTTTGGCTACTGGAAATGTTTTGGAAAAACACATTTACATTTTTCATTGACTGAAAAATGAAATGTTTTCCATTTGAAATAGCATTTATTCTGATTAAAGGTCCATAACAGAAAGACAGCAATGAATGGAGAGCAAACAGAAAGAGCTTCTATTTCTCAGATGTTTCTCCTGAGAAAAAGACCCCAGAAATGAAGAGGTCTTGGCAACGTCTCAAACTCAAATTGAATTGTTGAGATGTTAATATAAATGGAAATAAAATGAAAATACTAGATTAAAAACTTATTTGAAAAAAAGTTTAAGATGAAGTGCTAAAACTGAAATATAGATTATTTAAAGCTGAACAGAAATATTAAAATAAATGAAGCTAAAATAAATGAAAAATATGAAAAACTAATCAAATAATTTAATAATAATAATAATAAGCGAGAATAAGTTAAATGTGAAATACTAAAACTGAAATACAAATAAATTAAAGCTAAACAGAAATAAAAACAACTGATAAAATAACAATAAGACATAAAAAAATGAAAAAGCTTCAACTTAAAGGGGGTCATATAATGTCCACTTTCCACAAGTTTTAGGTAGATTGAGGGCTACCTTCTGAACCAAACGTAATCCTCTCCAGCCGCTCGGATGAAGGGAGTAAATGACTGCTGCTATGTTCATTATTACATCCAACAACAAAACACAGCAATCGCTTAGGAGCAGGGCCGTAACCACCATAGACATTGACGGTGACAAGTCCCCCCCAATAATTAGAAATGGCCAAATCTGCTGTCCTTCATTACACAGCGCTCTTGTTAGGATGATAAAAAAAGCTTTAAAAGTAAAATTTTCAGTCTGCTCTGCCTCAGCAGGCTAACAGCGCTCATCAATGTTAAAATAATTGAACTGGCCAATCAAATCAAAGTAGGCGGGGTTTAGCGTTCACAGATGCTGAGTGCGCCGCGAAGCATCAGATTAATGAAAGAGAGCGAGGTAAGATGGAAGCTGCTAATCATTTGGTGTTAGTCAACTGTTTAATGATAGAAAAGTTAAATTACAGTTTTATTCAGTGAAGCAAACTACTCGACTTTTTTTCTCAAATATGCCCAATTTGAGAGAGAGAGAGAGAGAGAGAGAGAGAGAGAGGAAACGCATGTGTTAATTATCTGCATCTGTTTGTCTGTCCCTACAAACAATGAAACTGTGAATTTAGTCCTACTTCAAAAACTATAATAAAATATAATATAGCGATTCAGTATGGCAACTATTTTATTACAATAAAAGTCGCGGGTTGTGTTGACAAGTTTTTGTGTGCGAGTAATGTGTGTGCATTAGTCAATTAAAGCAGCGTGCATATATATAAATTGGTCCCCCCCTAATGTTCAAGACATTGTTACGGCCTTGCTTAGGAGTCATTCTTGTCTACATCTGCTGGTCTGAGGTAAGACACCAGTGCAGTCTGTGCTGCAAATGCTACTGTCAATCAACAATCGTGGGAGGGGCTTCCGCCCGTGTGACATCACACGGACAGACAGTTCGATTTGAGAAAGGGCTAAAGATTTTAGTAGATTAAAAACAAAACACTGGGTGTATTTGTATCATTATAGGGTGATTGTGTACACGTACTGCCAACACACATTTCAGTTCAAACAACTTGTAAAAGTGCATGTAGCATTATATGACCCCTTTAAACTAAAATTAAAATGAAAACTGCAAATATCAAAATATGTACAAACATGGATAATTATGTAATTCGGTATAAAGAGAGAGAGAGAGAGAGAGAGAGAGAGAGAGAGAGAGTCAATTATAGATAGCTTGATCTTTGGAGAATTTATCAATTTATAGCAATACAAAATTATTTGGAACCGAGACAAAATTGACATTTGAACGAAACCTCCCTGAGAACTCTTGAACTCTAAAAGAGAAAGCTCTGAGCAATATAATGTTCCTCTGGGGTGAGACTGCAGTGCTGGCACGTGTTTTTAATGCATAAATAAATAACTTAAATGAAGGAGCCAGGCACACACAGACTTCAAACCCTGTGCCAGCGTCAGTCATACCACCCATTCATGTGACCCCCCGGGCGGCATCATCTCACAATGTCACATTCGTCTGCCTCTTCCTATCCTCCTCTTCCTCAGCGGCTCCCTGAAGACATCTGGACACACAGGCGAGATGTCATGCACTCCGAGCCTTCAGGTCCTCTCTTCTGGAGCCGTGCCTCTGTTTATTTCCCTTTTTATATCATTAGTTTGACGTTTGAATGTGTTGCTGCTGAAACAGGATTTAGACTGTTTAGCATTCAGCAGCGTGTCCCAAATCAACCTCTGCTGTCCCTCATCTGGGACACAAAAACAAAATATGTTATGATCCAAACATCATGTCCCTGCACCCTTATGATGAATCACTCTCACGTAGTGTACTGGAAAACATAATTTGTCCTAATTTTAAAACAACAACATACTCATTATTTCACTGATTCAACTCATTTAAAATCCGTCCCTGACCGGAACACAAGGATGTATAATGTCTCAAAACAACAAAAGACTCAAGATTTAATTTTAAATCAGTCAGTTTCTCTCTCTCTCTCTCTCTCTCTCTTCTCTCTCTCTCTCTCTCTCTCTCTCTCTCTCTCTCTCTCTCTCTCTCTCTCTCTATATATATATATATATATATATATATATATATATATATTAACAGTGTTTGGAAGGTAACTTTGGAAATGTAATAGGTTACAGATTAACAAGTTACCCTACTTAAAATGTAATAAGTAGTGTAACTTTTCAATTACTTTATTAAAGTAATGTAACTGATTACGTTTGATTACTTTCTGATTACTTTTTGAAATTTCAGTGTTTTCAACTGTTAATCATTTTCAAGCATGTAGACCAGGCAGGTTTAACCTTACAGTAGTGCTCAACATGATTACTGTCAGACTTTCAAAATACTTTATCACTTGAATCAAGATTGGAGGCAAAAACTCTTCATTTGCATATAAATGTTTCTTGGTAGTCCGTAGACACAACTAGCCTTTATCACTCAATGATAAAAATCCATGAACTCCTTTTTTTATCCCCCCAAAACTAATACAGTATTCAAGACAATATGATGTCATATTGCTCAGGCCCCTCCCACGAACACTGACGTACTGTCCTGTATTAGCATATTTCCGCCCTCTGAGCCAGTTGTAGGAAGTCTGTCATTTTCTCTGCGCTTGTGCAGCTGTATTCAACAACGAATACACCTAAATTAGTTTATGTCTGCGCAAATCATTTTACTCCTTTGCTTTCTGAATGAGGGACAATTCAATGCAGGTTTTGTTAAAAAGTTCAAACTCAAGGATGGATCAGTACCCGTTGTCCATGATCCAGATGCACTTCCAGAAGTAGTAAGTCTCACACTTTACAGTACATTTACAGTACAGAGCTGTTTTTTGACAAGGTTAAAAGGGTTTTATAAGGGTTTGTTTTATACGACCACAGAGGCCATTTCAAATATATATATATATATATATATGTGTTATGTTTAACATTCAATATAAAATATTTCAAGACAAAAATCAAGATCAAAACCAAACTAAACCAGATTCAGTCATTTACCTGATTCAATTAGTTTCTATACAAATTCTCAAGGAGCATAATGTCTCAAAACAACATTAGATTAAGTTTTGAGTCAAATTAATATCTGACTGGAACACAATTATGCATGTCTCGATGCACATTGTTTTTGTGTGAAATCAATTTAAAATGTAAATTTCAGAAAACATTTTAACAATCAATACACAACATTTTAAAATAAGATCAAAACAAAATAAGATACTTTAACCTGATTAAATTATTGCAATAAAATATGAAAAACTAGGTTTAATATCAAACAACATCAGTCCAACTCATTTTGATTCAATTGCCTCTCTGACCAGTACACAATAATGTATAATATGTCTTAAAATGACTCAAATTTGACCTGATTCAAGAGATTAATTCATTAGAATTCTATTTTTGACTGATCTAAATGTCAAAGATGATGAAAAAGAAGAAGAAGATAACCATGTTTAACATTCAATACAAAAGATATCAAGATTAAAATTAAGATTAAAACCAAATCAGATTCATAAATCTGATTCAAATAATTTTCATGGAAAATCTCACACAAGGAACGTATGATATCTTAAAACAACACAGGTTCAAAAATTGTTCTCACTGCTTTCAAATACATTAAACCAGTTTAATGTATTCAAATTCGGCATTAATTCAGTTGCTGATTAGATTCCAGAAACTAAAATGTATCAAACATTGATTCTGATTCACAATCAAATGTAACACATTCAGAAGTAAGTGCAGTAATTCAAACAATTTTAAGGTAATAAAAAGTTACAAACTAATTTAAAAGCTCGACAAGGAACAGGGTCTTAATCCGAAATCGCACGTCCCTATTAATGTAAACAGAGCAGTATGTTCAAAATCACAGTATTCATAAAGCAGCAGGAGAAAAGTACCCTAATGGCCTACTATTTCCACACATATTCTGAAGTCAGCATTCACTGGACACTTTAACTATCCCATGAGGCCACGGGAGAACTTGCTGGTAGGTCACATGACAATAACAACATCACAAATGTAGTAGGTCATCAGGATCACATTCCTGTATGAACCTTTTAACGGCTGTGAAGAAGTATTATGCGATTTTAGAGGCAGCCCACGTGTCTAAGAGGAAGTTTGATCTGCTGCTGGTTCCTGTGGACAGAGGTGAGTATTAGTACTCGCGTGCGAGCAGGTGAGCACCTGCAGCTGCGTTAAAATGCCCCTCACATGATTAATGGCCGGCCTCCTTTAACATCTGACTCAGACAATGACGTGATATCTGCAGGCATGAATAATTTCCAGTTGCTATGTTCTGATATATCAGAACAGAATGGTGATTACAAGTAAATAATACACGACGCATTAGCTATTATGAATTCATATTTCAGTAGATATGCCACATTATTGACTAAAATGTACTACTCACCCTCATATTCATCAAACCCATATGCTGTTATTTTTCTGTGCAACACAAAGGAATGTTTTATTTGTCGTATTATAAAACTGTCAGTCCATAATGAGTTTTTTGAAGTTTGTTTATAGCTCAAATTCGTGTCCAGAACTAAAAAATGACAGATCACATGAAAGCCAATGAGAATTTACACAGTTTTTAAAATAACATTAATTTTGAGATAATGAACCATTTCAGTTCTCATAAATATATGATGGAAATGCAGAAATGTTCACCTGGCAAATGTTGTAAATAGAATAAGCAACCTTAATTAAGAAGTTCTGCCTCTGAAGAGGACGAGTATGTCTCCGATGAGAAAATGTACAGACAAAAGGCCATCTAAAGGGTTTCCTCATCCTCCACGATCCCGCTGGGTCGAGCCACGTCTGCCCACGAGCAGCTCAGACAAGAAACCAAGCGATTTTGATAGACCACAGGAGGCTGAATCATCCTGCCACTCACAGGGAACGCTGAATGGAAATTAAAGGCATATTTCATACTGAAATTCCTGAGGGCAGAGACGAGTCTCCATGGAGATAAAGTGAAAGTGACGTGACATACAGCGTATGTGTATGTATGGTGACCCATACTCGGAATTTGTGCGCTGCATTAACCCATCCAAGTGCACACACACAGCAGTGAACACACACACACACAGCAGCGAACACACACCCTGAGCAGTGGGCAGCCATTTATGCTGTGGCGCCTGGATAGTAGTTGGAGGTTCGGTGCCTTGCACAAGGGCACCTTGTCGTGATGTTGAGGGTGGAGAGAGCGCTGTACATTCCACCGACAATCCCTGCCGGACCAAGACTCGAACTCGCAACCTTTCAATTATGAGTCTGACTCTCTACCATTAGGCCATGACTTCACCAAAAAAGAAGTTGTAAATTAGATTTTATGTCTTAAAAAACACAGGAGTGATTTGCAGAAGGCCATTAATAAATAAAAATAGGCCCACTTGAGCAAAGAAATCCACTATACATAGAAAAACATCTGAATAAATCCAATGATTTAAAGGCCAAAGTGAAATCAAAACTGATTGAGCATGAGTAAACGATGACAGGTTTTTAATTAGTTGCTTTACACACTTCTCAAAGACTTTGTCCACATTGTTCTTGTGTGAATGAAGAGCGGAATGAAAGTGATGATGAACAGAATGCGTGTTTATGAGAGGACAGCGATATGGAACTGTCACAATACACGATGTTTAAGAGCAGCACTTCACACTGCAGACATGCTCAATAAATACTGGCCTTTTATGAGACGTTTGACCCCATCGTTTTCATCCGTTTACAGCTTTTATGGGGTTTTCAGCTAGACAGATGTGCTGTCTCTCACCACAGAGCTACAGCAAACAACCAATACAACTAAATTAAACTATAATAAAATGTTCTACATATACTAACCAAACATCGTAAATGCATGTGCATATTTTTTATCTACTGTTTCCCAGTATTTTTACACTACACAATAGGATTTGTACTTTTTAATCATTTATAAATAGCAATAAATGCACAGGCAACAAAACAAATCAAAACCAACTCTATTTACTATCCAAATGCACATTTATGTTTCCCATCACCAGTAAAGTACATACTAGTAGTGTAGTAGTGGTAAGAGTCAAACTCCTTTTATAAAATATATGAGAAATATGAGAATATCTTCGGAAATATTTTCACAAGCCTTTAGGCAGTCTATGGACACTTGCCAGGTAATATATGAATGTTGAATTGAGTGGAACGAAGCATTGTTGAATAATTTCAAAATCAAGAGACTCCCTTTCAGAGGGCATCTGTAAGTGTGTGTGTGTGTGTGTGTGTGTGTGTGTGTGTGTGTGTGTGTGTGTGTCCCGTATCAGCAGATGTTCTGTCGAGCTCTAAAGACTGTCATTGAGGGTTGACAGCACACATGCTGTGTGAACGCAGCGATGACGGTGGAGGACGATGAAGTCACAGATCTCCCTGAAGAAAGAACAAGTGCTTCAAGATCAGCCTTAAAAGTTTCAGATAAAATTATCTATTATGAAATCATCCAGTAAAAATGTCATTATGTCATCACTGAATGCTGAACATTCCATCAGTGTTAATTAAAATAAATAAATATTGAAATTAAAATTTAGATCAAAAGCAACAAGTGTTTTCGTTTAGTTTAAAATAAATCTGATGGCACACAGACTTTTAGTAAGGTAAATGTCTTCTCTTTCTTTTGTAAGTTTGGTTAGCGGGTACAACATTCTGCACAAATATCCTTTGTATGTGCATATATCCTGATCCACACTCCAGTTCAGTCGGTGGCAGTAATGCATCTATTCATAGGTTCCATGTGACGTCACAGTGTTTTGTCGCCGCCACTTTTGTGTCCGAGTCACAGCTGCGTGACCTGTCAGTCTATGGTCACAGCAGCCACAACTACCAGAGGAAGTTTAAAAAAACATTCCCAGAAGGTTCTCAAGGTTACAATATGCCCGGGATATGTTGTGCTGCAACAACAGTCGTCAGAAAAACCCGTAACTACAATTTTATTAGATCCCAAAGAGATTAGATCGGAAATAAATTGTTGGCTTCAATCAGAAGGCACCACTGGCAGCTAATGTACGGTCAGAAAAGGATAATAAGAGACAATTGTGATTCTTTATAGGAGAATAAAAGATGCTGAAATATTTGTATTGTACCACATAGGCTATGTCATTTGTGTCTGCAGTTAAGTGTATATACACTCACCGGCCACTTTATTAGGTACACCTGTTCAATTGCTTGGTAACACAAATTGCTAATCAGCCAATCACATGGCAGCAACTCAATGCATTTAGGCATCTAGATGTGGTGAAGACGACTTGCTGAAGTTCAAACCGAGCATCAGAATGGGTAAAAAAGGGGATTTAAGTGACTTTGAATGTGGAATGGTTGTTGGTGCCAGACGGGTTGGTCTGAGTATTTCAAAAACTGCTGATCTACTGGGATGTTCACGCACAACCATCTCTAGGGTTTACAGAGAATGCTCTGAAAAAGAGAAAATATCCAGAGAGCGACAGTTGTGTGGACGAAAATGCCTTGTTGATGTCAGAGGTCAGAGGAGAATGGGCAGACTGATTAGAAAAGATATAAAAGGTAAAAGTAACTCAAATAACCACAAGCTACAAAAATAAGGTTTGCAGAATATCATCTCTGAACACACAAAACGTCAAACCCTGAAGCAGATGTGCTACAGCAACAGAAGAACACACCGGGTGCCGCTCCTGTCAGATAAGAACAGGACACGGAGGATACAGTTCACACAGGCTCACCAAAATTGGACAATAGAAGATTGGAAAAACGTTGCCTGGTCTGATGAGTCTCGATTTCTGCTGCGACATTCAGATGGTAGAGTCAGAATTTGGCGTAAAGAACATGAAAGCATGGATCCATCCTGTCTTGTCTCAACGGTTCAGGCTGGTGGTGGTGGTGTAATGGTGTGGGGGATATTTTCTTGGCACACTTTGGGTCCCTTAGTACTAATTGAGCATCGTTTAAACGCCACAACCTACCTGAGTATTGTTGCTGACCATGTCCATCCCTTTATGACTACAGTGTACCCATCTTCTGATGCTACTTCCAGCAGGATAATGCACCATGTCACAAAGCTCAAATCATCTCAGACTGGTTTCTTGAACATGACAATGAGTTCACTTTACTCAAAACAGTCACCAGATCTCAATCCAATAGAGCACCTTTGGGATGTGGTGGAACGGGAGATTCACATCATGGATGTGCAGCCGACAAATCTGCAGCAACTGCGTGATGCTATCATGTCAATATGGACCAAAATCTCTGAGGAATGTTTAACACCTTGTTGAATCTATACCATGAAGAATTAAGGCAGTTCTGAAGGCAAGGTGTACCTAATAAAGTGGCCATGAGTGTATATACTTACAGGTGTATACAAATAATCACAAGTTCTCAACATTTTGAACGGAAATGTTATTGCAGCCATGTAGCCTATGAATAAATGAAAATGTATATTTTTAATTAAAGAGAACTTGGTGTGCGCTGCTTTTGGTGCCTGGATTTGTGCTTCAATAATGAAATCCAGGTTTAAGAATACACTGGAAGTGAAAGACGTCTTCTCTCAGGTAGATTGCATGTTTTCTTGGCTTGATGGATGTTGGGCTCATGATCAGTAATAACGTTGTTTGCATTTACCAAAACTGACTTTGCTGAAATCAAAACACAGACGGAGAAGGGAATCACCGTTAGTGCGAGTCTCGCTCGCTGTGAAGCAGGAGCGACCAGCCGGCAGAGCATTCTTCAAGCTCTAAGCCTTCATCGAGCGGTTACGTTCGCAATTTAAACAGTAATTTGTCCAGAAAGTCTGATTTATTATAAATTGTGCTGATATTAGCTAATTCAATTCAGATTGTGTAGTAAGCTAAGAAACGTTATCTTGTTACACTATCATTGACTCAAAAGTGCTTTGAGCTGATGTCAGTTTTAAATTTACAATCAGGACATTACATGGTCTAACTGTACAGGGATCAGTGAGGGAAATGTAGTTAAATGTAATTGATTATTTAGATATATTAATATTATCTATTAAATCTCATAGAGATGTGCTGTGCTCGTAGTCACATCGGACACAAGTCTTTGGAACTCACGAATACACGAAGAAGAAGAAGAAGAAGAAGAAGAAGATATTCTGCATAAAGGGCGAGTTCCAAGATGGCAGATGCGGTTGAATGTGCAATCCACCTACTGACTTTAACTGAAAACTGAGTGTTTACCGTTGTCCTTTTGTATTATTATACATTATTTTCCTATTTAATACTCCATCTGTATTCACAATCTGTTTTGTTTAAAGCGCAATGTAAATAAAGGTGACTTGACTTAACTTTATTTTTCAACACGGAAGCAAGTCATTTTCTGTGTATGAGCGAGACTTCCTATTTATTAGTCACTGTAGGGAAATAACAAGAAGAATAACAGAGTGCAGTAAACGGTAAAATTGTTTCCACTACAAACCAGTGTGTTCATAATTAAAGGGTTAGTTCACCCAAAAATGAAAATTCTGTCATTAATTACGACCCTAACACATAGCAAGGAGATCTTTAAAATAATCCATGTGACATCAGTGGTTAAACCATAATTTTACGAAGCTACGAAAATATTTTTTTGTGCGCCATTTTAGAGAGTATTACATGTACGTGGATACATTCTACGTGCCCGCTCTTATGAAAAACAAAGGTGGATACATATCTATAGTTGCGTTCACACCGTATAGTAATTACCAACTTATACAAAGCGTCCACGTCTTCGTAGAAATCGTAATTACAACTTGTGAACTGGGACTTTTCTTAGAGCTACACTTGTACCACCGGACCACCTCAGAGTCCAAGGGTGTGAACAGCTCCAAGTAGAACGCCACATGTTGTCATTTCGAAAATGACAGTAATTACGACATGGCGCGAATGCATCCAGGCAAAAGTAGTAGGTCATCTGGGTACTTTTTGCGTACTGTTTTTTGAATACTGTGAATTCAGACATATCATTTTTTGCGTACTGTTTTTCGTATACTTTATTGTACGGATGTATTAGATTTTGGGCACAACGAGACTTTCATGTTGGCTGTAGCTGAGCAGTTTAAATTTAATTAACAACAAAGAACAGAAGGAACTTGAGAAATCAATGTATTGAAATGCAATTAAATTGATTGTATTACCGTTCATTTGAACGGTTGGAAAGCAATAGTGATGGAACAATCTGAGGGAACGCTGTGAAGCATCCCGTGTGTTTAGTTTATCCACCCAGAAAACAGACAGTCACATCAGGGTTTGAATCACAGACTCAATCGGACACATCCTGTGACTGTGAGCGTGCGCCACATCATGTCAGATGAACATAACGATGGCTTGATTTCCTGATCCCGGTCACTGTCAGCTCGAGCTTGGGCTGTAGATGCCATGGTTACCGTCACCCCTGAGACAGTTTGCTTGTTATTCTGTCATTTATACAGTCGGCAGCCGCAGTGTAAATATCTTCTGGCACAGATGATCTGCCAGCATGATAAAATACCTGTGGCAGGTGTCAAGTGATGGCTTCTTGAAGACACCATCTTCGCTCATGGAGAATATAACAGAACGGTCCGTTATATGTTGAGCGGTGACACTAATGGAATGTGGATGTTAACGTGGAGCCGGATAATGTCACAATGGGATGGAGTAATAACCACAACCCCCTGAAGCTCATTTGTGTAATATTCATGTTTTATGTCATATCCTCCTGTGGAAAACTACATTTATTTCTGTTGAGTGCTTGTTTGTGTAATCACGTTTATTATCAGCGCGTCTGCAGATTCTGATGTACTGTTTACAGCTGCAAGCTCTGCATATGATGAGCATCAGGGGAAATTTCATGTTTCAATTTTCCTGACATTCGTCTTCTGTTCCACGGCGTGCCAATAATATTCACAGAGAGAATTCAGTTAAAAAGATACGATATGAAAAGGTAATTTTTGAACGGAACCCATTAAAACTAATTAAATTTTGGCTATAAAAAGCACATTATAGGCCAACATCTTTTTTATTTTCCTTCCACCGGTGAAAAATACTCTTTAATCTTGTGAGCTCGGTGAATCTCACAAAAAACATGTCCAGGTCACAGTTCACTTCAAAAGAAAGAAGATAAGAAGTAAATATCTTCACACATTTTTTAAGACTATTAGCCTACATGTTTTTTTTTTTAATTTGATGTTTTCATAATTTTGATGTTTTCTTATATATATTTGAAGCTATGAGATCCAGAGAAAATATACTGTATTGTTTTCCTGACATTTGTTTTTGTGTGACAATACTATGGAGAATTGACATTGATAATAATTCATGAAGAAAATTTAATATTAATACATCAATATTTTAAATTCACTGGACAGGGTAGGAACAATGTCAGATGACAAAATAAAAAAATATATATATATAGCCAGTGAAACTAAGAACATTTAAAACTTGTAATTTTATTTATAAATAGCACAATTATGTCGCTCAGTCATGTTGCTTCAGTCAAGTGAAAAATACACATTCTGAATATCTGTGTATTTAATTAATTTACCATTAGTGAAACAAAACAATACATTCAGATAAATCTAAAGTCTCACTGTAAAACTATTCAAAGGGTACATGTCATGTAAACACCCTTGTTGTCTCTCACACTTAGTTTCTGTTGAACAAAAAATAACTTTTGTCTGTTTGAGCAAGTGCTTTATACAGGCAAAGTCTTCAATAAAAGCCCACAAGTATTGCAATGTGTGTGTGTGTGTGTGTGTGTGTGTGTGTGTGTGTGTGTGTGTCTGTGTTCTTATGTTAATTAGACAGCCTGTACGGTGTGAAGAGGAAAAAATATGTTACTGCTCATCTGACTCATAATTAAATGTTTCAAATATTTGTTTTCATTAAATCAAATCATAACTGTCAACATCACAGTGTTTTTATCTACTGTTTTCATTTTCTCTGTAGGTTTCTCTCCCGTGAGATACAATCTCAGGACAGGAAATGACTCTTAAGGGAGGTGATATCCAAGAATGCACTGCATACCTGCTGTGAGCCTTTTACCCTTCGTTTATTCTGTTTGTCTCTCCTCTCAGTTTTTCTCATCTCTCACTCTCTCTTCTGGAAGATGTTCAGTATCTGAGTGAATTCACATCAGTTCATCATTCATCATTCACAGTCCCGTTCGCTCATTTCCTCCAGAAAGAGTTGAATCAAACCAACCAGCTCTGAGCTGAATCATTTTGATTGGACTGATGATATAATCGAATACGTCTGGGGAACTAAAGCTGTTTATTATCAGAAAATGCCACTACATCTTTTTTCTCTTTAATGCAACAACATCCCATATTAACTATCATACAAATGTCTGAATGTGATTCATTACATCAAGTGTGTGTCTGTATCAGTGCATCTAGGATCTTTAGTTTTCACTAATGTTCACTTTCTTTATTCTTAGATGATGATTTTTCGTGGATGTATGAAATCAGTTCTATGGAAGCTTGTTTCCACTACAGAATAAAAAAAAAATATATATATATATATGATTGCTAATTTTATCCCTTCTAAGGAAAAAATCATAATTGCAAACACATAAGCTTGATATGTTACAATTCTGAGAAGAAGAATATATATGTCATAGTTCAGACTTTTCTTCTAATAATTGGTAGTTTCATATCTCGCAATTTTGACTTTTCTTCTCAGAATAGGATATACTATAGTTTCATATCTCACAATTTTGACTTTTCTTCTCAGAATAGGTATACTGTAGTTTATATCTCGCAATTGCGGGAATCTCGTAATTCAGAAGTTTTTGCAATTGCTAGTTTATGGGCCCTATTTTAACGATCTAAGTTCTAAAAGGCAAGGCGCAGGTGCACTTAGGGCATATCCGAATCCACTTCTGCTAGTTTAATGATTGGAAAAATGGTCGACGCACCCAGTGCATGGTCTAAAATTGTTGTCCTTATCATCTCAATGAGTAAAGTGTGTGTTTTGGGCATAACATGCAATAAAGCAATCAGAGTCTCATCTCCCATTCCCTTTAAGAGCCAGTTGTGCTCGCACCATGGGGGATTCGCTATTTACACGGCGTTATTTGCAAGCGCAAAGACTAAACACGTCTCCAGAGAGGAAACAGATCTGCTTATGCGCGAACAAATTGGTAGCCTAATTTTGATGCATGCAATGACTATCCACTATGACATGTAGGCATTTTTATATTTATGTAGCCTAAACAATAATAATATTTTACACTGTAATCCTTTAATTGTGCATTGTGGACCCGCCTTTAGGCACATATTACTAACGCGCTCTTTAAATAACAAAAAAATAAATACTGCGCCATTGACTTTAGACGGGGTTTTAGTTGGTCAATGGTGCAATCTATTTCAGTAGCCTCAAAATAGCAATGCGCCAACAATGCACATGAACACACCTCGTTTTCAGACCAGCGCGCCCATGGGTGCACAAATTGACACAAATGCATTTGCTATTCAAACAACATGGCGCAGGACGTGAAAATGGTAACTGCGTCGGGCTGAAACTAGCAAAAAAACATTGCGTGGCGCCGCAATGCACCAAGTGTATGATAGGGCCCAAGATCTCACAGTTCGGACGTTGCTTCTCAGAATAAATATATAAATATATCTTGCAATTTCGAGAATCTCTTTTTCGCAATTGCTTGTTTATATCTCACAAATCAGACTTTTATTCTTCGAATTGCGAGCAGAACTACCCACAATTTTAAGAAAAACATTTTCAATTTAGTACCAGAAAAAAAAATCTGAATTGTGAGATACATTTAAATTTTGTATTTATTTCGTTTTTATTCCATTGCAGAATTAAGCTTCAAATTCACACAGACGTCAGATAATCTCATCAACTAGCAACATCATCCACTAACCATAAACAAATAAATGTAATACTGCCTGTAATCATTTTTAACACTAGATCTGTTTTATCATCTCAAACCATACGAACATCCATCTGTCAGATGTTTAGCTTATAAAGTGTGTTTGTGCATCTTTTGCATGCATTAATGAATGACATTCAGACATTTTTAAGTTTCTTAACTGTCCAGATACTGCTCCTAAACTACCGTATCACTCTCTCCATCTGTTTGTCTGTTTCAAGGTTGTTTCTTGGCGTTACTGCCGAACTTGTCGCCGAGTTGTTGAATGAGGTCAGCCAGTTCTCCAGTGGCCTGAGATTTCTCTTCCAGAAGTTCGTAGCGCAGACTGGAGATGTCCTGTTTTATTTCCTTCAGTTCACCTTTAACACACACAAGAGCTTAAGTTACTCATACTGTAAATAAGTAGAGTTTTACCTTTACACAAGAAAGTTTAAGAGATCAACAAGACACTTGATTTGAGCTGACAGTCTGGGGTGAAATAAAACCAGAGACTACAGTAAATGTACTGGGTTTGTACCTTCATTGATTTCATCATTCTCTCTGTCGACCTGAGCCTTCAAAACATAGCGCTTAATCAAGCGCTTCATTATCTTCTGTTAGAAAGACAGATGTGAGGGAGAAAGAGCGTGTTAATTCAAACTGACTGCATACAGAGATCATAATCAGGTTCATATGGTCTGTTGAGTCTCTGACCTGATATCTTGTGGGGTTTTTGATGGGGTTCTTGACAGTGTTCTCTTCTCGGCTCCTGAGATTTGCTCGATGACGATCAGCCTAAAAAAAGGCCAGTATTCAACATGCATTACTGCTTTGAGTCTCCATAATGTGCAACTGATTTATCACTGACATATTTAAAATTATACACTTATTTAAACAACTTAAATGACATTACTTTATATAAATTATATGTTATTTATAATATGTAATATTACTCTATATATTTTACAAATATTGTGTACAAAGTATGATCTATTAGATATATCTATCTCAGATCTGCTGTGAGATGGATTAAAGTTTAAAGAAAAATGACATCTACGATGCATGAAGATGAATGATGTTCAAAATCAAATATAATACACTTTTAGTGTGCTGTATGTTTCACCCTCAGCCTTGATCTGAGCATTCCCATCTCCAGCTCGTTTTCAAGCCGATGACCTTTGCCCTTACACAGTCGTATAAGACAGGACTTGACCCGGATGATCAGATAATAGAAGGATTTTGGGGCGGGCACCAGGTTAAATGGCACAGGTAGCGTCCGTCCCTCATCGAAATATGACAACCAGAGTTTAGCACGAGCAAACTTCCACTCCACATCAGCATCTTCCTGCAGAGATAGAGAGATTTATCAACTCACAAATCCTGATTCAATGTCACTGATGATAAAGAATGGAAAATATTGTCTTCCTATTTGATGTAAATATGGTGTAAAATAAGTATAATCGGATGCATATGATAAATGAGTTAGGTCAAAAGAAATCAGAAAGTAGTCAGATGACAACCTAAAATGTGTAATTTAATAGATTATGCTACTAACTACAGTTTTTCATCATGTAATCATCAGTAATGGATTCTAATCTTTAAGTATAACATTCCCGTCACTGCTTGTCAGGTGAATTTATCTTGCTTTAAGGAAATTCAGATATGTTTTTTATGAAACCAAGACTCAGTAAGATTGAGCATCAGTATTTTTTTGCAGTACATTCGTACCTCAATTTCCTGGTAGGAGCTGTTGATCATAGCGATCAGCATGTTGAGAAGAACCACCACCATGGTGACGTTATAAATTCCGTACAAAATGTAACCGATGTTCTCGATGAACTTATGATCATACTTCAGAACCACAGAAATCACCTCCGACAGACCAAATATGGACCAGAAAAGAGTCTTAAAGCTCTCCTCAACCCTGTCAACAAACACAGAGCAGAGGAACATTATTGCTCAGACGTGGCCCTTTCATAGATATATATTTTGGGTTGTGTTTAGACAAACTAAACAAAACAGGTTTAAACCATTATTTTTTATTAGACCAAAATAAAAAATCAGTGCAGAAACAACTGAGAAAGTGTGGAGTTTGTGACAGTTTGCAAACATTTGTATCTCAGTAAATCTGAACAGTTTGAGACCCGTTGGGATCTCTTCTAGAGAGGAAACATGAGATTATGATATGGTCTTTTTATCAGAGAGCTGCATTCATGAGCTGAATGACTGTAGAATGAAGATGATGAATCACTCAGTGAATGAGGTGGAGTGACGCTGGGGAACAGAAGAACAGAGGCTCTGTTAAATAATGGATCTGTGTTGTGATGTTGCTGAAATGTTTGTGTGTTAATGCTGAACTCATCGAGTGGACAGAGTCTAGGTCTCACTCCCTCCGTGCTGCTCTGAATATTTAAACATGTTGCGTCTGTGCCAAAGCTGGAATATGAATCACCAACAAAAGTACTAAGGTTTGTGCTGAGATTATTTTAAAGATATTTTCTGTCCAAATTCTCACTGTTATGCATTTGGATACTATTTTGTTTTTAATATTTTTAATATTATTTTCAGCATAAATAAATGGTACCACAACAAATATACATTTCTTTATTATGATATATTAAATATAATTGCATTCACTTTTCTACCATATTTCATTCTCTGTATTCTGACTTAATTTAAGTCTCTCTATTTCACACTTGATATTTTCTCAGCCTCTCATTCATTATTAACATATCTAGATGTGGAGTTTCTCTCTATTTCTAATTTATCTGATGATTTCAGACAGTAGGTATATTATAGCCATGAGCAACTGGTTTTATTAACATGTAAATCATATTAGAAAGAGTCTATTCAAAAAATGATCCACCTCTTCTATCGCTTCTGTTATGATCTCCGTCTCTTTCTCTTTCTATTTACCCTCATAAATTACATCTCCTTCTCTTTATTGTTCTTAATGACACTTCTTTTCGACTCATCTTTCCCGTTTTCCATCCATTAGTCTCTCTGAAGAAAGACTGGCCCACTCTCCACCCAAACACACCGGCTCAGACGAATAAATATTAGCAGGAGATTAGATGCCATCACGACGCCAGTCAAAATGATGAATCCAGCTCGTCTGTTTAATATGAAAAATATTCTTTTGTTTGATGAGAGATAAAAACTTCAGTTCCTCTGTCATTCTTTAGATGTTTGCAGATCATATAAAGAGCTGTTAAATGTGAGCGAGCTAAAACTGACCCCTAAAGTAAATCTGACAAAACCTCAGTGACGCCCAGCGACAACCTTTCAAGAGAAAACAAGTCTACTTAGAGAAGTGCACTAATAGAATAACCCTGAATGAACATTTGCTGAAAATGTACTCACCTTCAGGCCATCCAAGATGTAAATGAGTTTTTTCTTCATCAGATTTAGAGAAATGTAGCATTACATCACTTACTCAGCAATGGATCCTCTGCAGTGAATGGGTGCCGTCAGAATGAGAGTCCAAACAGCTGATAAAAACATCATAATAATCCACAAGTAATACACCATGCACTCAACTCCATCAATTAAAGTCGTATGTAGCTAAAAGCTGCATGTTTGTAAGAAACAAACCCATCACTAAAATGTTTTATATTCACACCGTAGCTAAAATATGAGACTTCTATCCACAATATTGCTTTCTTAAGGGAACAAGTAATGAAAAACACTCTAAAACAGTCTGACGGCATCCATTCACTGCATTTGATCCATTGGTGAGCAAGTGATGTAATGCTATATTTCTCAAAATCTGTTTCCGTTAAGAAACATACTCATCTACATCTTGGAATGCCTGAGGGTGAGCATATTTTGAGAAAACCTTCATTTTTGGATTGAAACACACAAGAACATATATTCCCTTATAACCGCTTGCTCTCTTTGTGTTTCACAGAATTACTTCACAGTGAACGTGCTTAAAGATATAGACTGAGAGAAAGAGAGACGCTTTCTGACTCGTGTTTAGATCATCTACCTTCCTTGAACACACACAGACACACACACACACACACACACACACACACACACACACACACACACACACACACACACACACACACCCATTCACAGCAGGTCCCAGTTTTGTGTTGTTTTTTCTTCTGTTGCTTTGCGCCCACAGACTGGGCAAGAAAACCATCCTCTCTCTCTCTCTCTCTCTCTCTCTCTCTCTCTATATATACACAAAAATATGAGATATATATATATTTCTCTGTTTCTTAAAATATCATCCATATTTTATCCAGCCGTTGTCTGACTTTCATTCCCCTGTGTTTACAGAAATAGCTCTCACATCTTCTGCTTCTTCAGGTCTTTAGCATTTATATTTAATTCATTTAGCAGATGCTTTTGTACAAATCGATTAACTAATGAGGTCTGGTGCAACACAAGCGATTCATCTTAAGCAAAGCACTAGTGTTCCTCAGGGCTTCTGGCTTGAATGCAAATGAGTAGGGCGGGGTATTCAAACCTGTCCTGAAGATGACCTATAAAATCCTTTCAAAAATCCACTGCATAATTCATATGCTGGAATAATTTACTATTTAATTATGCCATGTGTTGTAGATCAATATTTCACCTCTTTTCAATATCCTATGTCTTTTTCCCATGATAAACTGACTGATTCGATTGACTGCTTAAGATGCTCTGAGCAACACACACACACACACACATATTTATGTGCACATGTTTATATTTAAAATCATATATTACTATATTACATAATTATAATAAATTATGATATAAAATATTTTTACATTTTTTATATTTCAAATGTATATTATTTATTAATAATAACATATAACTATATATATATATATATATATATATCACATTTACAACATATATTTGTGTGTACATGTTTATATATTAGATTTTTAAATAGCATTGCAATCTTATTATTTATATAAATATAAATATATGTTAATTAGTAATTTGTTTATTATATTTATTTATTTATTACATATGCATATATATATACTGTACTATATATGTGTGTGTGTGTTTACATTATTTACACATGTATTAATTTATTACATTAATATTACAAATGTGTTATTAATATTTATTTATCTATGAATTAATTTATGTATTACATTTATATAATTTATGAATAATATTTACAAACTATAGAATATAGAAATGTATATTCACACATTTGTGTGTGTGTGTGTGCAGTGTGTATGTGTAGCTTTATGCATTTATGCATTTTCAAATAATTCTTGTGTGTGTGTGTGCAGTGTGTATGTGTAGCTTTATGCATTTATGCATTTTCAAATAATTCTGCAAAATCCTTGAGTGACAGCAGGCCAGTGGGTGACATTTTTCAAGATTTCTTAAATGTTTTTATATGTTCCCTTATACCCCCCCCCCACACACACACACATACATACTCTCTCTCTCTCTCTCTACACAGCTCAGTGTATTCTCTGGTTTGTAATCTCTTCTCTCTCCCTAAATACAGCTCCTCTTCCTCTTCTGCTCTCTTCTCTCATCTCTCTCTCTCTCTCTCTCTCTCTCTCTCTCTCTCTCTCTCTCTCTCTCTCTCTCTCTCTCTCTCTCTCTCTCTCTCTCTCTCTCTCTCTCTCTCTCTCTCTCTCTCTCTCTCTCTCTCTCTCTCTCTCTCTCTCTCTCTCTCTCTCTCTCTCTCTCTCCTCGGCTGAATTCATTCAACACTGAGGCTACTTGAACATGTTTGAGTATTCAGATTGTCACTCACATCACAAACCTGCTTTATGTGTAAATAAGCCTCAGTATTGATTGTGCCTTATTCTCTAAACGAGCACAAACTAGCACTCAGAAACGACCTGCATCACAAGGATGGCGGTGTGCAATGACATGCAGCACATTTTGTGGCACATTAGCATTGACTTATTACATCTTTAGTGAAACCGGTACTGAACAACACAGGTGGTGCATGCAAAGTCATGATGCAATCCATTCTTAGTCGAGTCTCATCTCTTTCTTATTTTAATATATCTATGCTTCCACATTATTATCACTAACTAAAATGAATACTATTACAAATATTTTATTAATTGAACATATTTGGCAATTTAAATAAAGCTGGAATATAATATAAATATTAAATGTAAATATTTAGTTTTAATTCATTTAGATTATCATTAACAAAAAAATTGTTAATAAATAGTTTAATTAAAGCTGAAACTAAATATATAGATAATTATAATTAGCTAAACATATAAATAAAATGTGTTCATTAGAAACAAATGTTTATGTAAATTATTCTTATTAACACAAACGTCTTGGTTACTTGCGTAACCCCCGTTCCCTGAAGGAGGGAACGGAGACGTAACGTCAGAGTGACTGACTAATGGGATCTCGCCGGAGAGCCCAATCACCTTCGAGTGTTAACAAAACAAGCCAATGACGGTTGGCGTGCGTGTTCGCCACGCGCACTCCGCCCAGGTGCGGGTATAAAGGAGAGTGCGTGCAAACGCACATCAGTTTTTCGCTGAGGAGCCGAGACTGTGTGCCGTACAGCGGTGGTACAGCAACTATGGCGACGGACGTTACGTCTCCGTTCCCTCCTTCAGGGAACGGGGTTACGCAAGTAACCGAGGCGTTCCTATCAGTCAGTCACGTTCGACGTAACGCGTCAGAGTGACTGACTAATGGGATCCCTTGAAAACGCCACTATTGCTGACCCTCCAGTGCTCTGCAGAAGCCGGCAAGTCCCCCACACCAGTTGGGATGGATGATAGGACAGGGTTTAGGCAGAGATAACCGCACTGCTGTTCCGCTCAGTGGGTAGAATAACACTGGGAAAGCGTACCCCAAGTAGGGGGAAATGCTACGGAGCCACATCCCGCATAAGGAGGCATCATGTGGAGATTACACGTATGGACTGGCCAAGGGCAGTACCACATACGGGAGTCTCTGAGGTAGACCCAGCCCGCCTGGGGTGAGATAGCTACACAGTAGAGAAGGCAGAGGGTTCTGCCAGGGAAGACACGGGCTCACCAAGGGGGGGAGCCGTACCGTGGAAGAATACACATGTGGGATCATCAAGGGGGAATCACTACACATGGGCACCTAGCCCAGCACAAGGGTTGACCTTGGGCAACGTAGTACTGGACCTGGCGTCTGGTGCCCGCCACACCTGACTGCTGAGGGTGCGGAGGAACTTCAACAGGGTTCGCCATGGGGAACTGAACTGAGAAGCAACAGGCGCATTTATCCGGTCCGTAGAGGGGAATGGCGCAGCAAGCGTGATTGACACCGAGCGGGTTCCAGTGTTACTGGCCATCTGAGACAAGTACACGGGAGGACACTGGCTCTATACGGAGAATGTAAAACCTCGCAAACGATTAGGTGTCGCCCAGCTGGCAGCTTTACAAATGTCTGCTATTGAGGCGCCTCGCCAAAGCCCAAGAGGAAGCAACGCCTCAGAGTGTGCTCTCACACCAAGGGGCATGGGTAAGCGCCGGGCCTGATAGGCCAAGACTATAGCCTCCACTATCCAGTGGGCGAGTCTTTGTTTGGAGACAGCTCTTCCCTTCTGCTGTCCTCCGAAGCAGACAAAGAGCTGGTCTGAGGTCCTGAAGCTCTGCGTGCGGTCCACATAGATGCGCAAGGCACGAACGGGACAGAGCAGAGCAATGGCTGGGTCTGCCTCCTCCCGGGGCAGTGCTTGCAAGTTCACCACCTGGTCCCTGAAGGGCATGGTGGGAACTTTGGGCAGATATCCAGGCCGGGGTCTCAGGACAACGTGAGAGTCAGCCGGCCCGAATTCTAGGCACGAATCGTCGACCGAAAATGCTTGCAGGTCCCCTACCCTCTTGACTGTGGCCAATGCCGAGAGGAGCACTGTCTTTAGAGACAGAAACTTAAGCTCTACTGACTGCAGAGGCTCAAGGGGCCCCTCAAGGCCGACAGGACCGAGGAGATACCAAGAGGGTACCAGGTGAGGCGCGGAGGATTTAGCCTCCTTGCCCCTCTGAGGAACCTGATGACCAGGTCGTGTTTCCCCAGAGACTTACCGTCTACTGCATCATGATGTGCGGCGATAGCGGCGACATACACTTTGAGGGTGGAGGGAGACAGTCTTCGCTCCAACCCATCCTGCAGGAAAGAAAGCACGACTGCGATCGGGCATCTACGGGGGTCCTCCCGGTGGGGAGAACACCAATCGACGAACAGGTTCCACTTCAGCCTGTAAGCTTGTCTTGTAGACAGAGCCCTGGCAGAAGTGATAGTGTTTACTACCGCTGGAGGTAGCCCACTTAGAACCTCCGGCGTCCCGTCCCAAGGACCATCGTGGAGATTACACAAGTCTGGGCGGGTGCCAGAGGGTGCCCCTCTCTGTGAAAGTTGATCCCTCCTCAGAGGAATTTGCCAAGGAGGGGCTGTCGCGAGGAGCATCAGTTCTGGAAACCACGTCCGGTTGGGCCAGTAAGGCGCCACCAAGAGGACTTGCTCCTCGTCCTCCCTGACTTTGCACAGGGTCTGTGCGAGAAGGCTCACTGGGGAAACGATATTTGCGTGGCCCGAGGCCAGCTGCATGCCAGCGCATCTGTACCGAGGGTCCCCTCGGACAGGGAGAAAAACAACTGGCAGTGAGACGTGTCCGGGGAGGCAAACAGGTCTACCTGAGCGTCCCCGAAGCATCTCCAAATCAGCTGGAGTACCTCGGGGTGGAGTCGCCATTCTCCCGGAAGGGCGTGCTGACGTGAGAGCTCGTCGGCTGCACGGTTGAGCTCGCCTGGGACATGAATGGCGCAAAGCGACCTCAGATGCTTCTGACTCCAAAGGAGGAGATGGCGGGCGAGTTGCGACATGCGACGGGAGCATAGACCGCCCTGGTGGTTGATGTACGCAACGGTCGCAGTGTTGTCCGAGCGGACCAGTACATACTGCCAGCAACTCGAGGAAATTGATATGCCACTGCAGCTGGGGCCCTGTCCAGAGCCCCGCGGCTGCGTGCCCGTTGCACATGGCCCCCCAGCCCGTGGCAGAGGCGTCTGTTGAAACAACAATGTGCCTGGATACTTGCTCTAGGGGAACTCCTGCCCGAAGAAAAGCAAGGTCCGACCAAGGGCTGAAGGTGCGACGGCAGGACGGGGTGAGTGAGACCCGGTATGTGCCGTGGCGCCATGCCCAACTCGGGACTCGGTCGTGAAGCCAACGCTGAAGCGGTCTCATATGAAGCAATCCGAGCAGCGTGATAGCGGCTGAGGATGCCATATGCCCCAGGAGCCTCTGAAAACGTTTCAGTGGAACCGCCCTCTTGCGCTGGAGAGACTCCAGGCATCTCAGCATTGACTGAGCACGCTCCTCTGAGAGACGTGCTGTAAGGTTGACCGAGTCCAACTCCATGCCGAGAAAAGAGATCCTCTGCGTAGGGGAGAGTTTGCTCTTTTCCCGGTTGACCTGAAGTCCCAACCGGCTGAGGTGACTGAGCACCATATCCCTGTGTTCGCACAACAGTGCTCGAGACTGGGCCAGGATGAGCCAGTCGTCGAGGTAGTTGAGGATACGAATGCCTGCTTCCCTTAACGGTACAAGGGCTGGTTCTACGACCTTGGTGAAGACACGAGGCGACAGGGATAGCCCGAAGGGAAGGGCCTTGTACTGGTATGCTCGCCCCTCGAGCGCAAAGCGGAGAAACGGTCTGTGTCGAGGGAGGATCGAGACATGGAAGTAGGCGTCCTTCAGGTCGATTGCTGCAAACCAATCGAAGGGACGGACGCATTGAAAGATGCGTCTCTGCATCAACATCCTGAACGGGAGCTTGTGAAGGGCCCGGTTCAGAACGCGCAGGTCCAGGATTGGTCGTAACCCACTGTCTTTCTTGGGTACGATGAAGTAGGGGCTGTAGAACCCTGACTTCATCTCGGCTGGAGGGACCGGCTCTATCGCGTCCTTTGCCAGTAGGACTGCGACTTCTGCACGCAAGACAGGGGCATCCTTGCTCAACACTGAGGTGAACCGAATGCCCCTGAACTTGGGGAGACAGCAGCGGACCGCCGGGGCAGGATGTGACGAAACGCCTCCGTCTACTTCTGTGCGGCGGAGAACTGTTGGGCAAAGTCCTCCACCGCTTTGCCGAATAGGCCGGCCTGGGAGATCGGGGAGTCCAGGAAGCGGTGCTTGTCGGACTCCCTCATATCCGCCAAGGTCAGCCACAGGTGGCGCTCCTGGACCACTAATGTGGACATCGTCTGACCCAGGGCCCGCGCCGCGAATTTCATCGCCCGTAGTGCGAGGCCCGTCGCTGTGCACAGTTCCTGCAACACACCTGGGTCAGCATCACCCTCGTGCAGCTGTTTTAATGCCTTGGCCTGGTGGACCTGCAGGAGGGCCATGGCGTGCAGGGCAGAAGCGGCCTGTCCAGCAGCACCATAAGCCTTGGCCGTTAGAGCGGACGAGAACTTACAGGCCCTGGACGGAAGGCGTGGATTACCCCTCCAGGCGGCAGCGCCTTGCGGGCAAAGCTGCATGGCAATGGCGCGCTCGACTGGGGGGACCTCCACATACCCTTGGGCCGCTCCACCGTCGAGGCTGGTGAGGACGGAGGAGGCACTAGGCCTGTTTCGGGCAGAAAAAGGTGTCTTCCAAGACCTAGTCACCTCCTCATGCACTTCCGGGAAGAAAGGAACCGGGGGCGGTTGCCGACGGGGGCAGCGGCCCGAGAAAACATAGCGGTCAGTTCTGGATCTGACTCGGGCAACGCTACTCTTCCTGACGGAGGCAGCGCAGCCGAATCGTCCTCTCCAGAACCTAGCTCATCCCCCGATGCAGTGATCGATATCCCGTCATCTGCTGGGGCACCGAATGAGATGCTGGGCCCCGCCCTGTCCGAGGACCCCGCATACTCATCCGGGAACCCCAGACAGTGCGATGTGCTCGAGGAGTGAGAGGCCCGCGGAGACGTACTCGACGGGGAAGCTCTCACTGTGATCCTCAAATCACCCTGGCCCTGAGCCGAAGTAGTCCTCCGTCCGGAGGAACTAGAACGGGGCAGAGCAAGGGGGATACCCCCACGTCTAGCGAGGAGGTATCTGGAGCGCAACATCGCCATGGTCATGTTCCCACAGTGAGAACATGACTCATCCGAGCGCTGCCTCAGCGTGCCTAAAGCCCAAGCACGAGGGCAGCGATCGTGACCATCAGATGGAGTCAGGAAGCGACCACATACAGAAAGCATACGAGGGGAAGCCATCTTTAAAAGATGCCCATCGCGTGGAGCTCTTTAGATTGCTCTTTTTTTTTTTGGAAATATCTCTTTTAGAGCGCTGAAGCCGAGGGAGGTAGCAGCGTGACCGCAAAGAAAAAGCAGCACTGGACAGCGACCTCGCTGACGCGCCGTAACACCAACGCTCTTCTGTGAGACTCATCTTGCGAACACTCTGGAGACTTGCAATGGCTCGCCCGGCGAAAAGCTGATGTGCGTTTGCACGCGTGCTCTCCTTTATACCCGCACCGCTGGGCGGGGCGTGGCGGGCGAACACACGCACGCCAACTGTCATTGGCTTGTTTTGTTAACACTCGAAGGTGATTGGGCTCTCCGGCGAGATCCCATTAGTCAGTCACTCTGACGTTACGTCGAACGTGACTGACTGATAGGGAACTAAAACTGTTGAAACATTTTGTTCAAAAACATATTTTTTATTTAAATAAATATAAAAACTAGATTATTATCATTAACTATACAGTTTGTTTATTGATTTTTTTTTATTTAACACTGAAATAAAATATAAATATTAGATGAAAACTAATTAAACAAATTTGAAAGTTTGACTTCACGACATTTAACTTGAAGCACTAAAATTACTAACTGAAAATAAATAAAAACTAGTAATATTAAATAAATAACTAAATAAAGACATAAATATAACAACATAAAATAAGAGCAATTTAATTAAAATATAATGATAAATGCATATTATAGATCATATTTCACCCCAAAATCAAATAGTAGAATCACAATAGGCTTTATTTAATTTTTGCAAATCTATCATTTTTGTATCTATTATATGTGATTTCAGCGTGAAATTAGACCTGTATGTGTTTTCAGCCCATTTTCCAATTATGACGCATTCAGAGCAAACCATCTCTCATACTTGACAAGTGTCAGTGCACGTGTGTGTGTGTGTGTGTAATCAGTTTGTGCTGTGCTGCTGTCTATCAAGTGTTAGCCAGCACTTCTTCAATACTGTCCACTCACACAAATGCACCGTCCCAAGAGAGATCATTATCACATCCACCTGCATCATCTACACACAAACGCGAGACACTGAGCCTCAGAGATACTACTCTCACACACACACACACACACAGACACTGAATCCAGGGAAAGACTGACCCTGTGGAGAACTCACTGTAACACTGGACAGAAAAACATCTGCAGAACTTGAAAAGTTGACGTCAGATAATTACACAAAATCACATTTGCAATACGACTTCCATAATATGACACATTTCTGAGTTAAACTAAGTATCCAGTGGGAAATAATGGACAGCCATACTTGATTAAGGTAAATCCATTTTAATTTTTTGCTATCATAAAGTTTAGCTATTTTATGTTTTAAAAGTCAGCTAAATTACAAAATGTATGAAATACTCTATGCTGAATCTGTCAGTTTGCGGCACAAGCACAGCTAAACGTCAAATATCTACTAACTATATTCTTTTGAATTAAAAAATCAGCTTTGTTAGCAGAAACGTTTTTTTTTTCAGATGATCATTTCTGTGAAAATACGGGAACACTTTTTTGGATTTTATAGAAAGAGAAAATAATAATAATAAAAATTATAATGATTTTGAATTCATTATTAATGCATATGTGCATGTTTGTGTGTGTATACTGTATATTTGTTAGTTCACAGTTCATTAACTAATGTTACATGCTTTTGTAAATGCCTAGATTAACTAACATTAATAAATGCTGTAGAAATTAGTTAATGTTAAATAATGCAGTTAACTAATGTTTACAAATTAAGCCAAATAAAGAAAGCACACATAATTTCCTCTGGAACTACATGCACTGATGAATCATGCATTATAAAAATATATCAATAAACTAAATGAGGCCAACTATTATTGCAGGCATAGTGGCCGTGCAAATTAACATGTTTCATGTTGTATTTAAGCACTTATGAAAGTGTCCATGTCCTGGTGAAATATATGAAAATGCATGCGCTGATTAAATGTATAGTCTTAATGCACTGAGAGTCACTTTAGATAAAAGCTTCTGGCAAATGCATAAAAGTAAATGTAAATGCAATATATAATGGTCAGTCTGACTATAGCAAACACAATCTGCTGTCATGCATTTGGCAAACACTTTTATTCAAAGTGACTTAAGGCCTGCATTTGATCAGTTCATGCATTCCTTGAGAATCGAACCCATGACCTTTGCGTTGCTCTACTGTTTCAGCTGCTGTGATATTTGACACGTTTTAAAGCTATCTTTTACTTGTTCTATTTACAGAATCTCCACCCCACATTAAGCCTCTGTCTTCCTCATCTGAGGTTAGTTAAGTTCGTTGGAGGTGCAGAGGTGTTTGGCGGACTCATGACTAATGAGTTCCACCTTCTCCATGTGAACTTTATCAAGGCATGCTGGGAAATGCTGCATGTTGCTCTAAGGAGCTGCAGATGAATGCAGAACCACACTGCCCTCTACTGACACCCCAAACACTCAAACACATAAACTCACTGTTCACAACACAGTACATGGAACTGAACTCAATTCCCCTGACACTAGAGGAACTTCAATATGTAAAATAACTGTTCCACTACAAATCATAAAAATCCCCTCCTACAGGCCAGTAAGCTTTCATTTTAAATGTCCTAATAATGTATTTTTTGGGAAGGTTTTCTGTTGTATGACAGGTCTCACACATCACCATGTTACGCTGACCTTCCAGCCCACATCAAACATAAACCTGAGCTCAAACACTGTTATTTTCTCTGATTCAGATTAAATCAGGCTGTGAGCTCTCATTGATTTCATCTGCTCCACGGCTCTTATTGTCCTAAAAACAGTCTCCATCGCCACAGGACGCTCTGTGATGAGCACCACATGATTAAAATAGACGCTTCCTCTGACAGGCCCAGATACGTGGATGGGATCCATTTAGAGCCCTCATGGAGAAGCGTAACCATGGCGACGCTAACAGGGTTTCCGTGGGCCGTTACGGGCCGGTAGCTGGCGGAGCATTACTTTAATCAGCATGCTAATTTCCTACCTACAGCGAACAAAACTACCAGCGCAGACACAACACATCGTAATTAGATTGAAAACACATCACTGGCCAACACCAGCGAGATCTCTTTAATGCATCCATTCATTCTCACAGATAGTAATACAAGATTGCGATATGTTTTGTTTACAATAATATTGTGATTGTCGTTTTAACGATTTAGAAGCTGACATGATCAAGTATGTCACTTTCAAAAACAAACAAAAACTGGCCTAAATAGTAGCCTAGCAGAATTTAAATGGCACCAAATCCAATTGAAAGCCAAAATGCCTCTCTATGATGTTTTGAACATATTTTTTTCTGACTTAAATAGCATGTTTTCTTTCTTGTTTCAAACCTAATCTCTTCATTTTTAATTATTTTATTTTTTTCAGAAAATAAGACTTATTGTCTAAATGTTGTCTAAAGTCGCTTTGGTTCTAAATGTATCTCGATATTTGCACTAAAAAACAAGCAAAACGAACAAAACAAATTTTTGCTGTATTGTAAGACAAAAGTTCTCTAACTGAGGTTTCGGATCTTCTTGTCTATAAAGAGGAATCGTTTGGAGCATGTGGACTCTTTAAATGAAAGACAATGCGGCGGCCAGCAGAACGGCCCCGTGAGCACCGGTGGTGCGCCTCTTCTGTTTGCTTTTAAATGAAGCCGGACCGCAGGGATCCACTTCAAAACCAGCCGCCCAGAACAAAAAAAAAACATTTGCAGAGTGATTTGGAAAAGATTACAGCTGAGCCACTCTCTCATAAGCCTTGCATATCTGTGCGCTGAATACAAATCAGCGCCTACTGCTGAAA
Organism: Gymnocypris eckloni scoliostomus; assembly: GCA_027564155.1. Taxonomy (NCBI): domain Eukaryota; kingdom Metazoa; phylum Chordata; class Actinopteri; order Cypriniformes; family Cyprinidae; genus Gymnocypris; species Gymnocypris eckloni. The sequence continues at coordinate 15,964,599 of CM050426.1, read as the reverse complement.
ACAGCACTCACGCTAATACAAGATGACAGCCAGAGACACAGAGAGTCTGAATAAGAACCAAAGAAGGGATTTTAGGTGAAATTTTGTCAATTCACACAGAAGCTTATGCTTTTACCTGTCAGAGTCCAACTTGGAGGTTCAGCAGCAGGTATCATAAAGGGATGAAATGATGTCTAGTGCATTAGTTTAGGGTCTCACAGGTACGTTTAGGTACACAGCAGTGGTTTTCAGTTGGCGGGTTTCATGACAACAAACACACATTGTTGAGAAAGCAGGGAAAATATGTTCTGCCAGCAAAAAATAAAATAACAATGCAAATATCTAAACATTCTTGAATCAAGATACATTTACTTGAGAAGGAAAATGACTTTATATTACAGTAATTATTTATATTAATGACTGAAAAGTAATTTAGACATTTAGAGCAAACACTCAAATTATAGACTATAAATTATTTTGTTTATGTAAACATTGTGTGATGAGTTTTTCTATTCAGCCCATGCCACTAATTTTAAATTTACATGTTAATTATTCCACATATTGTTGGTCAAATGTCAATAATATTAAATAATCAAATTAATCTTACAATTAATGTGGCATGGGCTTAATATTAAAACTGTTTATTGTGCATTAATATATATATATATCTCATATTTTTGTGTATATATTAGTGGTGGGCATAGATTAATTTTTTTAATCTAGATTAATCTCACTGTAATCTTGGAATTAATCTAGATTAAAATGGCTCATTTGAATTCTGCCAAGGCATTCAGAATATGTGTGCTACCCAAATAATGACTAAAGTAAGTCTTTGAGAACGGGTTTCTCAAGCCAGGTGGTGCGATTAGACCAGGGGCTCATCTCCTGTTTCCAAAATGCATCACAAACTTTAATCTCTTCCCGTCCCAATCCACGAAAAAACTGGGGGAAAATCCCGTTCCACTCCCGGAAGAATGACTCCCATTTCCTCCCACTCCCGTGTTGTTGTTTTTTTTTGCCGATAACTGTCAATTACAGTAAAAATATAGTACAGATCACAGCGTGCCCACCTTATTAGTTGAATAAAACCCAAATGTTGTTTTTGTTATTATATTGAACTGAAAGCCATCTTATGCACAGTGTTGCACAGATTAAATTTCATGTAAATCATCCATGCTAACACACACGTCTTCTATTTTTATTTTTAGACATTTCACTCTCTATAGATATATTTTTCAAAGCGGAGTTTGAAGTTTCTCGCTCAAGTTCACATGAGACCTAAAGCGCATCCTGTTTGCTTAAAAGCGCAACGCGTTTCGTTGTTATTCTGAGTGCACACAATAAACGTAGAGTCTTTACAGATTGGAAAGATGTATTAGGCTACTTTTATCTGTATGACCAAAAATGACGGAGATTTTAAGAGCAAGTGAACGCACCGGAGCCTGTCCTGCAGCAAACGCGCTTCCACACAAACACTTCAATAGCGCACATTTCTCTGGTTAACATCATATTGAGCGCCATGTAAAGTTGTTACTACATACATCTTTCAGATGAAAAGCCATATTTGAGGTTGATGAATGATAGGTGAGCGTTTGGATGTCCTGCCCGATTGTATTACCACACAGACCAGCCGTTAACAATCTGTCCATCACGGACTGCGAGCCTCTAGTTCGAAGACTCGCTCTCACCTACAGTGCAATTCGGCTAGGTATACATCCGCTAAAATATCAGGGTGAAAGTCATCATAGCTTGCGTAGTATAGACCCAGCTCCCAACCCAACTTTGAGAATAGATTAACGGCGATATTTTTTTTATCGCTCGATAAGAGTCTCACGTTAACGCAGCACGTTAACGCCGATAACGGCCCACCACTAATATATATATATATATATATATATATAATACTATTAAACAATTGTAATATGTTTAAAAACAATTTTAATGTTTAATATATACAACTATTATTTATTAAAAAAAAATTATTTAGCCCAAATCACATTAATCATTTTATGTTGTTAGCCAAATGCAGGTCACATTAGTATTAATTATTTTCAGTGAAACATTTTTAATGTAAATACAATTTGATCTTTTTATGTAAACACACAGAAAAAAAAATATATTCAGTCCATGTCACGTTAATAATTTTATATAATGTTGGCCGACTGCAGGTCATAACACATTATTTTATAATTTCAGTGATACATTTTCATGTAAATATTTTTTTATGATTCATCCGCAATGTAATTTTTTTTTTATTCAGCTAGTATTCATATTAATAATTTTACATTAAAAACTGCAGGTCACTGTAATATCAAATGGTTTCAGCTAAAATATTGTATTTAAAATAAATATTTGAATATTTTATTCACAATAAAGCTCATGCCACATTAATTATTTTACACATTGCTGTCCAATTGTAGGTCACAGTAATATAAAATGAATTCTGCAAAAAAAAAGTGTTGCATGTGTGATGTAAATTATATCCTCTAATTATCATTGTATGCTATATATGTAATAATAATTAAAACAATGAACTATATAACAGTTATATAGTTTCAGATATTGTGGGCCAGTATTAAATAATTTATTCCATGAAAAGTTTAATGTAAAAATGTTTTGTTTTGTTGCATGATTATTACTATATATTATATATATATACTCTATAATATATTATTGCTTGTGCTATGTAAAATATGTGTCCTGTAATTATACATATAATAATAAGTAATATCATATTTAATAAAAATATATTTTCAATAAACATTTGGTGTTTGAAATTTCTTATAAAATAAATTGTGTAATTTCTGCACCAACAGCATCAAAAAAGAATTTGTTTTTCAAAATGTTACATTTCTTCATAAAATATGTGTTAGTGTGTTTGTGTAGTGTGTGTGGTTGCCAGGATGTTGCTATGGCAACGTGTCACTCACGTGGTAAAGGCGGGGTTATATTTGGCCCCCAGGTAATAGGAGTACAGGTTGAACATGCCGATCATAAAGGCCACGAAGACCATGATGAAGATGACCATGAACTTGAAGATGTCCTTCACGGTTCGTCCCAGAGAGATCTGCAGCGGCCCGAAGCTCTCATTGGCCGGGAGGATGTAGGCGATGCGAGAGAAGCTCAGGACCACGGCGATGGCGTACAGACCCTCAGAGATGATCTGAGGATCTGACGGCCTCCACCTGTTCCTCGCTGCGACAGGGACACACAGAGAGCTTTACTGGAAATACTGTGCTGATACCGTGGTACATTCTCTAACTGGGAGCTGATTCTGATTTAAAGGAATGGTAAAACGTCATGCGTGTTTGATGGTTTGAACTCAAAGAGAATCAGAGGAAGAAAGTCAAAGTGATTCTGATTCTGAGTGAACAATAAAGATCAAACACACTGATTCAAAGATTTCACCAGCACACACACACTCTTTAAATATGTATTCATATATGTTGAGTGATTCAGAAGCTGCGATATCACTTTCACACCAGCAGATGGCAGATTGATAAAACATATCAGCTCTATCATAGTCATACTATCTCAGAAGTATGTATTATGTATGCTTGCCATACTCAAACAACCTACTATTTCCAAGTGCCATTTTACTATGTATTAATATTTTGAATTAGCTTTTATTTGTGTATTATCAGTTTCTTTAAAAAATGTTTAGACATTTCATTTTAATTGTAATCAATCTTTAACTGATTTTATTTTATTAGTTGCCAAGACAACATTGCTTATTTTAATTTATTGTAACTTGATGTACTAAAATAACAAAAATGTAATAAAATAATAATTAAATTAGTAAACTTCAATTAAAATTGAAAAGACACAAATAAAAAAATTAATAAAAAAATATATAATACTACCTCAAAAATAAAACAAAATAAATGTCATGAACAATTTAAATGTGAAAACATCATCTAATATTAATACTTCATTTGATTACCCAGCTTCTGTATTTTTCCCATATTTCCCAGTCATCTTATGTTGGTACGGCCAAGAGTTCAGACAGAAGTGGGAGGTTCTGCATGCATTTACACACCATATGTGAAGTAGGCGACGTCTGCAGGAAGTGATGCGTTGCTGATGTCGTGGTTGGGAACGTGCAGGTCGACGTAGAGCTGTGCTTTAGATGCTTTGAGGAACGCCATGAAACGAGCGGTGAAGGAGGCCACGAAGATCGACAGCATCCCAAAATCCAGCACGTTCCACAGGTGCATGACATACTCACGCGGTCCATCTACCCAGATCTCCTTACATTCTGACCAGATCATGCCTGAAACACACACACAGAGAAAGAGAGAGAATTGGTTAAATTCCAGATAATTCGTCATTTATATATTTATATTTATTTATATAGCACTTTTCTAGGCACTCAAAGTGCTTTACATAGAAGGGGGGGTATCTCCTCATCCACCACCAGTGTGCAGATGATGTGACGGCAGCCATAGTGCGCCAGAATGCCCACCACACACCAGCTTACTGATAGAGAGGAGACAGAGTGATGAAGCCAATCAGTAGATATGGGGATGATTAAGAGGCCAGGCCAGGGTCAGAGGCCAGTGGGCGAATTTGGCCAGGATGCCGGGAATACACCTCTACTCTTTTCCGAGGGACATCATGGGATTTTTAATGACCACAGAGCGTCAGGACCTCGGTTTAACGTCTTATCCGGAAGACAGTGCTTGTTGAGAGTATAGTGTCCCCATCACTACACTGGGGCATTTGGACCCACACAGACCAGGGTGAGCACCCCCTGTTGGTCTCACTAACCTCTACCAGCAGCAACCTAGTTTTCCCAAGAGGTCTCCCATCCAGGTACTGACTAGGCTCAAGCCTGCTTAGCTTTAGTTGGCAACCAGTCTTGTGCTGCAGTGTGATGTGGCTGCTGGCAATAAATTAATTTCAATTTGAGGTAATATGGAAAAAAGCTTCTGATCACACTGCTAAATACTGCAGTTTTTCGTCAGTATTTCAGTCTTGTTTTCCAGAGCAAATGTCCAAGATTCTTAAACAAAGATACAGTTACTTGAGAGGCAAAATTACATAAGAAGATGAGAAGAGTTGTTCTATGAGGAATTGATCAAAATGAGTTATGATTAAAATGAGAAAAGAAAATCTGCCGGTAAGACTCAATTGTCTCAGACACAGATAAACAACAAAAAAGTAAAAAAATAAAAATAAATTCCACCACATAATATTCTTTCAAAATATGAAATTATTAAACATATTAAAAACCTGTCTATAAAATAAACAAACAAACTTTTACATGTCTGTGGTTTTCTGTCTCTGTGACCTAGTTTCCCCCAGTCTGTTTTACTAGTCATTCTGTTCACTGTTCATTCTTGTTAATTATCCCATTACGTCCCTTTGTTTGATTCATGTTTACAAGCCCTGAGTTCTAACTTAGTCTTAGTCCGTTCTCGACTATGTTAAGTTGGTTTCCGTGCATTTTCTCCTGCATTTATCTTATCAAAAGACTTTTCTTTGATTTCCTTCGTCCTCGTGCAGTTTGTATTACAAACACATTACAGAAGAACGGACCTATGCATTTTTTTGCTGTGTTTTGTTTCCATTTTTCCTACTCCTCTGTCACCATGGACAATCCTGACATTGCCCCGTTATGTCTGGAGCAGAGGGATCGATTTTTTTGGAGTTGGTGTTGGTCCAAGGCACGCCTCCCACTTATCCCGAGTCTCCTGCGTCTCCACTGGTTCCACCCAGCTCCTGTTCTCCTACTTTCCTTCCCAGCCTCCCTCTCCTGCCTCCTCTCCTAAAACCAGGCAGTTCTTTAGACCTGTCTCCCCTGGTTCCTGTCAGTCCCTCAGCTCACCCTCAGCCAGCGCCATCTGGGCACTCTGATCCGCCACGGGACTTCCAGTCTCCAGCTCTGCCCAGGCATGATGATCCCCTGTCTCCGCCTCCAGTCTCCGAGTCCTGGACTCCACCTCAGCCCTTTGACTCATCGGCTCCGCCTTGGCTCCTAGCTCCCTCGTCTTCACCATGGCCAGTCATTCCACTGGCTCCACCGGGCTCCCTTGTCCCTCCGGGTTTGTCAGTTGTTGACCATCTGCTGCCTCGGGACTCCCCTCCTCCGGCTTTGCCTTCTCGCTCCGTCCCTCTGGCTCTGTCAGGCTCCTCCTTCCCACTGCCTCCGCATTTGTCCTCAGTTGCTCTGGCTCAACCGCGATCTTCCGGATACCTGTCTCTGCCTTGGTCGCCTGAGCAATCAGCTCCACCTTGAACCTCCGGATTCTCAGTGTCGCCCTGGCTCTCCATCTGCTCTGCTCCACCTGGGTCTCCATGGCCAGTGGCTCTGTCTCCATCTCTCGTCCCCAAGGTATTGTCTGCCAATCCTCCACCATGGCTCCTCCCTCACTCGACTCCGCATGGGGTCTTGTTCTGGCTGGTCTCTGGATCTCCATCTGGCAGCTCCTGTTCCTGGCTTCCCCTTGGCTCTTCCCACCCTCCATTCCCCCATGGACTTTTTTGAACTCTTTTTATTTCTGCCCCTCTCCTGTTCCACTTCCCCCTCCAGAACCCCGCCCTCCCTACACAAACAAACAAACTATAATGAATAAACTGGCACTTTCAATGTCTATAATTTGACCCTGACGCATATAAATAAAAATACAAATACAAATACAAATCCCCCATATAATAATATTTAAATTCATAATATTAAATAATGTTACAAATCTATTTATTTAATAAACAAACAAACAAACAAACTATAATGGATAAACTATGACTTCAAAAGTCTATCATTTTACCCTTGACGCAGATAAATCAAAATATATAAAAATCCATCAGATAATATGATTTCAAAATATTAAATATCAAAATCATATTAAAAACCTGTCTATAAAATACACAAACAAACTGGGACTTTAAACATCTATCATTTGACCCTTGTCTTAGACGCAGATAAATAGAAATATATACAAATCCACCATATATTATTATTTAAAAATAGGAAATATTATTCCAAATATAAAAATGGTCTATAAACATAATTTAATTTATGTTACAAGTTGAAATGTATTTTAATACACATTTTTTTTTTTTACCCTTGTCTTAGGTGCAGATTGTACAAATCCACCATATATATATATATATATATACTGGTGCAAACTCTTAGTGTGTCAATGAAACAATGAATTAAACTAGTGAGATTGTGAAAAGTGTGTTCCCTTCCGAAGGGAACTTCTACACTGCATCCTCTAGAGGGCACTATGGGAACGCCTTCAGTGTGACCGGTCTCTGAAGCATGAATAAAACACACAATGCACTTGACATTGGCAGGTGGAAGCCTATGACGTAAGCAAATGAGCGTCTGCGGGCATAAAAGGGCGCCTGTGGAACACGTCATCCTCTTTTTGTCTTCAGGGGACTTTGTTTCTGAAGTGTGAGTATTATGAAATGCTTTAGGAGGTGTGCCGATCCGTGTCAGCGTTTCTGACACTAGATGACACACACGACTTATGCATTGGGCGAAAAGCACGCGCGCTCTTTTCTCAAGGGAATGGAGTGCGTTCATTGTAAGCCTTTTTCTTTGGGAAAATCTCCGCTCTCGTTTGTCCCTTTTCTTGAGAGAATTGGGGCGATCATCTGCCCCCCGCGGCTCGGGTCCAGCCGCTGCTAAGGCAGTGAAGAGACTGAGTTCGCGGCGATCGCAGATGGAGCTTGCGAACGATTTGAGAGAGGAATTTTTCATCTCGCGCTCGACAGCGACTGACGAGAGTAAACTGCGGGAGGAAGATGCATTGTCTGTTACATCTTCTGATACAGCAGGAAGTGCTTTTCTGGCTCATGGTGGGCTGATGAAGGCGGAGAGGATATTTCTGAGCCTTCTCAGCTTGTCTGCCCCGCGATGTAGAGCTGCTGGAGGTTATGAAGCGTACGCTTCTGCTAGGTAGACCTACAGTGGAGGCACGGAAAAGGGGGAGTGGCTCGCAGTAGACTTGATGAGCGATCTCTCTCTGGCATAACCTCCCAGCTCCCATGAGCCTCCCATTCCTTCCAGATCTTCATAGTGAGATCATGTAGGCATGGGATAAACCATATTCAGCCCGCATCCATCGGTATAAGCATGCTAATTATGCTGGCATCGAAGGGAGGCACGAGCGCGGATATGCGTTGATGCCCCTTAGGCTTGCGAGCTAAAAAAAAAAAAAAAAAGTGTCTTTTTTAACCTGGATCGAGTGTTGTTAGGCTTCCCCTCATTTAAGAGAGTCCTTTTGCTGAAGTCTCCGCTCTCCAGAGCTCAGCTTAGACTGCACTATTGGTGTATAGGCTCTATTGTGAGCCTTGTTAGCTTTCTCTAGCGCTGAGTGTTAGTCAGGTCTCCTCTCACTTCAGAGAGTCGTTATGCTGAGACCTCCACTCTTAAGAGCTCTTGTACCTGGATCGAGTGTTGCTAGGCTTCCTCTCATTTAAGAGAGTCATTCTGCTGAAGCCTCCACTCTCTAGAGCTCCGCTTAGGCAGTACTATGCACAGGCTCTTTCTTGAGCCTCACTAACTGCCTTTGGCGTTGAGTGTAGCCAGGTCTCCTCTCACTTTAGAGAGTCGTTATGCTGAGATCTCCACACTTAAGAGCCCCCCAACAAGGGTTGAATGTTGTTAGGCTTCCTCTCGTTAGAGAGTCGTCCTGCTGACGCCTCCACTCTTCAGAGCTCCGTCTGTGGCAGTAATAGTAGAACGTAGGCTCTTTTGAGCATCACTAACTGCCTGTGGCGTTGAGTGTAGCCAGGTCTCCTCTCAATTAGAGAGTCGTTATGCTGAGACCTCCACTCTTAAGAGTTCCCCTACCTGGATTGAGTGTTAGGCTTCCTCTCTTTCAAGAGAGTCATTCTACTGAAGCCTCTGCTCTCCAGAGCTCCACTTAGGCAGCACCATTAGTATGTAGTCTCTATTGTGAGCCTCGCTAGCTGTCTTTGGCGCTGAGTGTAGTCAGGTCTCCTCTCGCACTTTAGAGAGTCGGTATGCTGAGACCTCCACTCTTAAGAGCCCCTCAACTAGGGTTGAGTGTTGTAAGGCTTCCTCTCGTTTAGAGAGTCATTCTGCTGAAGCCTCTACTCTCTAGAGCTCCGCTTAGGCAGCACTATGCACAGGCTCTTTCTTGAGCCTCACTAACTGCCTTTGGCGTTGAGTGTAGCCAGGTCTCCTCTCAATTAGAGAGTCATTATGCTGAGACCTCCACTGTGAGAGTTCCCCTACCTGGATCGAGTGTTGCTAGGTTTTCTCTCGTTTTAGAGAGTCATTCTGCCTAAGCCTCCACTCTCCAGAGCTCCGCTTAGGCAGTACTATGTGCATGCTCTGTCCTGAGCCTCATTAGCTGTTCATAGCGTCGAGTGTAGAAGTCTCCTCTCAATATAGAGAGTCACTAATTCTGAGACCTCCACTCCGAGAGCCATACTCTAGTGAGCTAGTCTATGATGGTGAGCTTTGAGCTTGCCTGAAGAGGAGTTTTTGACCCTAGTTCTGCTGGGCCAGGGATGGTGTTCCTCGAGTCTGTGACTTAGGAATCCAGCTTTTGGGCACTCTTTCCCTCAGCATGGCGGCTTTGGCATAGCGTTCCCATAGCGCCCTCTAGAGGACGCAGTGTAGAAGTTCCCTTCGGAAGGGAACGTCTCAGGTTACGTATGTAACCATAGTTCCCTGAGAATAGGGAACGAGACACTGCGTCTCTTGGCCATGCTTCGGGCATTCCTGTCGGCGTCCCCTTTGAAAAAAGAGGATGACGTGTTCCACAGGTGCCCTTTTATGCCCGCAGACGCTCATTTGCTTACGTCATAGGCTTCCACCTGCCAATGTCAAGTGCATTGTGTGTTTTTATTCATGCTTCAGAGACCGGTCACGCTGAAGGCATTCCCATAGCGCCCTCTAGAGGACGCAGTGTCCCGTTCCCTATTCTCAGGGAACTATGGTTACATACGTAACCTGAGACGTTTTCATTTATTATCTCCACAGGACCAAAAGTGCTTATAGTGAAAGAAAAATTATTTCACAGCTAGTTTTGATGAAAGTGTTCTTCTAAGGGACATTGATAAAACAATAAAAAAGTATAGGTACTAAGAATTATAAAGTAATAGCACATATCTCAACAAACTGAATTAATTTAGCAATAGAACCAGTGGAAATCTACTGGTTCTATTGAATAGAATAGAAGTAAGATTTTCATAATTATTTAAATTACTATAAAAACAAATCACTTGACAATGACGTTCTCTCAAAATGCAACAAAACCTGCCTTATTTTTTCTTACACATGCACACATACAGATGTGGTGAAAAACACACTGAAACGCATCTGTAATCAGCATTTTTACCTTCCATTACCTGTGCAGACAGACAACGCTGCGGGGACAGAATAAAGCACACACACCCTGCAGGTCTTACCCAGAACCCATTTCATGATGAGGAGCTCGGTCCAGGAGAACTGCGTGGTCTTGACGCGAAACACCTGCCGCGGATGATCCGTTATGGTCTCGTTTGGGAGGTTCTTCACACCCTCGAACCGGTCCGATGCATTCAGAACCAGCAGACCCAGAAAGATGGTGAACGACACGGCGTGAGCGACAAACTTCATGAAGGGACTCCGTAATATCTGACCCAACTGGAAGACAGAAAGATGAACATGAGATATTATATAACCGTATAAAAAAAATCTAAGATACCATAATTTTAAACAGAAATTAATGAATCCCGTGATGTAGATTAAAGCATTAGTTTAGAACTAACCCTTCCAAAAGTACAAAGATGTCTCACAAACACACAAAATTTCATCTTCAAGTTTATGTGACTCCAAAATAAAACACACACACACACACAAAAAGAAAACTAACAATGGTGGAGGTGTTCATTCGTTCAGGTTTAAATCAATCAGGTTTAAAGCAACATGAGCGTGAATTATTCCTTTAAAGTGTGACTCATCAAAATTCATGAAGACGATGCGAACGTGAGGTGAATTTCATAGAGCTGATGTTCTGATTATTAGCTAAAGACCCTGTACGGAATAATCCTATTGTAATATATTGATACTTTTAATATTCGGTCATACAAACACATTCCTCCACAACAGCAGAGAAGTTTCTCTCAGGTTTATGAAACTATTTTTCACCGAAAGATCATCAGAGACTATCCAAAATCAATCATTTGTATTCAGTCAGTGTTTTTCTCAGCACAGATGACGTGAAGATTTTGAGTGCCCTCGAGTTCAAGTGTCTTGTACACAATACCTTCATCATCATAATCAGTCGCCATTCATCTGTCTGCTAGTCTTTCATCACCTCTCTTTCTCTCAGACAGTTTGAACACTTTAATGAGACACAATCACTCTTGTCTCGCTGTCTACATAGGCAGCGCCCTTCTAAGGGAGCATCCTTACTCAAATGGACCTCAGAGGTGACTGAATTTAAACACTCTACATATACATCACAGTGCTCTTTGTGTGACTCAAACAACTGATTTCAATTTAAAGCTAACATGCAGGGATGAGCAGTATGTATGATATGTTTACTTAAAATACATTATTGTAGTACAGTATTTTGTACAAAAAACAAATTTAAGTACAATAACGCTTAGTGTTTTTGGATTTTCAAAATATATAAAATATGTTGTGCCAGTCAGCCTCTTTATTAGGCTGCTGCATTCCTGATACAATTTTAATATATATATAAGGGCAGTCAGTTAAATGTGTTAGCTTAACTAATTAGTTATAAAAAAATTAAGTGTTAAAATATTTTAACGCAGTTAACGCACTGGCCCTGCCCCAGACCTGTATGTCGTCTTACATTTCATATAGCTGACTGTTGACAAATATGACGCAGGGCAACATCTTCATAAATATAGGCCGGTTTACTTAGTTCCTGTCTTTGAATGAATCACTCAAAGACATTTACTGCCACCTGCTGGCAGTTTCAGTTTCTTATTTCATTTATTAAATAAAAAATACAAAAATATTCTGTCATAATTTACTCACCTTCATGTTGTTTCAAATCTGAATGACTTACTTTCTTTTGCTCTAAATAAAATAAAGTATTTTGAAGACATATGTGTTTTCATTGCATGAACAGAAAAATGCTGAGATGTTTCTCAAATTATCTTATTTTATGTTCCATAGTTAATGTTAGGCCATTGTTGCCTAAATGTTTGTAAATAAATGTTATGATGAATCAAACAAAATAGGCCAATTTCTTTCTAAAACTACTTAGGTAATGTCTATTTGATACTTTCTCATTTAACTCAATACTAACTTTAAATATTATTTGTGTGTATTTTCACAGCCACATTTAGTTTGAGCTTAATTAGACTCATTAATCATCACACCATGTAATTAACTTTGATTAAAATGTTTAATTGACTGACAGCCTAATATAAATGTTAGGTGACATTTCTTTCAGCTCTACCATACAAAGCTTTACATATTAAACAAAATATGTTCTAATTTTACACTGAATGAAACATAAAAGTTTATTTTAATACAATACAATACAATACAATACAATACAATATAATATAATATAATATAATATAATATAATATAATATAATATAATATAATATAATATAATATAATATAATATAATATCATATCATATCATATCATATCATATAATATCATATAATATCATATATGTTAATTGGCATTTCAGTTGTCTTTTATTTTCGGCAAAATATTTTTATTTATTTATGATATTTATGAATGATCAAATAATGATTTATTATCAAATAATGATCAATAATTATAAAAAAAAAAATCCCCCATCGAAAAAATATATATATTTGTTTTCTAAGATTTTGATATTAATTTTCAATTATGGCATTATTTCATGTAAAAATATAGACAATACCTTTAAAAGCCAATTTTGAAGTCAGATTAGTGTCATCTGGTCGGAGTAAAAAAGAAAAACATCTGCGATTCCATGGTTTATAAAACGAAATTCTAGATGTTTTTAGGCATGAAGACTTTTTTTAAGTTGTGGATCTGGATATTTATTTAGATATTCTCAAAGACAACTTTTTGTAAATTATTAGATTTTTTTTGTTTGAAATTTTTGTTTGAAATGTTTTTACGGTAATTTTACGACAGTCAAACCTGAACACAGAGAAAGGCTTTTTGTTACACATAACACCATTCAACAAAAATGTAACAAAAATGAACAGAAATGCTTTATTGGAGATTAATCAATCTGATTTCAACCTCTTATTTGAGTCTTCTGGCTCATTTTTGCCATATTGTTACAGCCACACCAGTTCATTTGTGTGTGTATAATACAGAGTTGTGTGTCTGTGAGTGTGTGTAAGTTAGTGTTTGTTTCAGTGTGTGTGTGTTTTTTTTAAATTCAACAACAACAAAAAAACACCCGACGGTTAACCCTTTAAGAATCCAGTGTACCGCCGGCGGGGGGACGCCTAGTAGTGACAGGGTAAAATCATCGAAAAAAAACAGGAAAAAAAAACAGTTGAACATGTCATATATCCACGGAAAGCTGAGATTCTTGTGATTTCAACTATGTAAACCATTTTAAGATACAATAAACACAGCATGTACAATCTGTGTCTTTATCAGACCACTTTTTGTTGACATAATGAAGACATGCATGATAGTACAGACATGCATAGGAATAACACAGTAGGGATGCAATATAACACCAATATAAGAAAAAAAACACAAATTAAATAATGTACTGTGTACATAAATAGAAATATAGGAAAAATGTATTTAGATTATAAATTATAAATAAATATGTTATTTTAAAAGTGTACACATTTTGGATTCTATAAATAAATGTAACTATAATGTGTTTATGCTTCAGTTACCATGTGTCAGCAATTATTGACAGTGAATCTGGATGAGAAATTGAAGTGTAACCTTTCATTAGAGCCCAAAATGATGACTGTACATTAAAGCATTCAAGAATTACAGCATTGTATGTGTCGTTGGTTACAAAGGGTCGTTTTAGTCTCCCAAGTGTACATTTTTGAAGCGATCTAGACATAAAATTAGATAAACATGTAAAACACTAATTTTCTAATATATTGTTTATCAAATGGTAAATGGCTTGGTAAGGCTTCATTCTGTGATCCCAATGTATTTTCCAGTTCATACCTCCCAGCTATAGTCACCTGCAGGCTTCTATTTACACAAAAATGCAGGCGGTTTTTATTTCTTTAGTGTATTCAAAGTGCTATTACTCAATATCAGTAAGACTTACAGTGATTCTGACTGTTGAGAAACAAACCTCAGAGTTCACCTTTCAAAGGAGACAACATCATGCATATCATCCAGATGGCCCAAGAACAGCATGCAGGGTATGCCTTTTTAGGCAAGGAATCGTAAAGGGTTAAACAATGAAATATGTGTTCTGATTATCCGTCTCATGTCATGCAACAATTTAACTTTATGTTTTGGAATGAAGCAAGTGACAAAGCAAAAAATGAATTACAAACACACACGTTTATCTAAATGAAAACACACCACAGACATCTATTATTTCATATAAAGCTAATTATAATTATCATAGTTATAATTATTTAAGCTTGACTTGTAAAGTTACCTTGGGTGTCGGAAAGGTGCTATATAAATAAAATTATTATAGATTAATCTTAATCCTAAAAGAACACATTGTTTTATTTTTTATTCAAATTTGTCCTCAAATGATTAAGTAAATGGTCTCACACAAATACACAAATACACACTTTCCCCGAGAACCTCAAATGCTCTTTCCCTCTCTGTCTCTCTCTCTGTGTCACACGTCTCTAGAAACTCACAGTACTTCCTGTCTGACAAGCTCTGATTAGATTTCAATCCCCAACCCTTGACAAAAGCCGCCCGGTGTGGGTGTGTGTGTAGTGTCTCATTTCTCTCCATGAGACGGTGTGTGTAGAAGTCGGTGTGTAACTCCTCATCCTCAGCATGGAAATGAAGCGTGAGTGTTTATCTATGCATGTGTAATAGAGTTTGGAGAGATGTGAGTGTGTGTGTCTGAATGTTTATTCATGTGTGATTATGGAAAAGGTGAAGCTTTTACCCTATTATATAAATTTTAGGGGGCCTTATCAGAAAAATTCGATTTTCTTGCTCTATTTAAATAAAAAAGCTTTTTTCCTGCATTTACTGAAACTACACTGCAAAATACATAATATATATATTTAATATTGCAAACATAAATGTTTTATATAATATATAGAGAAATTTTCTCAAATATGTTCTGATTTTATACTGAATGAAGCTAAATAAATGTATCTGTTATATAATATAAAAAAATGAAAGAACAAATGAACCGATGCTAGTAGCCAACAAATAATATTAAATAGATTAGAGAGAAGGAAAACGAAATGACATGAAGTGAAGAAACATGCATAATGTAAGAAGTCATCTACAGCAGTGTGGATTAGAGTGCGTTTAAAACAGCTTGTAGATGATAGTGTGTGATAGTGTCTTCTCATCTGAAGAGTCAGAGAAGCAGATGTGTGTATGTCACCTTGCTGCAGGGCATGATCCAGTAGGCGAGGGCGAGGAAAGGCAAGCCGACAGTGACGCCCAGAACCGTCAAACACTTCACCCCGATGGACTGCTGCCGCAAATCTGACAGATTCTCATACCAGATCGTCAGCAGCTGCTGCTGGCAGTTCGGATGAGCCACAAACTGATAAAGAAAAGAGAGGGACAATAAATCATATTACAGCAGACAAACACAGAACATTCACATTTATACACGTGACACATGCTATTGTGAATGCTGAAAATGTGCTAAACAGACACTGGGGTAGATTCCCTCAGAAACTAATGCTATAATATTGATTTAGTATAAATATATTTAGCTATAAAACATTGTTTATTCAAATATTTTAATATATTACTACTACTACTTCTACTACTACTACTAAAAATAATAATAATAATATTCAAATAAAAATACATTTGTTGATTTTTAAAGAAATTTAAAGAAGTCACCACCAAAATGTATTTGCCTAACCAATGGCAGACGACTATCATAAAAATAAAATAAATATTAAATTGTATTATACTATCATATAATACAAATATTATAAATATAAATATTTTATACTACTACTATTACTACTAATTAAATTTAGCTCAGGTGCCTCCCATTCCTCTTAATCATTGCTGAGAGGTTTCTACATCTTGATTGGAGTCCAACTGTGGTAAATTAAATTGATTGGAAATGATTTGGAAAGGCACACACCTCTCTATAAAAGGCCCCACAGCTGACAATGCATATTAGAGTGAAAACCAAGCCTGCATGCAGAGCTCAGGTTCCCAAGAGCACTGTGGCTTTCATAATTCTCAAATGGAAGAAGTTTGGCACAACCAGGACCCTTCCGAGAGCTGACCACCCAGCCAAACTGAGACATTGATGGAGAAGGGCCTTCTGGTCACTGAGATGGTACCTCTTGTCTAGTTGAACTCCATGATCATATATGCAGATGGGAGAAACCTACAGAAGGACAAACATCACAGCAACACTCCTCTGATCTGGGCTTTATAGTGGTGTAGCCAAACTCAATCCTCTCCTCAGTGAAGACACATGAAAAGCACATTGAATTTGCAAAACAGCACCTAAAGGACCCTCAGGTTATCTGGGCTGATGAATCTCAATTCCAAACATGTTAGAAGGAAACCAGCTCTACTCATCTCCTGCAGATTACCATCCCAAAATAAAGTTTGCTAGTAGCAGTCTTGGGCTGTTTTTCAGCGGCAGGGACTGAGGACTGATTCACAGGCATTTCTAAAATGCTGTTTTTATTTTGTCATTATGAGGTATGGAGTGTAGATTAATGCTAAACTGAATGAGAAGACATGCAAATGAAAATTTCAATAGTAAGAGCTTTATGAGAGGCAGATGAATTAAACATATTTATATAAAGTATCTCACAAAATTGAGTACACCCCTCACGTTTCAGCAGTCAATTTAGTATATATTTTCAAGGGACAATACTATAGAAATGAAACGTGTGAATATTTTAGAGTAGTCAATGTGCAACTTGTATAGCAGTAAAGATTTACTGTCCTCTGAAAATAACTCAACATACAGCCATTATTGTCAAAAAAGCTGGTAACAAAACTGAGTACACCCTAAGTGATAACAGCTATACATCATTTTACCATGCAAAGCCACATGTCCTATTCATCATGTTCTATCTACTTGACAGGACCATACAAATTTATGTATCTTGTTTTAGAACAGTTAAAATTGGGTTATTTTGGGTAAAATTCTCTCATACTGACCCCTGGATGTTCAACATGGCACCTCATGGCAACAAATGCCATGTTGAGGTTTTCCAAGACGGGTTTCACTCGGAACAGGCCTCGAAAGGGTTGATCAAAGAAGTTGAGTCCTTGTGCTGTGCGTTAGGTGCAGAAGCTGGCTTCAAAAAACAGACGCATGAGTGCTGCCAGCATTGCTTTAGAGGTTGCCGAAGCAGAAGGTCAGCTTGTCAGTGCTCAGACCATACGCCACACACTGCAACAAGTCGGTTTACATGGCCGTTGTCCCAGAAGGAAGCCTCTTCTGAAGCTGGCTTACAAAAAAGCCTGCAAACAGTTTGTTGAAGACAACCTGGCCAAGAACATTAATTACTGGAGCCATGTCCTGTGGTCTGATGAGTCTAAGGTAAACTTGTTTGACTCAGATGGGGTCCAGCATCTGTGGCAACGCCCTGGTGACGAGTACCAAGAAAATTGTGCCTTGCCTACAGTCCATGGTAGTGGTAGCATCAGATCTGGGGCTGCATGACTACTGCTGATACCGGGGAGCTGCGGTTCATTGAGGGAAACATGGATTCCAACATGTACTGTGACATTCTGAAGTAAAAGATGATGCCCTCCCTTCAGCAACTGTTTTCCAACATAACAACCACCCCAAACACAACGCCAGGATGACAAATGCATTGCTGCTGAAGGTGATGGAGTGACCAAGTATGTCTCCAGACCTGAACCCTATTGAGCACATGTGGGGCATCCTCAAGCGGAAAGTGGAGAAGCACCATCTGTCTAACATCCAGCAGCTGCGTGATGTCATTATGGAGGAGTGGAAGAGGATGCCAGCGACAACCTGTGCAGCTCTGGTGAATTCCATACCCAGGAGGATTAAGGCAGTGTTAGATAGCAATGGTGCCCCTACAAAATATTGACACTTTTACAAAATATTGACACTTTGGACACAGTTTTGACATGTTCACTTAGGGTGTACTCATTTTTGTTGCCAGTTATTTGGACAATAATGGCTATATGTTGAGTTATATTTAGAGGACATTACATTTGTAATTATTCTATACAAGCTGCACATCGACTACTCTAAAATATATCCAAGTTTCATTTGTGCAGTATTGTCCCTTGTGAAATTATACTAAAATGTTTGTTGAAATGTGAGGGTGTACCCACTTTTGTAAGATACTGTATATATTAGGGTTGTCCTCGACTAAGGATTTCCATAGTCGAATCGGAATATTCGAATATTGACGATATTCAACTGATAGTCGAATCATATGTTTGGGAGCAAGGCAAAATACATTACCATGAGTCAAATCAGACATTTGACAGTAAATATTACACACAGGGAAAATGTGCAACGGACGACTCGCAGATACAAACAAGGTAAATAATGTTTTATTTTTTTGTTAAAAGATAGTTAACACTAAATGTCAGCGAAATTATTCATTATTATTGCTGTGGATGCGTTTTTCATGCAACAATGTGCAGAAACACAGCAGCTAAACTCAAAATGAACAGCGTTTTATTTTAATAATGTTTTAATTATAATGTTAAGTATATGACAGTCCGAGTCATAGTCGTTAATATTATTGTTGTCTGTCCTACTCAAGATGCGTGCAGAAGATATAATCACCGTAGTACTACAATGAAGCGCTTTTACTGCAGCACAACTCAACCAAATGCATGTTTTGAAATAACTTGTAAACTAATTGATCGAAAATCCTGTCTTTCACTCTGCCTGTGTCAATTTGAGTCTTTTTAAAGATTTAAATCCCTGCCGCCATGCTCCTCTGTTGGTCGCAGATTATTAAAAGTGAAAATTATAGGGGCGGTTAGATTTATTCATGCATAATAAAATATTTATTTATGGCTTCTTCCTTTTCAGATTCTTATTTATAGCATTATCATAATAGGCTGTATTAACTTATTGGGAGAAAAATGGTAGTTCTATGTTAAATTGGACATTGAGCACCCCATATAGCCAAAATGGCTTGATCATAATAACACCCCGCGAATATTCGACTGTGAGATTGTTTGTGTGTATATATATATATATATATATATATATATATATAATCAGCCAATCACATGGCAGCAACTCAATGCATTTAGGCATCTAGATGTGGTAAAGTCGACTTGCTGAAGTTCAAACCGAGCATCAGAATGGGGAAGAAAGGGGATTTAAGTGATTTTGAATGTGGATTGGTTGTTGGTGCCATTCGGGCTGGTCTGAGTATTTCAAAAATGTCCATGAAATCATGGATCCATCCTGCCTTGTCTCAACGGTTCAGGCTGGTGGTGGTGTAATGGTGTGGGGGATATTTTCTTGGCACACTTTGGGCCTTTTGTTCTTAGTACCAATTGAGCATCATTTAAACACCACAGTCTACCTGGCACAGTTGCTGACCATGTCCATCCCTTTATGACTACATTGTACCCATCTTCTGATGGCTACTTCCAGCAGGATAATGCACCATGTCACAAAGCTCAAATCATCTCAGACTGGTTTCTTGAACATGACAATGAGTTCACTTTACTCAAATGGCCTCCACACAGTCACCAGATCTCAATCCAATAGAGCACCTTTGGGATGTGGTGGAACGGGAGATTCACATCATGGATGTGCAGCCGACAAATCTGCAGCAGCTGTGTGATGCTATCATGTCAATATGAACCAAAATCTCTGAGAAATGTTTCCATCACCTTGTTGAATCTATGCCACGAAGAATTAAGGCAGTTCTGAAGGGAAAAGGGGTCCAACCCGGTACTAGCAAGGTGCACCTAATAAAGTGGCCAGTGTGTGTGTGTGTGTGTGTGTGTGTGTGTGTGTGTGTGTGTGTGTGTGTGTGTGTGTGTGTGTGTGTGTGTGTGTGTGTGTGTGTGTGTATATCTATATATATATGAAACACTTCTTGAAAAGGATACTTTGTGATTGACAACTGCAAATATGCAAAAAAAACGTGGTGATCTGTTGTGATATTAGTACTAGGAGTTTTGTCCTTACATTATAAATGTCCTTATTTTAATTTTTTGTAGAAATCTGCTGTCTTTTCCTGCAGATTTCTAATGTTTTTCCTGTTGTTTGGTGTTGTAGCTCTATTCGACAGGTAAATGTATGTGTTTCTTTAGAGAAAATAAGACAAGCCATGAACCCGTCTGAGAGAAACGGACAGACAGATCGTGACATTGATTTAAGCTGAGCCGCCGGCTGATAGTGGGATCCAGAGCTCAGCCTGACTGACCTAAAGCCCACAGCGAGTAAGTGTGTGTGGTGTGTTTAGAGTTTAATAATGGACGTTAGACAATCTATTTCATAAGGTACAAGCCATATAACATCCTCAACCTTAATTTGCCAGCAGCTCACACAGATGAGTGAAGCTTGTCTGTCTTCAGTGGTCCATTAAATTCTGACACTGAGAGAATGATGGTAGTCATCGCAGTCTGTGTATGTGTGTGTGTGTGTGTGACACCGTGACACACACGACTCTGAGGTCACCTGAATCTTGTACGTGGTTGCCGTAGTAACAGTCCCAGCATCCCCTCTGACTGCTTTTAATGAGAATTGTCATACTCGTCTGAATAAACAAGATGCTTAGTGTCCATCTACAAAAAGCCCCAATTTGTATTTGTATGCACAATTTATAATTTAATCTGCATACATTTTAAAAGCTGAACTTAATTTCCATAATTCTTAAGTTAAATGTGTATTGGTTTCATATGCACAATTCATTTTTAAAAGAGAAAGAGTTTCCGCTGAATTGATTCTCAGGACATTTTTCTGACATCAAATCATCATGTGTATGAATTTGGAAGCTGTGATTTTGTTCACAATCAAATTGTTTTCTTAGTATTATTTTATGTTTTAGTTAGGATAAGTTACAGGATGGGATATCGAATCTTGTTTTCTGAAAAGATGTATCAAAATTAAGTGACTTTATGCTTAAACCAATAACAAATATCTGTCAATAGAGTCAGAAAACATGTTTTACTCAATTAACTTTTTTCAATTTTTCCCCCAGAAAACAAGATTAATACCTTAAGTAATTTTAAGTAAATGAGTCTTGATTATTATTATATAGCATTTTTAGATATGTATACTTTAAAACAAAGCAAAAATACATTTTTTTGCAGTGTTCATATCTAAACTAACGAATCTCAATGTTCATCTTCATCAACAATGCACACAAATGCAATTATACTGTCAACATTCACAAGTATAACATATTACACTCAATATAATCAGATTTTGTAATTGAAACGCCCTCAACTCAAGGCTCAAAGGAAAATGGGTAATTATAACATTATGGCGTTCAAGTGCGCTCATCTCATAAACACAATGTTTGCAATGTTCCTCGAAGGCTGAATTTAAAGAAAGGGTCTTATTGTCACGCTTCTTCAGTAAATAAAACTATTAAGATTTTAATCAAAATCTGAAAATTATTATGATTCAATCAAGCTGGCCTGTAATGAGAGCTCATCTCAGGAGGGTTTGGATTCAGCTGAGGGCAACAGTACTAATTACCCTCACGTTATCTGCTTCACAAGATCGTGATCCCTTCAAACCCACCCCAGTGATGGATAACATCCATGATCTTCACATCATCCACCGACTACAACAGACACTTCACAGAAGAAAAACCAACTGCAGTGCAAAAATAAAATACTCACATCGAGGAAAAACACATCCTTAGTAAGTACTTATGTTGTACTACTTGTAGTTTATGCTGTTTTTAAATGAATTAATGAATATTTTTAAAGTATTTATTCATCATTTGTTGTACTACGATTAATTTACACTGATTTTAAATAAATAAATACATTTATTTAAATATATATTTAAACTGGTAAAGTATTTATAAATAAATGTAGTATTTTTGCACTACTTTGAATTTATGTTGATTTAAAAAATATGTAAATAGATACATTTACAATATATATAAATTTGTAAAGTATTTATACATCATGGTATTATACATTTTTGCTGATTTCAAATAAATAAATACAAGTAAATTTAGATTTTTTTATTTAAACTTTGTAAAGTATTTATACACCGTAGTATGTCTTAAGTTGTAATTTATGCTTGAATAAATACATACATACATTTACATTTCACATTTTTTAATTAATATTTTGTATTACACAATAGTAGTATGTCCTACTGTTGTGCAAATTGTGATTTTTGCAAATTAAAATAAATAAATAAACAAACAAATAAATAAATTACATTTAAAAAGTATTTATACACAGTAGTATGTTCTACTGTTGTCCAACTTCTAATTTATGCTGCTTTAAATAAATAAAGATAAATATATATTTTTTATTTAAATTTTGTAAAGTATTTATACACAATAGTATTTCAAGTTCAGTTTTATTTTGAGAGCACATTTAAGCATGAGACAAGGCTGACCAAAGTGCTGCACAACAGACAATAATATATGAGTAGAAAGTTGGTCAACAAATTAAAACCATTTAGGGACCAATACAACAACAAAAGCAGATTAAAACACTTCAAAATCACACATTACTACATGTTAAAAGCCAGAGAGAAAAGATGTGTTTTAAGATATGACTTGAACTCAGATAAAGTGGAAGCCAGTCTAATGTGAACTGGTAAGTTGTTCCAGAGGGTGGGACCAGCCACTTCAAAGGCTCTAGATCCGCTGGTATTTAAGCGAGTTCTAGGGGTCTGGAGGAGAAGTTTGCCCTCTGATCTTAGTCCCCTCACCGGAGTGTAGGGGTGTAGTAAATCAGACAAATAAGAAGTGTTGGGAAGGTTACTTTGGAAATGTAATAGGTTACAGATTACAAGTTACCCTACATAAAATGTAATAAGTAGTGTAACTTGTCAATTACTTTATTAAAGTAATGTAACTGATTACATTTGATTACATTTGATTACTTTTCTAAATTTCTAATGTTTTCAACTGTTAATCATTTTTAAACATGTAAACCAGGCAGGGTTAACCTTACAGTAGTGCTCAACACTGATTACTGTCAGACTTTCAAAATCCTTTATAATTTCATTTAAGATTATAATATTTAAATTTTAATGGACACATTGGATGCAAAATATCTGAATGTGTCTTAGCAGTGTGTGGACCCAGCCACCCTACGATGATAAAAAAAAAAAAAATACAAAACAATTGTATCCCCCGAAAACCAAAACCGTCTCAATTATCAAGCCATTTTGATTTTGGAGTGAATAACCAGTGCTCTCTCCACCCTCAATACCACGACTGAGGTGAGATCTTTAAGCAGGGCACCAAACCCCCAACTTGTCTCCGGGCGCCGCAGCATTGGCTACCCACTGCTCCGGGTGTGTGTTCACGGTGTGTGCATGTGTGTTCACTGCTGTGTGTGTGTGTGTGCACTTGGATGGGTTAAATGCAGAGTATAAATTCCGAGTATGGGTCACCATACTTGGCCACACTTCACTTCACTTTCAGTAAATTATTTTATGTTTTGCTGCGCTTTATATTTGTTTGCTCTTCCAACGGAAGAGAGTTGAGGGGTGAGCAGAGCTCATTAGCATGTAAAGAGATATGCACTGAAACGAGTCGCTGTGAACAGAGCTGTTTTTGACATGGTTAAAGGGATGTTGTTTTCCACGACCACTGAGACCATTTCAAGAAGACCCTAAAGAATCATAACAACTTGTGGAACTTCAGGAACTTGTGGACTTACTTTAAAATTATCCAGAGGTTAAATACAGATTTAAAATCTTAACAAGAAATAGTTTAATAGCTACGATAATGTTTTTGAAATCAAATCTTTGCATAGCTATGACAGGAAACACTGGCATGAAAAAAACAGTTAATCTTAAAAAATAAAGCATATACATAAATACATTTCACTGTAATTTATGAAACAAAATTATGTGGGAGTGTGTGTGATTTAATTTTTTATGTAACCCCCTTTGTAATGCTTAACATTTTCATAAGTAACTGTAATTTAATTACACATTTTTTCTTAGTAACTGTAACTAATTACAATTATTATGGGCACTGTTTTGTCAGGAGAAACATCTGAGACACTCTTTTCGTGCTGATGCAGATCCTCACATGGCTCCTTGGACGCTTTGCTGTCCGTCAGCGATTGCATCTGTGTTTATCTTGTGAAATGAAAGCAGCGCTGAAGTGTGTCGCCACTGGCCCGCTGTCTCGCCTTCATTTCCTCTCTCCAGCATGTTTGACATTTAGTCCGATAAGATCAGATGAAGCCAACTAAAACTCTCCAGCTCACAGCTCATGGTTTTTACCATCCAGAAACACACATGTGACCTAAAAACAATAGCCTGTGCAGTGATTTCATGAGGAAGCTGATGGTTTTCCATATAGATCTGAGAGTCAGTGGAGTGCGCACTGAAGTCAGAAGGTGAGGAATTTGTGGAGCTGTTAGCATGCAGACAGCAGGTTCTCCATCTGAGACACAGTCCACCAATCACGAGTTCAGCTGAGGTGAAGAACAGAAGCGCTCAGATACTTGATTAGACTCCAAACCTGAGACATCGCCTCCCTTCACGTCTCCAAACCCACTGACTTCATCCAGATCAGATATATACCACAGTACTGAGCGCTTACTATAGTCACACATACTACAGCCAATACATTTCAGATTTTTTTGCATTGCAGGGCACATTTATGTTTTCTTTATAAAGCCCAACATATGCAACAATAGTCACCAAATCTAATTTAGTAACTTTACACAGAAAAAAGTTTGTATGTGTGTTTTATTTGTTGCATATCATATTTGATACATCAGGCTTGTATGGCTCATATAGTATGATATAGAGAGAATATAGAGGAAAAACAGCTCAGTTTTATTCAGAGACATAAACATATTAAATTTGATGCAGATGCTGATATGTATATAAACAAAAAGTATGACATTCTTATTGTAATGTAAATCAGTGAGATCTTTATAACAGTATAGCAGATACTTGCATAAAATGATATACACACCAGCCATCACTCTATTTATCTAATAATATGCCTTATGATAATATTTAAATGATTAGTTTGATGATCAAAACATATTATGCAATTATGATTGAGAGATGAACAAATAAACGTTCTTCAAAAGCCTGATTATCATATTTAATACTCTGTACAGAAAAGCACACGTGAAGCATAAGCTGAAGGTGGACGTTTAATTGTACTAAAATATTTTTTATTGTGCTAAAAAAAGTCTAAACTATCATTTAGATGACAGAATGCATGTGACAGGTTTATCAGCAAAGTTTTGAACATGTTGATCATTTAAAGGTCTTATTTGTGTATTAAATATGATACTTTAGGCTTTACAGGGATAAGAGTGTTCTCACCTTTTTAACTTCATATTTGATGGCGAGTTTGATGCGGCTCAGACAGGGTCTCTGCTGTTCTATAGGCGGGTTCTGGTCCACATCACCGTTCAGAATGGCTTCCACTTCCTCTGTGTCACGACAGAGATCCAGAACACCCACCACAAAATCCTTACACTGCATAGACAACTTCTTGTATTCATTCTGATAGAGAGAGAGAGAGAGAGAATAGTCAGGAGGCCTACTCACCTGTCAATCAAACCATATTCATTTTACATGTTCAGAATTTATTAAGAAGTTTCCCAATAAATGTGTATCTTTTTCTTTAAAGAAAAATAAAAACTGAAAAAGTTTTGAACTTTTTGAACTTCAAAAAATAAATACAAAAGCAAATAACCCTGAACAGTTTTCTCTCTAGATAAAAAATTAAGTAAAATAAAAAGCAGACAGTAAAATTTAAATTTAACGCATGGTACATTCTCATATTTTTATAAATAAATATACATTTTAAATATTTAAAATACACATACATTATGAGTGTTTAATTCTTAAAATATATTATTTGTAATGTATTTATACATCATGGTAGTTTTGTTTTATTAAATATTTTTTGGGATTTTAAATACATTTAATTTATTCTATATGAATATAACAAATTCTTAAAAACAATCAAGACATGTTTCTTTTTATCCATTCAACTTAAAGAATATATAAAGTAAAAACATTAAAAAAAAATATCTGCAGTGAAAAAATTTAAATTACCGCATGGTAAATTTCCATTCCTCTAAACAATTAAATCAATCAATCAATCAATCAATCAATCAATCAATCAATCAATCAATCAATCAATCAATCAATCAGTCAGTCAATCAATCAATCAACAATTATAAAAAGTATGTATGTATGTATTGTAATGATAACATATAATATATATATTGTTATAAGGGAAACAGGTCAATTTAGCTCAAAGGGAATCATTAATGATTTTATAGGAATTTGAACAGACTCACTGTTTCACGGCGATTCACTGAACAAGCAGTATAACAAACTCTGCACTGGATATTAAAATCCCAAAATATAGTGAAAACACTATTAAATAGCACAGTAACAAAATCGACAGATTAAGACATTAACTTATGAGCACAAAACACAAGATATTTCTCTTTTCAATATAAACAATACTTTATTTATATAACTCTAAGACATGTAAACTAATCTACACAAGCATTCACACATTCACGCGTTGCAGAAAGAGAGAAAGTGAGGAAAGGATTAGATTAAGAGAATGAGAATTTGATATCCCACGTTTACAGCAATATGTGCAATTGCATAAACCTGAACAATCATCAATCACATATTTAACACTCGCATTGACTTTTTCAATGAGGCTAAAATCTATTTTCAATATTACACCAGTTTCAGGAAGAGTCTGGGGTTTGTACTTGCGTAGCTTTTGTGTTTAAAGATTTCCCTTTGTCCTCCGTCTTTGCGGGAAAGGGTTTCTCCGAAGTCACTGATTGGCTTAGAGTTCAGGAGTCGTTGAAGTGGGCGATGTTTCTTGGCTGGTTTTGCAGAGTTTTTGGGCTGGTTGTCCTTGGCAACGCATAAGCATTACGAACTCACGGAAAGAAAATAAACAAAAGTAAAAGAATAAAAGGATGTAAAGAGACTAGGTGGTTTTTCTTCTCATCATGGTCGCAAGCTGGGTTGCGGTCCAGAGCACATGGCTGGAGAGAGAGAGAGTTCATTTTTCCAGAGAGAGAGGGCGTTCAAGGGAGAGAGAGAGCATTTTCAGGAGAGAGAGGAATTCAAAAAAGGGATTCAAGAGCGCGGAGAATTTCAGAGAGCGAGGAGAAGTGTGTCCTGGGTATTTAATCTCTGCCTTTTAGGGACCTCCCAATGGTTGTCTTGACCAATTAGGTCTTATGCTGGGCTCTGGCTGCTGCTTTGTTGCTCCACCCAATCAATAAATCAACGTCATAGTCAGTCACATTGCCCGAATTTTACATTCTCTTGCAAAGTATCCTTTTGAATGTGATTTCTATAACCAGAATATGATGCATTTGACAGGAAATCATCAAAAGAAATGATTAAAGCTAGACTTATGACACTCATACATACCAAACATGACATTAACCCTTAAGGCTTACACTATTCAATACTAATTAAAAGCACGACAAACACAATGATTAAAACAAGGATATTCAAATTTGTGGGTCACATACATAATATGCAGTTATGCATAGAAATTATTAGTTTCATTAACCATGAGAATGAAAGTATTTTAAGATGATTCTCAGGTCTTTTCAGCCGGATTCTTTGTCCTGTTGCAGGCTGTATTCAGACGGGCTGGGGTCTGATTTATGTCTTCCTGCTGTTGTCTTACTCATGTTTCAACCATGCTTCGATCGAATCTTGATTTGTCTGATTCGGTCCTTGATATGCTACAGTATGTACACTGACCAAAATTATAAATTTATTGAGGCCAGCCTAAGCTACACCTGTGCAATAATCATGCTGTCTAATCAGCATCTTGATATGCCACATCCGTGAGGTGGATGGATTATCTCGGCAAAGGAGAAGTGCTCACTAACACAGATTTAGACAGATTTGTGAACAATATTTGAGAGAAATAGGCCTTTTTGTGGACAGAAAAAGTCTTAGATCTTTGAGTTCAGCTCATGAAAAATGGAGGCAAAAACAAAACTGTTGCATTTCTAATTTTGGTCAGTGTATGTATGCATGGCATTTTAATGTACAATACATTTAATAAATATATATGATCAAATAAATATAGTAAAATAAAATATATAAACAAGGTGAGTTACTACATTATATGAAATTATTTATTTATTTAGCAATATAAAGAAAATATCTTAATAGAAAAGTTATTTTAATTTCATAATTTATTTATTTTTAATATGGCCTAAAATGAGTCTATCTTGAGAGATTATTCCAACAAGGATATAGAAGTTACAGGACCGCAAAACGTGCTCCAATTATTTAACTGAAGGACAAGCAGGACAACAGCATCACAACACACTGAACTTCTCTGACAGCTCACAAACCAGCATTCACAAAGACACAGAGATCCAAACCCGTCCTGCAAAACTGTCACAACAATAATCGTGTGGAGGTCTGTCCAGAGAATAACTGCAGTTATCAGCCCTTTCAATCCGCATCAGTGTCCTCCAGCGAAACGGCAGAGCGTTTGATTTCTGACACCGAGGTCTGTGAGTGGAACAGATGCTGAGCTCCGTCCGGACGGCCGTCAGACTTATCTCTGAGATAACGAGCAGTCTGTCCGTCTCAGGAAACAAATCCCTTCACTCGTGTGTGTTCAAGCACAGAAACGGATCGGCCTTCGCTGTAATCAAGGTCTGCCTGCCATAAACGCTCAACCGTTTCACAGTTTGGGCTCAAAGTGGCCCGTCGTTGTTGGATCAAGCTTAATAATTCATAATTCAATGCAAAGTTTCACGTCAGAGCTATAACTCTAATGTGGATTTTAGAGCATCTGTAACATTGCATTTACAAGTCAGCATCCATAACTGAATCTGTTTTATAATGTGAAATATGATTATGATGTCTGCCTCTGGCATTAAGTGATCTGCAATCCTTACAACAGATGTAATATCTCAAATCTTCTACAAAACCATTAAGATTGTTGTCTCAAAATTACTGACTGCAAAATGACGATCTCACACACACACACACACACACACACACACACACACACACACACACACACACACACACACACAGAGAGCAAGAGAGAGAGAGAGAGAGAGAGAGAGAGAGTTCTGAGTGTTGAACCCTTTCAGGAAAATACATCAGCATTAAATCAGCTGCATTATGATTCTACGCATATGAGTGAACATCTCAAATGAACCAAAAATGACAGATCCAGCATCTGTCAACACTCCATATTACTTTAGCCATGAAGAACATAACCTGGATGAGAGCAGAGCCTTAAAATCATCAATTATCAAAAGAGACAACTTTATGAGTTTCAAAGTAATCGCATAATAACTATACAGTATATGTTTGTAACGAATCCGGTCTGTTACCTTCCGTCCAATTTCCACCAGAGTTCGCACTTCCATAATATTGACTTTCACACCACAAAGACTGTTACATATCACCCTGGACTGCATTTCCCATCATCTATTGCACTTATTACATTCAGCTGTACAATCACATGCTCTCCTGAAAGCTATTACACACACTATATAACACCCACTCAGATCCAGCTCAAACTGTGGAGTATTGTCTGCGTTTATCACTCTCCTAGTGGTAACACTTTACCAGTTTCCTATCTGAAGTTTTGTCTAGTTCCTTGTTCTAGTCTCAGTTCCTAGTTTAGTCTAGTCTTGTATTGTGATTGCCCATTACCTGATTATCTGCCTGTCTTGGATTTGTCTTGTCGTTTGGACTATGTTTGCACCTTGCCTGGACTACTCTTGTTATCGGATTACCCCTCTTGCTCTGGATATTGTTAGCCATCGATCGACCACGCCCCGTTTTTGGTTTTCTCTTTTGTCTCGCCTGTACCATACCTGTTTGCCATTGTGAGAACCTTGCCTGTTTTTTTGACAATGTTTAAGAATGAAGCTTTGCATATGGATCCGTATGCTTCTTGTCTCGTCTGCTCTGCTACAATGTCAAATTAAAGTAATATGTTTAACAGGGCCTGAACAACATGCAGGATTGTATTACACAAAATGTTAAATACTTTGGAAATTTGAACAATCAAAACACAGTGTTACACTTAAAATATATATACAGTGCTCAGCGTAAATGAGTACACCCCCTTTGAAAAGTAAAATGTTAAACAATATCTCAAGGAACACAAAAAACATTTCCAAAATGTTGACAAGACTAAGTTTTATATAACATCTGTTTAACTTATAACATGAAAGTAAGGTTAATAATATAACTTACATTACACATTACACATTTTTCAGTTTTACTCAAATTAGGGTGATGCAAAAATGAGTACACCCCACAACAAAAACTACTAAATCTAGTACTTTGTATGGCCTCCATGATTTTTAATGACAGCACCAAGTTTCTAGGCATGGAATGAACAAGTTGGCGACATTTTAGCCAGATTTATCTTTTTCCATTCTTCAAGAATGACCTCTTTAGAGATTGGATGCTGGATGGAGTGTGATGCTCAACTTGTCTCTTCAGAATTCCCCATAGGTGTTCGATTGGGTTCAGATCAGGAGACATACTTGGCCACTGAATCACTTTCACCCTGTTCTTCTTCAGAAATCCAACAGTGGCCTTAGATGTGTTTAGGATCATTGTCATGTTGGAAAAGTGCACGACTCAAGGGCACGGAGTGATGGTAGCATCTTCTCTTTCAGTATAGAGCAGTACATTTGTGAATTCATGATGCCATCAATGAAATGCAGCTCCCGACACCAGCAGCACTCATGCAGCCCCACATAAGGACACTGCCACCACCATGTTTCACTGTTGGCACCATGCATTTTTCTTTGTATTCCTCAACCTTTGCGACGCCATACAGTTTTGAAGCCATCAGTTCCAAAAACATTTATCTTGGTCTCATCACTCCAGAGTATAGAGTCCCAGTAGTCTTCATCTTTGTCAGCATTGGCCCTGGCAAACTCTAGGCGGGCTTTTTTGTGCCTGGGCTTTAGGAGAGGCTTCTTTCGTGGATCACCCATGCATGCCATTCCTCTGCAGTGTACGCCAGACAGTGTCACGGGAAATAGTCACCCCAGTTTGGCTTTCTACTTCTTTAGATAACTGTAGTGAACTTGCATGTCGATTTTCTTCAACCCTTCTCATCAGAAGACGCTCCTGACGAGGTGTTAACTTCCATGGACGACCTGGACGTCTCTGTGAGATGGTTGCAGTTCCATCTTTTTTAAATGTTTGTACCACTTTTGCTACAGTATTCTGACTGATAAGTAAAGCTTTGCTGATCTTCTTGTAGCCTTCACCTTTCTTGTGTAAATAAATTATTTTCTTTCTCAGGTCTT
This sequence comes from Gymnocypris eckloni scoliostomus, assembly GCA_027564155.1. Lineage (NCBI taxonomy): Eukaryota > Metazoa > Chordata > Actinopteri > Cypriniformes > Cyprinidae > Gymnocypris > Gymnocypris eckloni. The sequence goes on along the minus strand of CM050426.1, from coordinate 15,933,063 downwards.
GTGACATTTCTCTTCCATGTGGTGCCATTGCTGACAGCATGAAATGGGAAGGGGTTTTGTTTAAGTAACACCCTTTTATAGTCAACTGTCACCTGTGTAATGAATTATTAGACTCACCTGTGGTTGAATTTTGTTAAATTAGACATTTGTAGTCTAAAATTTAGCTTTGCTCCAGAGACTTTCAGTGGGGTGTACTCATTTTTGCATCACCCTAATTTGTGTAAAACTGAAAATGTTGTTCTCTAAGTTATATTATTAACCTTACTTTCATGTTATAAGTTAAACAGATGTTATATAAAACTTAGTCTTGTCAACATTTTGGAAAATGTTTTTGTGTTCATTGAGATATTGTTTAAAATGTTACTTTTCGAAGGGGGTGTACTCATTTACGCTGAGCACTGTACATGTCTGTTAGTTTTTGTAAACAGAAAAACCTGTGTAGAAACTGCTAGTAAATCTCACAAACACTTACAAATAAACTGCAAGTAACACATTTAACCATGAAATTTTGTAGTATTTTTGGTTTTTAAATGTATAAATAATAACAAATGAGATTTTAATGCTATTTTGACTGCTGAACAAGGAAATGTCCGCGGACTCCATTTCAGAAATCTGCTCACCTTATTTAAACAACTCACTGTAACCAAACAAACAAACACACACAAGGACTCTGGTCAAGCAAATTGGTTAAAATTACAAATAATTTCAGTAAAAGCACAGCGGGGACACCGGCCACCCGAAAGCACTCTCTTAATGTGACTGTAAGTCATGTAAACGCTTTAAAACGGCGGCTTGGGAGACACTTGTAATTGGGGCTGATGCTGAATCGATGGTGCAAGAAAGCAGTTCTACACACGAGAGCATTTTTAGGAATACAAATCTGAGATAAAGGCTATTAAACTATGTAAATGAATGCACAGCCAGTGTAACAGCCACAACTGTTGATTAATGAATGCAATTTTCTTGTTTCCTTGCAAAAAATACAGCAATACATTACATATAGACTGTATTCAAAGCTGCTGAGTGTGAGTTTAATGTTCAGAGACATTATGATAATCTTTTTTGAGTATGTGTTTATGATACTATCTGCAAAACAGATTTGGAGAAATCGTTACATCTTTTGCCATAAAGAAACAAACTCATCTTCATATTGGATGGAGTGTAACTACTGTAGTTATACATGTTTGATGCTGTTTTAGACACTGAGAGAGTTTCTGTTCAATGCACCTGGTAAACAATTTGCTTTTGTTCATTAGATTCCTCAACAGGGCCAATCTATGGGGAACAGAAGCAGAGAACATTGGGCTCTTTCTCTAAGTTTGCAGAGGGGCTGAATATTTCTGGTTTAAAATGTAGGGTGTAAACTCTGAAGAGCCACCAAAAAAAATGTAATACAATAAAAACATTTTAGTACTTGAAATAAAAAAATAAACAATAACTGAAATAAAATATAAAAAAATACTAAAATACTTAACTAAAATTAAGTTAGCACAAACTAAAATGTATATATCAAATAAACAAAAAAATGACAAAAACACAAAACAAAATCACTAAATCTTTAACTAAAATTACAATTAAAATAAAATCTACTTCAAGATATCAACAAAAATGGGGCAGTCGTGGTCTAGTGGATACCGAGACGGACTTGTAAGCTAAATTTTGAGCAAAAAGCTGAGAAAATTGCATTTTTATAAAATAATACATCTGGATCATATTCAGTACTGACTTCCATCAGCACCCCTAATGCTTGTACAGTTCTTTACCACTTCCTGGATCAACATTTCACTCTGTAACATTATAGGCAGTTTTTGTTTATATGCCGTTTTATTGCTGATGATCGCATTATTTTCATATGCATACATACAAGATCGCTCATTTCTGCATCTTCCTTGCCTGTGTTTTTTATCAGCACATTCTAGATCCATTCAGAAGGTGCGTAATAGCACCCCCGGCATATAACAGTGAAAACCCGGAAAATTCTATGTTTGGTGGGGAAAGAGTTAATAGGAAAAAAAACAAATGACATGCAACTATGCAAACAACAACAAATCATCTTCTAGATCAGTGGTCGGCAACAGGTGGCCCGCGGGCTGTGATTTTCATCACAAACTAAATTTTCACTGCAAAAAGCAACAATTGTCAATTTTGCCATGTGGTAGGAAAAAAGTTTGCACACTAGTGTTCCAATAAGCCACTTTGAAACTGTCCTGTCATTTTATTTTTTTTATATACGTGATGAACAGAACTGTTATATTTCAAATATACTGACGACTTACTTGCCGACCCCTGTTCTAGATAGTGATGCCTGAGCCCACTTTCCTTTGTGATTTGTTTACTAGACAGCTCTTTCTAATAGCTGCTCTCTATGTTTAGCATATGATGATGGAGTGGATATGATAATGTCAAATGATGAAAATGATCCCCTGTCACACACTCCCATGAGCCTGCCCTGCCTGAGGTGTGTTTCATATGACTGATAGCCAGCTTGTCTAGCAGATTTGCCCTTTTCACTGGTCTTTTGTGAAGAAATCAGTCTTTCTGAGGGATGACACATAAACACTGCCTCAACACACACACACACACACACACACACACACACACACACACACACACACACACTCACTCATTAGATATCTGATACTCTCCTATCTGAAGTCTTCAGATCACATTATAGGAATATTCCAGTTCAATGCAAGTTAAGCTCTACAGACAGTATCTGTGACATGTTGCCGATTACCACAGAAGATCATTTAGACACTTTACAGTGATACACTGACAGTGAAAGTCTACAGGGAAAGAATAGCCCCAAAACCAAAGTCAAAACACAAGAAATCAGAGCCAGCAGAGCTGAAATCAGAAAGGTACAGTTCATAAGCTGCACGAGGAAGTTGGCACACTGAACGCTCTTTGTTTGCACATGTCATTGTTTACAAATAGATTAAACAAACTATATATCATTCTGAAGGTCTAAGCCTCAAGCATCGATGATAGATCACTGTTTTTCGATGGAAAGCTTATAAGGAATGTATTTGCTAAATTTGTGTAAGCAGTACATATCAAACCATCCATAATAAAAAAGCAGTACATACCAGCTTTGTGTAATATTGAGTCACAAACGCATCCACTGCTGTTTAGTTCGAGAGGTAAGGGTCCACGGAACAACATCACATCGAGCACTTTAGTCCAATGAAGCAATAATGTTGTTCTATGGATGGCTATTCCTTTGTTTACGTCTCCTTTCTTCAGGGATAGTTATTGTTTGTATCCGTTCTGGAATTGCTCACGCTCAAAAAACTCAGTCTTGGTTGTTAAAAACCACATGGTTTTACATGCAGTGTTACACACAATGAGACCCCCAAAAAGTGAAAAATAAAAGCGGAAAATTGTTTATTTGAATTCTCGCGCTCTCTCCCGAGGGCACGCATGCTGTGACATACCTGTCATGTGATGGGGGCGGACCTTAGCGATCGGCTTTTTGGACAAAATCAACCTTTTTTAATATATGTGTATATGTGTTTTTGTGGGGAATGTGGCTGTATCTGTATGATTAGCATCTGTATGATTAGCATCTGTGTGGCAGATATTCAGCTGTGATTTCTCTGACTGAAAAGACTATCACTATGGATGCCAATCGGCCGTTTCAGAGTATGTACGTGAGTATGTACTAGCCTACATACAAAGCTATTTTTTTCTTTCTTTCTTTTTATTACTAAAATTATTCTTATTGTATTTTTTAGTGGTCAAATAAATCACGTATATGATGTCTAAGAGTCTGTCTATAATAATTGTATAATTGAAAAACATACAGTGGTAATGACAAAAATAGTTGAATAGTTTGTAGAACTCTTCAATACTTTTTGTAAATCATTTTTTTTCCATAAATCAATCCACCAAACAGGAATAACATCATATTTCTCATAGAAAATTATTCTCACCAGCCTGAAGGATGTTTTAGACACTTTGCAGCTCAAATAACACACATTTTTGCACCGAACAGTTCATTTAGATGCTTTTACCAAATGCAAGCTTCACATTTCTAGTCTGTTAACTTTAACTGCATCACTGTAAACACAATCCTTTGTTATTTAAACTCATTAATAAGTCTAATTCTCTTTATTTAAACAGATTTTGTTTAAATAAATCTATTTTCCTCTGTCACGTTGTCTTATATTTATTGTATTGTAATTCCCATTGGAGCTTCTGCTAAATGAATAAATGTGAATATAGCTCACACAATGGCAATTTAATTTCTCTTCTATCATAAACACAAAGACAGTTTCATTTTTAACCTTCAGTATATGACTGTAATTTCAATATGGATTTTTCCATTACAGCCTCAATGTCACACGTACTTCACATTAATATAATTAATCACAACGATGTTCAATTACAGACGGTTTCACCACGGTTACTAAGCACAGAATCACTCTTGTGTTCACTAATATGTGTTAAACAAGATTAATCATGTTCAAGACTGAGAACTGGTCACGCTTTTTACCACAGCGAATGCTTTAAAAATAATAAAATAATACATTTGTAAAAATCTAAAGAATAAGGCACAACAACTGATGTATTATGTCTAATATTCTGAGTTGTTATGAATAAAAATGGCACAGCTACATTTTAGCAAAAATTCCTGCCTACAAATAAAATTGCAATTGAAACATTTCAAAAACGATATATGGGGTAAGTTGTCACAATGAGATGCTCATTATTTGCACTGATAAAAAAAAGCCATTTTAGAAATTAAAGTCTGAAGTAAAAACGTGAAAACATACTAGATTTATTTGTAATATGGTCAATTTAACATAGAATGATTAGTTCATTATTACCTAAAAGTTATTTAGAAAATAAAAGTATAATGTCTAAACTAATATATATTGAATAAAATGCCTGGCATTAACAGCTGCATTTTAGCAAAATAAATCAAACTTTAAAAGTCTTGACTGCTAAAAAATAAAATATAAACTATATTTAAAAATAATACCTTTGTAGATATAAAATATCTCAAACAAAATCACTGTATATCTGTTTGTATTGTTACTAATTGTATTACAGGTGTGCACAGGTTTATTGCAGCTATTTAACACTAAATCATAAAGTTATTTAGAAAAACAAATGTAAATGTCCATTAATTATAAGTAAAAAATGGCCAACATTTACAGCTGCATTTTAGGGGAAAACAACAACCAACTAATTTCAGCAAAAAATGTCCAAGAAAAAAAAGTTAATTTAACATCATTATTTGCACTGATTTGAGAATAATTTTTGTATTCCTGTATTATTCGTATATTGTAAGAAAATAACTAAAGTAAGGCTTATTATAGGCCATTTAATTCAAACATGTTTTAACCATTATTAATACCTGGAAGTTTTTAGACAGATAATACTTTTGTAAAGTCTCAATTTTAATCTAATTATAAATGAAAAATTGCTGGCATTCGCAGTCACATTTTAGCAGAATGTATGAGGTAAGCTGTAGCATTCTTTGCTGGACTGCATACTTCCATCAGTCGTGACCCCAGGGATCATCTGGAGCCTGTTGCTCCTGAAATGAGTCCCGCCTCGTCTCTAATGAACATTCCTCAGAAACCTCCGGTAACCCTCCATCTCAAACCGAGACAAACGGGAGGATTCCATCAGCTGAAGACTCAGCATCCGTCTCAGCACCACGGACGACAGATGTGATGATAACCGGTGGCAACAGTGGTCACATGACCCATGGAATCCTCAATGACAGCCGTAAAACAATGGGATGCTTTTGTGCCTTGCTGTTTTGTCTGCAGCCTGTTTAAGAAGAACAAAACCCACGATCTGTGCACCCATGTGGCCCTTAAATATAGGCACTTCAGCAAGAATTAGCTCAGAGACTCACCGGCGTCTGACTGCCACACAAAACCTAGCAGAGTTTATATGAGGTTGGGGAGTAAAACCCTCTTTACAATGAGGAACGAAGCTAAGAATGATTGGATTTGACAAACCAATCCGCTGACTCACACCACATTCATCGCTAAAGATTCAACACGATACCGCAGGAACTACAGCTTTTCATCATTTCAAACAGGCCTTATAATGTCTGTTATTTCTGTTAACTTCAATTAAAACCATATCAAAAATATGTGAAATAAAAAATGAACATGAAGGGAAATAAAATAAAGTAAACTTATTTTATTGCAGCTATATGCAACATTTACTTGAAGTACTAAAATAACTAAAATAATAATAAAAATAAATAAAACCAACAAAGACATATTTAAAAATAGTAATTATGAAAATGTCAAAACACAACAAATTTACTCTTCATATAATTATGTTAATATTAAGTGAAAGTGATACTTGACTATAATATATAAAATGCATTTGTATAATATATGTTTTAATTAAGCATGTCTTACTATATATTTTGTTTATATATGTAAGTTCAAATAATATAATAGGTTACCATAACATATGTGACCCGGGAGCACAAAAGCAGTCATAAGTAGCACGGGTAAACCATACATTTGGTTAAATTTGTTAATTTATCGGGGTCATATAATGCTACATGCACTTTTACAAGTTCTTTGAACTGAAAGGTGTGTTGGCAGTGTGTGTCCTCTTTCGAGGGTCGCTTTGGGAACGCCTCCAGCGTGACCGGTTACCTGAAGCATGATTACAAACACCCAATGCACTTGACATTGGCAGGTGGACGCCTATGACGCAAGCTAATGAGCATCTGCGAGCATAAAAGGGCGCCTGTGGAACACATCATCCTCATTTTTCAAGGGGGACCGACAAGAATGCCCGAAGCATGGCCAAGAGACGCAGTGTCTCGTTCCCATTCTCAGGGAACTATGGTTACATACGTAACCTGAGACGTTCCCTTCCGAAGGGAACTCTACACTGTGTCCTCTTTCGAGGGTCGCTTTGGGAACGCTATGCCAACGCCGCCATGCTAAGGGAAAAGTGTCCAAAAGCTGGATTCCTAAGTCACAGACTTGAGGAACACCATCCCTGCTCAGCAGAACTAGGGTCAAAGAAAAACCCTTCTTCAGGCCAGCTCAAAACTCACCATCACAGACTAGCTCACCAGAGTATGGCTCTCGGAGTGGAGGTCTCAGAGCGACTCTCCAGATTGAGAGGAGACTTCTACACTCAACGCTACAACAGCTAGTGAGGCTCAAGAAAGAGCATGCACATAGTACTGTCTAAGCGGAGCTCTGGAGAGTGGAGGCTTCAGCAGAATGACTCTCTAAGCGAGAGGAAGCCTAACAACACTCAACTCTAGTTGGGGGGCTCTTAATAGTGGAGGTCTCAGCATACCGACTCTCTAAGCGAGAGGAGACCTGACTACACTCAGCGCTACAGACAGCTAGCGAGGCTCACCTACATACTAACAGTGTCGTCTAAGCAGAGCCCTGGAGAGTGGCGGCTTCAGCAGAGTGACTCTCTTAACGAGAGGAAGCCTAGCAACACTCAATCCGAGTAGGGGAGCTCTTAAGAGTGGAGGCCTCAGCATGACGACTCTCTAGAGCGAGAGGAGGCCTGGCTACACTCAACGCCAGAGGCAGTTTGTGAGGCACCTCAGAGCCTACCTCTTTTTGCTGCCAGAGACGGAGCTCTGAAGAGTGGAGGCTTCAGCAGAGCGGCTCTCTACTGAGGGGGAAGCCTAACAACACTCAACCCTGGTTGAGGGGCTCTTAAGAGTGGAGGCCTCAGCATGACAACTCTCTAGAGCTAGAGGAGGCCTGGCTACACTCAACGCCAGAAGCAGTTAGTGAGGCTCCTCGGAGCCTACCTCCTTTTACTGTCAGGCGGAGCCCTGGAGAGTGGCGACTTCAGCCAAAGGACTCTCTTAAACAAGAGGAAGCCTAGCACACTGTAACGTATATCGGCAGGAATTCAACTGTCTACACGTCACCGAAAGAATCAGCGTCTCTCTAAAACCCCCCCCTCTGGAGAGAGCGAGATGGTTATCTGACCTAGGGTACGGTCTCCTACAGACACTAATGGCTTTGGGCTACATTCCTAGAGGATATCTAAAGCCCCTCCTCCGCCTCAGCGCAAAAGCGCGCGTTTTCTTCCTATTATGGAACAAAGGAATGTAGCGACAATGTTTCCTAAAGACATTCGTTCGTTTCATGACTTTCAAAGCATCCACAAAGAAATATGTGGATATTAATGTGTGCTCTTTTTCTCATATGCTCGTGGAATGTGAATTATTAGGAAAACGTGGGCTGATTTCTAATCGTGCTTTAACCTGGAATGTGTAGGCTGCAGTGTTTAGACTTTTATGAATGGTTGCAAAATTTTATGAATCAGTACGATAACGAATGTGGTGATATTATAAATGTGTAAATCTGATAAGAGTTTTAATACAGGCGTACAAACAAGTTATCTTTCCTCACATGAAAAAATGCTTTGCAAAAACCAGCCGGGCAGGCGGGGCTCCGCCCCGTACCGACGCTCTGATTGGACCAGCCGCCTTTAGGGATGTCCAAAAAACGGACTGTTTAAAACGACGCGCGAGTGACGCGCCCTCTCTCTTCTTCTGGCGCTCTGACTCTCTTGAACATGGCTTGAACATCTCTGAAGCTGCGCCCTCCAACGTCTTGGCTACCGGTCCGCTGGACTCTCGCCTTGAAAACCAACCATTTATGGGTCTAAGACTGTGCCAAAGCCGTAACGGAGCCACGAATTCGACGATTGCAGAGGAGAGCTTTCCCGGTGACGTCACGCGACAGCGAAGCAAGCCAGCAGAGTTTCCAGAGCAACGCGTGGAGCTGAACACGTGACACCCGAAACAAAGAACTCACGCGGGAAACGAAACCAACTTCGAGCCTGCTTTAAACCAATCCAAGCAAGTACAAACTGAATTCCTAATCCTGACTAAACCGTTAAAATTCGATCTGAATGCAGTAACAAAGCAGAGATTTGTTCGTGATCATTTTCTGGTTAGTTAAGCTATGAAGTAGAAAGAATGGTATTCTTTCACACACAGTTAACCCCAAAACTCTCGTATGCCTATGTGTGTATGTCTATGTCTTATCAGTTAATCCATTTATGTTAGAATAGCAATATCACGAATAAACCTTTTCCATTTTATAAACAAGTGTCTCTGAAATATGATTTTAAGTATTTTCATCCTTATTTTGCCCAACGATAACGCAACCTAGCTCAAACTCGAGTAATTATTAATCTCGTTTATTGTTACCGGGGGCCACGGAATGGAAGCGAGATTGTAATTGAGAGTAACAGAATGTACCTTTTAGTGATTGCTGGACAAGCACTTAATAAGGTGTAAACTGTAGGTTAAATATTAATATGACTTTAATCAAGCCATATTAAATATTTAATAACTAATTCCCGGAGCTGAAACAATAGCTCTATATTAAACTGTATTTTATTACAACACTCAATCCGAGTAGGGGAGCTCTTAAGAGTGGAGGCCTCAGCCTGGCTACACTCAACGCCAGAAGCAGTTAGTGAGGCTCCTCAGAGCCTACTTCCTTTTACTGCCCGAGACGGAGCTCTGAAGAGTGGCGGCTTCAGCAGAACGGCTCTCTACTGAGAGGGAAGCCTAGCAACACTCAACCCTGGTTGAGGGGCTCTTAAGAGTGGAGGTCTCAGCATGACAACTCTCTAAAGCGAGAGGAGACCTGACTACACTCAGCGCTACAGACAGCTAGCGAGGCTCTCCTACGTACTAACAGTGCCGTCTAAGCGGAGCCCTGGAGAGTGTTGGCTTCAGCAGAAAGACTCTCTTAAACGAGAGGAAGCCTAGCACACTCGATCCGAGTAGGGCAGCTCTTAAGAGTGGAGGCCTCAGCCTGGCTACACTCAATGCCAGAAGCAGTTAGTGAGGCTCCTCAGAGCCTTCCTCCTTTTACTGCCAGAGACGGAGCTCTGAAGAGTGGTGGCTTCAGCAGAATGACTCTCTTAAACGAGAGGAAGCCTAGCACACTCAACCCTGGTTGAGGGGCTCTTAAGAGTGGAGGCCTCAGCATGACGACTCTCTAGAGCGAAAGGAGGCCTGACTACACTCAATGCCAAAAACAGTTAGTGAGGCTCCTCAGAGCCTACTTACTGCCAGAGACGGAGCCCTGGAGAGTGGTGGCTTCAGCAGAAGGACTCTCTTAACAAGAGGAAGCCTAGCACACTCAATCCGAGTAGGGGAGCTCTTAAGAGTGGCGGCCTCAGCCTGGCTACACTCAACGCCAGAAGCAGTTAGTGAGGCTCCTCAGAGCCTACCTCCTTTTACTGCCAGAGACGGAGCTCTGAAGTGTGGCGGCTTCAGCAGAATGACTCTCTTAAACGAGAGGAAGCCTAGCACACTCAACCCTGTTTGAGGGGCTCTTAAGAGTGGAGGCCTCAACATGACGACTCTCTAGAGCGAGAGGAGGCCTGACTACACTCAACGCCAAAAACAGTTAGTGAGGCTCCTCAGAGCCTACTTACTGCCAGAGACGGAGCCCTGGAGAGTGGTGGCTTCAGCAGAAGGACTCTCTTAACGAGAGGAAGCCTAGCACACTCAATCCGAGTAGGGGAGCTCTTAAGAGTGGCGGCTTCAGCCTGGCTACACTCAACGCCAGAAGCAGTTAGTGAGGCTACTCAGAGCCTACCTCCTTTTACTGCCAGAGACGGAGCTCTGAAGAGTGGTGGCTTCAGCAGAATGACTCTCTTAAACGAGAGGAAGCCTAGCACACTCAACCCTGGTTGAGGGGCTCTTAAGAGTGGAGGCCTCAGCATGACGACTCTCTAGAGCGAGAGGAGGCCTGACTACACTCAACGCCAAAAACAGTTAGTGAGGCTCCTCAGAGCCTACTTACTGCCAGAGACGGAGCCCTGGAGAGTGGCGGCTTCAGCAGAATGACTCTCTTAAACGAGAGGAAGCCTAGCAACACTCAATCCAAGTTACAAAATATATATATATATATATTTATTTATTTTTTAGCTCGCTAGCGCCCCTAGGGGGCATCGACGCATATCCGCGCTCGCGCCTCCCTTCGATGTCAGCATAATTAACATGCTTATACCGATGGATGCGGGCTAAATATGGTTTACGATCTTACTATGAATATCTGGAGAAGGTATGGGAGGTTCACGGGAGCTGGGAGGTTATGCCAGAGAGAGATCGCTCATCAAGTCTACTAAGAGCCACTTCCCTTTTTTCGTGCCTCCACTGTAGGTTTACCTAGCAGAAGTGCACGCTTCATAACCTCCAGCAGCTCTACATCGCTTTTAAGCACACCATGAGCCAGCAAAGCACTTCCTGCTGGATCAGAAGATGTAACAGACAATACATCTTCCTCCCGCAGTTCACTCTCGTCAGCCGATGTCGAGCGCGAGATGAAAAATTCCTCTCTCTCAAACTCATTCGCAAGCTTCATCTGCGATCGCCGCGAACTCAGTCTCTTCACTGCCTCAGCAGCGGCTGGACCCGAGCCGCGGGGGGTAGATGATCGCCCCAATTCTCTCGAGAAAACGGGACAACCGAGAGCGGAGCTTTTTCCCACAGAAAAAAGGCTCACAATGAACGTACTCCATTCCCTCGAGAACAGAGCGCGCATGCTCTTCGCCCAAACACATAACGCATAGATCGTGTGTGTCATCTAGTGTCAGACAACGCTGACACGGATCGACACACCTCCTAAAGCGCTTCTCAACAGACATATCTACTCACACTTCAGAAACAAGGTCCCCTGAAGGAAAAAAGAGGATGATATGTTCCACAGGCCCCCTTTTATGCTCGCAGATGCTCATTAGCTTGCGTCATAGGCGTCCACCTGCCAATGTCAAGTGCATTGGGTGTTTGTAATCATGCTTCAGTTAACCGGTCACGCTGGAGGCGTTCCCAAAGCGACCCTCGAAAGAGGACGCAGTGTAGAGTTCCCTTCGGAAGGGAATGGGCATTATGTGGCCCCTTTAAAAACCGTGGTTCGCTAATGATGCTTTTGGGAAACACACCCCAGATCTATCCAGTTTAATGTGAACCATTCCCACTGGTTTCGTTAAACAAAAAAAATATGAATTTAAAAGATTGACTCGAAAGAATCATCTGTTCATGAATCGAATCATGAACTCGCATTGCCGCACCAAAGATGATATGTTCTTGAACATTACTGATGAACTTGAAGTCTTTATTCATTCGAAAAGCACACAAAGCTATCGTTTGAGTTTATAAACTTGTATTTCATGCATGATTTGTATGGATCTGTTAACAAAATGCAAAATGTGAATTCTAGCAGAATTTGGTGTCAATTTTCAAATAAATTCTCAGAAATATTAAACGTAATGATAACCATTCAACACTCAAAATATGAGAAAATAGAAAAACGAGTTACTGGATACAATTTTCAAAGATCAAGAACAACTTTGCTCAAGATTATTTGTATCCTTCGACGCTGAGAGAAGTTTTGTTGTAGGAAGGCATTGCACTGCACTGATGTTACGTCATTTTTCAGATTTATAAACTAGTCTTTGCATTTCCACGAGAGAAATGCAGTACGCTAATGGCTTTATGTTGTGTTGTCCATTTATGTGTCGTGATGATGAGCGTACTCTCATTACGCGTTTCTAAATGAACAGGCGACTGCACAATTTGATTTTTTTAATATTAAATGAATAAATTTCATTAAAATTCAAAGTAATCATCTAAAATACTTTTCAGATGTAACTATAATTTGATTACCACCTATTTAAAATTTTATTTAAACAAAATACAGTTAATCATATTCTGTATTTTAAATCGTTTTGTTTTGTTCGTTTTTGTTCCCTGTTTGTGTTTCTGCGTCATGGAAGTCGCCGCTCGTCATCCCGCCCTAGCCAGCTGTTATTTGGCATTGGAGTTCGATGGGATCACTGCAAGTCCGTGGCTTGGAAATCATGCCCACCGCCAGTGGACACTAGTTTGCACACTAAAAGTTACTTTTAAAAGTATTGCGTTACTCCCTAAAAAAGTAACTAATTATGTTACTTAGTTACTTTTTATGGAAAGCAATGTGTTACGTTACTTTTGCATTACTTGATTGTTTATTTTTAGTGCAAGAAGTTCTATTTATAGCAAATGTAAAAGCCTTTCACACCAAAAAGTGTAATGAATAAACCTCAGGCTGAAAGAAGAGTAAATCAAGTCTGTACGGTAAAATGCAGGAAAAGAACACTCTTCAACACTCTTCAACAATAAAAAAAAAATTAAGCATAATTGTTTGTTGATCAAGCCCGCCGGCTGCCGCCGACTCAGCCCAGAACACGCTCCAGCGGATCCGGTTCCCCAATCACGGCCAGGAGTGCCGTTCCATGTTCCCTGGAGACATGGTTTTAAGTCTTGTTGTGCCCACAGGAACAGTTTTAATTAATCCTGTCTCCTGTCTTGTCTTGTCGTGTCCATGGAGACTCGTCCGGGGCTGATATGGAAGCGGTTGCTGAGGGATCCTGCAAGGGCCCCTGACTTCATGACATGCCCAGAATGGACCTCAGCATCCAAGCCTAGCCCAAGGAGGGCTTCCTGTTCCTGTGGGCTGTCCTGTTTCTGTGTTTAGCCCTGGAGGGCTCCTGATACCCCCGAAACTTCCCCATGTTTTTTTGGGGGGGGGGCCCAGCTCCGCCTTGGCCTCTAACTGTCTGTTCCGTCCAGAGCGACCACCCCCCCACGACAGTATATGTTTATCCCAGTCTTCGTATTCCTCATTTCTCCCCGCCGTGTGCACCATGACAATATACTGTATATAAATTATATTAAATAAAACATATATTATACAAATTTATTTTTATATATTATTATTTATTACTTATATATTATATATATTATTACACATTGTAAATTATATATTAAGATACAATATATGATGAATAAATGTGTTGTTTATTTGCCATTTTTATCATTATTATATATCTGTGTTTTATTTATATTTTTATTTGATTTATTTTATTACTTCAAGTTAACTAAGTGAAAATGAGAAATGTTGCCTATACACTAAACTAAACAATTACTTAAAATTATACTTGCATATACAGTATATATACAAACCCGATTCCAAAAAAGTTGGGACACTGTACAAATTGTGAATAAAAACAGAATGCAATGATGTGGAAGTTTCAAATTTCAATATTTTATTTAGAATACAACATAGATGACATATCAAATGTTTAAACTGAGAAAATGTATAATTTTAAGGGAAAAATAATTAGATTTTAAATTTCATGGCATCAACACATCTCAAAAAAGTTGGGACAAGGCCATGTTTACCACTGTGTGGCATCCCCTCTTCTTTTTATAACAGTCTGCAAACGTCTGGGGACTGAGGAGACAAGTTGCTCAAGTTTAGGTATAGGAATGTTGTCCCATTCTTGTCTAATACAGGCTTCTAGTTGCTCAACTGTCTTAGGTCTTCTTTGCAGCATCTTCCTCTTTATGATGCGCCAAATGTTTTCTATGGGTGAAAGATCTGGACTGCAGGCTGGCCATTTCAGTACCCGGATCCTTCTTCTACGCAGCCATGATGTTGTAATTGATGCAGTATGTGGTCTGGCATTGTCATGTTGGAAAATGCAAGGTCTTCCCTGAAAGAGACGACGTCTGGATGGGAGCATATGTTGTTCTAGAACTTGAATATACCTTTCAGCATTGATGGTGCCTTTCCAGATGTGTAAGCTGCCCATGCCACACGCACTCATGCAACCCCATACCATCAGAGATGCAGGCTTCTGAACTGAGCGCTGATAACATCTTGGGTTGTCCTTGTCCTCTTTAGTCTGGATGACATGGGGGAATTGGTGATCCTCTTCCCATCTTGACTTCTGAGAGACACTGCCACTCTGAGAGGCTCTTTTTATACCCAATCATGTTGCCAATTGACCTAATAAGTTGCAAATTGGTCCTCCAGCTGTTCCTTACATGTACATTTAACTTTTCCGGCCTCTTATTGCTACTTGTCCCAACTTTTTTGGAATGTGTAGCTCTCATAAAATCCAAAATGAGCCAATATTTGGCATGACATTTCAAAATGTCTTACTTTCAACATTTGATATGTTATCTATATTCTATTGTGAATAAAATATAAGTTTATGAGATTTGTAAATTATTACATTCCTTTTTTATTCACAATTTGTACAGTGTCCCAACTTTTTTGGAATCGGGTTTGTATATTACGACGGCGTTTTAGTGCCACATAAAAAAAAAAAAAAAATCTAAGATTACGAGAAAGTGCCACATAAAAAAACAAAAAAAATCTAAGATTACGAGATTAAAGTCGTAATATTTCGAGAATAAAGTCGAAACTACGAGAATAAAGTCGAAACTACGAGAAAAAAAAGTCGAAATGTTACGAGAATAAAGTCGAAACACTTCGAGAATAAAGTCGAAACACTTAGAATAAAGTCGAATGTTACGAGAATAAAGTCGAAATATTACGAGAATAAAGTCGAAATATTACGAGAATAAAGTCGTAATATTACGAGAATAAAGTCGTAATATTACGAGAATAATCGTAATACGAGAATAAAGTCGTAATATTTCTAATATTTTGAGAAAAATCACAGAATTGCTAGAAACAATGGATGTGGAGGATTTGGTTAAATTAGGATTTAGCAATAAGGAAATTCTTTGTCTTTTGGCGCATCAGCACGGAGTTATAATTAGTAAAAGGACACTGCAGCGGTTATGTAGGAAACTTAATTTATTCAGAAGAAAAATAACGACGTCGCCAGTACTTCAGCCGGGGTCCCAACGCGTTGTGGCATTATGGCATATTCGGAGACGTCGAGCGCGCCGAAGTTCAACTCCTTCAGGGTCGATTTCTTTGATCACCATCCTCTTGAGAAACAACATATCCTCTTCGAATAGCACGCAGATGTAACCATCGATATCCTTGGAGTCGACCACTGGTCGCCATCTCAGACTGCACAAAAGAGGCAATTTCCTCAATGTCTGTCTGATTTTTTCTTCTGAATAAATTAAGTTTCCTACATAACCGCTGCAGTGTCCTTTACTAATTATAACTCCCGAGCTGATGCGCCAAAAGACAAGAATTTCCTTATTGCTAAATCCTAATCTAAAGTAGGATTTAACCAAATCCTCACATTCATTGTTTCTAGTAATTCTGTGATTTTCTCCAAAATATTAGGGGTTTAATCTCATGGGGTGTGGGCTGGCTTATTCTACGTAGTTTATTCTCGTAATGTTTAATACGACTTTGACTTCTCCCTAATACGACTTTATTCTCGTAATACTGACTTTATTCTCGTAACATTCGACTTTATTCTGCGTCAATTCGACTTTATTCTCGATATTGCGAAGTGTTTCGACTTTTATTCTCGAGTGTTTCAATTTTATTCTAAGTGTTTCATTCTCAAGTGTTTAGGCTTTTATTCTCAAGTGTTTCGACTTTATTCTCGTAACATTTTACTTTATTCTCGTAGTTTCACTTTATTCTCGAAATATTACCGACTTCAATCCTAACTGCATCTTAGATTTTTTATTTTTTTTATGTGGCACTAAAAGCATGGTCAGTAGTATATATATATATATATATATATATATATATATATGTGTGTGTGTGTGTGTGTGTGTGTGTGTGCGTGTGTGTGTGTGTGTATGTATAAGGTAAGTATATAATTTCAAATAAAAAGCATGACAAATGCATATACATCAGTTACTGAATGCTCTGGGTAGATGATCCATCAGTGGATAAAACTCCAAAAACACTGAATCCAATGCTGGACACGACTACATTAAACATCTTCTTTTCTACATGAATAGAACCTGTGCGGTGTAAAGTGCGCTGTCAGGCGGCTCTAGAGGAGGACTGATTCGGGCCACACACGGATCCGATCCCTGAGGAGTCCAGCAGGATTCAGCCGTCAGATGGATTAGACTCACACTCATTAGTGAGCAGTGTGTGCTAGGAAACAGATGCTGCTCTGCTGAACGTGTGGACTCTTTACTAAAACACTGGATGTGCGAATTAACATTCAAACACACACACACAGAGAGAGCCCTAGAGAGACAGGCTGTAGTTAATTACACACTCCTGTGTGAAGAACACTTTAATTTACAGTTGTGTAGTGGATACACACGCCACCATCTGAGCCCTGACAAACACACACTTCACCTGATCCTCACACACATCCAGCTCAATTGTACATAGGGAACTACCTTCTGAGTATTTGTTCATGTAAAACATGGAGTGCAAGAGACACTACTTCCATTGGTGTATTTGATAGGTTGAAACTTTAATATGCAAATACAAAACACGCACAGAGCTATTCTGTTTCTATCTCATCTTCTCTCTGCTGGCTTCTCATCTTCTCCAGGTCAGGACGTCCGCATAAAGTAAAAGCCATCGGCCCAATATCAGA
Source organism: Gymnocypris eckloni scoliostomus (assembly GCA_027564155.1). NCBI lineage: Eukaryota > Metazoa > Chordata > Actinopteri > Cypriniformes > Cyprinidae > Gymnocypris > Gymnocypris eckloni. The sequence continues at coordinate 15,915,726 of CM050426.1, read as the reverse complement.
CTCAAAGTCAATTATCTGACTGTTTCCTGCTCCATTTCTCTCACACACACGCTGTTATGCATTGATCTCATACAGTGAGAGTTGATTGAAGATTCAGTGTTGCTGCTATATTGAGTGTTTTTGTTGTCTTTCCTTACATAACACCAAATGACTTTATGCTCGGATCTGTATGTATTGTATTTGCTCCAATGAGTCAAAACGTGAAGTACACAAAACCTGTCGATATGTTAAAATACAGTAGTAAGCATAAAGGAAGAAAAAATATTTTATTTAGGTGTGTTATAGATGTTGGTGAGTTGCCAAAACTTATAAAAACACTCTTTGAATATTTGAATATTCACCAGATGCAATGCGTAACATGAACCATGCCCCCAACAACAAATCTCAAAACACCAGACAACATGTCATGAAAAACACATAGTGCCTCAGGTCCTGCACATCTTGCTATCTTCAACAGAAAACTAATTTGAAGGTTTATCAATACACTATTGTAATGAGTCGACATTATCTGACTACCAACTGACGCTCAAAAGAAACAGGACAACATCCCAAAAAACAGACTAAATCAACAACAGATCGACTTTAAAGGGGTCATGGGGTGATGCATTTTCATGTTTTCCTTTTTCTTTAGTGTGTTATGTATCTATTTGCTATGGCAAGCCCTTTTAACATTTAAAACATTTTTTGACTATCCATAAATATCATTTCGGATAGTCACAATTATAATTCGGATAGTCATAATTATAATTGTGTAGTAATTGATTTGAAGATATCTACAATTCAATTACGACTAGTCATAATCGTCCATTGACTTCCATTGAAAAATATTTGCAGATATCTTCAAATACGATTCGCCTAGTCAAAATACAATTAGAGATATCTCCAATTACAATTCGACTAGTCGTTAAATTCAATTAGAGATATCTTCAAATGAGTTAGAGAAGACAAATGAATTGCAGATATCTTTAAATATGATTTGACTAGTCAAAATACAATTAGAGATATCTCTAATTGCATTTTTTTTAAAGATATCTCTAATACATTTGTAGATATCTTCAAATCAATTACGACTAGTCGAATTATAATTATGACTATCCGAATTATAATTGTGACTATCCGAAATTATATTTATGGATAGTCAAAAAAAGGTTTTAAATGTTAAAAGGGCTTGCCATAATTTGCAGCTCATTTTACAGAGGACAGTTTCCTGAACCTGAGAGAGTACAAGGCGGCAGTGCACAAAGGATGTTTGTAAAAAATGGGGCAATTCCAACTTTGCTATAGGACAATTTGGTGCTTCTGAATCAGACTGTGAGTGTGTTTTAGTATTTGCTATTGACTGTTTGAACGGTGAAGTGTAGAGTAATGTACGTTGTTTCTGATCGATCGGTTTGGTCATCTGCATTCAGATTTATTTGACTCAGGCTCGAACTGATATAGTAAAACTGACAACATTATTAACTGTCTTTATAATTGCTTTGGAAGCTAAATGTGCGCTTTTGAAAAGGGGCATTTCATTTCCGACAATCACAACACACTGGGTCAATTGACCAATCAAAGCACAGTAACTATTCGGAAGGAGAGGTTTTGGAAAAATGTACGTGCTCTAGAAAGATTGGGCACAGATGAGCTACAATAATGAACAGAATGTGAAAAATTATGTGTTTTCTTAGAACATTAAAGCATGGTAACATATTCGGTCACACCCGATACACAAACTAATTTTCTTTTGAAAATAGCATCATGTGAGCCCTTTAACAGAAGAAAACAGACCTTCTGGAGCGAAGTAATCAGAGTCCTGACCTCAAACCCACTGAGATGCTGTGATATCACCTTAAGAGAGCAATTCACACCAGATATATCAAGAAAACTGCTAAAATGAAACCACTTTGGTGCTAAATTCCTCCAGACCATGTGCAGGTCTGATGCACAATTACAGAAAACCCTGTGTGGAGGTTATTGCTTCCAAGAGTAGGACAGAATCACTAACAGCAAATAAGAATACAAAATATAGAATTAAATCAAGATACGTTTACATTACATTACATTAAAATTCATAAAAAAAACTTAAAACAAACAAGAAAAAAAAATCTGCCAATGGAGTCAGAAAAATAATATTGTGTTCCCTTTTATTATTTTTTTCTAAATCGACTTACATCATTTTTTTAAGCATAAACTCACTTCTGTCTGATAAATAATTTTTGCAGAAATCAATACTTCTTATCTTATGTAATTTGGATTATCATGTAAATGTATCTTGATTAAATATTTTTTTATATTCTTTATTTTTGCTGGAAGACAAGAGAGAAATACTACTTAAAAATATTTTTTGTAGTGATTACGATTTTTATTCTTTTGTTGTAAAACGTAACCATGTTATCACTCAGCTTTTTATATGAATTAGATGTACAAATACGTCTAACTTTTTCTGCATAAAAACAGTATATATGTATAGGGCAATATGTACTATATAACAAATTTCAACTGCTCGACTGCTTCTATAATTACAAAATGCTAAATATTTTATCATCCCGATCTAATCTGCTAAATGCGACTAGAAGGCATGAAGATATTAAGATATTATAAACATTAACACCATTTGATGTTTTTCTGTAAAGGTGCGTTTCTTACCTTAAACTCTGTCTCTATGTTGGCGAGTCGTGCGAGTTCGTTGCTGAGCTCTAGTGCGGTCAGTACGGGATCTTCGCTGGACAGCGACAGGTAGGCGGCGCTAGCGAGCCCTTTGTACGCATTCATGCGCAATCTGGAGTGACTGAACGAGTCGCGTCTCTGTTTCTCCGTGCACTCGTAGCACTTGCAGAAGTAGTCGTGCGGCCGCTCGATCCTGGCGCCCTTCATCAGCAGGATGTGTACGATCTCGTACTCCTGACAGTGCGCGGCCAGAATCACTGGCGTCACGTCATGTGAAAACCTCGTCCCGTCCTCATCATAGGCATAGAAGTCGTCATCCCTCAGTTCCTGCTCCAGCGGACTCAAAGTCAGTCTTAAACCACCCGCGAACGCCGGATGAGCCAAAATGGCCTCCACGATTCGCACGTAACCTTTGCTGATCGCCAAAAGAAGTGCATCGCCAACGCGCGCCAACCCATCCTTCTTTAGCAAGAGCTCTGTGACCTCCAGGTGCCACACAGTTGAAGTTGAGCGTTTTGGACTCTTCCAGCATCTTGCGGACAACGGGAATGTTGCCGTACTCCGCTGCATCAAGGAAACGCTCCTCTTCTGCCGTGAGGCTGGAGCCGCGTTCGTTGAACATGTAGGCAGGGCCTCGGATGGCCTGCCGACGGCCCTTCTCTCGCAGGGTGGTGTGCCTGCGATGCATGACCTCTGACCTGAGAGAAAGAAAAAAAGAAAGAAAATCAGTCTTGGAGAGGAAGTTATTTTTATTTTATTTTGGAAAAAATATCCAGTAGCTTTATAACATTGTGGACGATGTCCTTGATAACTTTCTGGGCCTTGAATGTGTCAGTTGCACTGCTGTCTATGGAGAGTCAGCTCTCGGATTTCATCAAAAATATCTTAATTTGTGTTCCGAAGATGAACAAAGGTCTTACGGGTTTGGAACGACATGAGGGTGAGTGATTAATGACAGAATTTTCATTTTTGGGTGAACTATACCCTTAACAGAAATAAAACAGAGTATAAAAACATTTCAGTTCATTGCTAAGGTAAAAAAGTACTAAGTTGAGGTACTAAAATGACTAAAACCGAAATAAAATCAATAAACACTATATAGACATATTTAAATAATAATAATTAAAATAATTACTAAAACATCAAAATATGAATAAATACTATGTTCATAATGATACTAAAATAACATTGATTTTAACAACATCAAGACAAAGTCACAAACTAGCTGTAAAAGGCTGCTGCTAAATGAGTGTTTAATTCAACTAGTCTAATATGTTCTGCTCACTGCACAGCACGAGATTCAATCCATAACTGTTTGTCAATAGACTGATGGTCTAAAATGGCCTTTTAGAAGTTGCTAAATTGGCCTTTCACGCCACATGAGACTGTCTGAACTCTGATTGGCCTAAAAATCAATGACATCAGAGATCAGCTCAGGGCTGCAGAGCTTTCAATGGATCTCACACATGATGTTCAACAGTGTGAGCAAAAACTAAGAAATTACCACAATTTCAACACACACATTTCAGTTTTTGTCCTTTGCAGATAAGTGATAACAGACAGATTTTCTATCATAAAACACAAGAGGGTGGATATATTGCACTTTAAAAATGACGTGATGATTGCAGGATGCAAATGCTGTATTTGTTTGCAAAAAATACTTTCAATTTATCCCTCTTAATCACAGTCTTGTCTACAATTGCACACGTCAACCTCAGGATAAAATCGATTTACTCAGAAGCACCTCGTTTTACACACATAAACTGCTTAAACAGCATAGAAACAAATACGCACACACACAAAACATACATGTGCAGTGAGCAGATCAATGTGTTATCGGACATGCTGTGCTGCTCTGAACATTTGATTTCCAAATGCTGCAAAACTCTCTGTGAGCTAGATGTTCATACTGCAGCAAATCACGAGAGTCACAAGTTAACCTGCTATAAAACAAAAATACTCTCAGCTTTTACACACACACTCACACATTTTAACAATTTATTTAAGTCCACTTAAAATAAATACTCTACAGGGACATAAATGTTACAGATGCAATTAAATACACATACAAAAAATAATGGACCAGTGGCATACAATAGATCTTCACAATATTAAGCATATCACTCAGTTGTTATGGGTATAAATAACAACGTCTCCTCCATATATGACAGCTGCCTATGATAGCAGACAGAGAACAGTACTTTGCCAAATGTTTAGCCCTCTTTTTGGGCATCCCAAGTTGTTGAAGGCCTCTTACAACCAGCCTGTGTGTGTGTCCTAAACTGCCAAATATGAAAACAAGTAATCAGCCCCGATAACCTATCTCTGAAATAATATTTAGGAGTGGTTGGTATTTAATGACTTTGATCATAAAAGCTTCTTACATACTAGAATCAAAGGTGCATGCTATCTCCAAAACAAACACCTCCCTTCCTCATTAATCACAACAACATCAGGTGTACTAGCAGACAGATCAGAAAACATTTCAGAATTATTACTGAGATACTGAAACATAGAGGGTTTTACACTAGAATGTTTGTATACTCTTACTAAAGGTGATACATGATTTGATATGTCCTTCACTATCAGGTCCACTATTCTGATGTAGATCGAAGAGAGTTTGCCGGGCTCCTGCAGATGTTAGCGGGTGGCTATCACCACCGTATGTGGCTGTTGCTCTGATAAAGGTCAGGGGGTCAGTGATGATATCTTCCGAGACTCTCACACTCTCAGATTCAGACCTCACCCACTCCAGTGATACTCCAGTTCGAACGCACAGGTCATTCAGGTCCAGCCAATCTGACCAGACACCAAAGTCAGCAGAATGAGTGTCCAGTTTCCCGCTGGGTTTCCTTTTGAAGACAAGGAACTGGGGTTCTGACTCCCTGCCCAACGGCACCTTGCGTCTCCTTAAATCCAAGAACAGGGAGGATCGAGCAAATTCCCTAACGTCTTCATCATCATTATTCAGCATGTTCAGAAGATGGGAAATCCGCATGCTGGTATAAATCCATATCACGTTTGGTACCCCCAACCCTCCTTCCCACTGGGGATGAAAAATTAAGTCCAAACCACTTTCGCACTAAGCTCACTGTTTTGTTATCCATTTCGCTCAGCACTTTCTGTTGGATGTGAATGTTGGAGAACAGATGTTGTACTTTAGACAGTGCCACCTGACTAATAGCCTCCAGCTTCATAGTCAGTGGCAGTGGACTTTTATCAATCAGGTTCATCTTAGATGTAAACTCTGACAAGATGATGTTTACTTGCTCTTTCCATTCTCCTGCAATATTAATTGTATGTCCAAGATATGCATATGTCTCATGAAGAGAATATACCTGTATGGGTTTTGTTGCTACTGTAAACACTGGACCTTTATCAGATTTTGAACGGTACCACCTGTTCCCTCCACTCCTCTCATACAGAACAGCACATTTTGTGTGCTTAATCTCCAGACCTGACCATTCCAGAAAAGCATCGGTTCTGTCCAGCATGTTCTTAACTACACACTCTTCTCTGGAGACCATCAGGACATCATCTGCATAGCCCTGTACTGGGATAGGAGATATCACGCCAGGGGGGCACATTGACACATCCAATTTAACCATTGGTTAAGGGATATATCCCTCCATGTCGATGGATCAACAGGGATGTTGTATTTTTTTGGAATACGATGAATTAATGCTCCTTTCCACGAGTCAGGTATTCTCTTATATTCCAAACAGACATTAAAGACAGTTGTTAAAATCTTATGTGACTGCATATTTTTAAAAGTCTCATATGTCACGCCATCTTTACCACTTGCTTTGTTATTAGGGAGGTTATTTACAACAGTCTCTACCACCTGCTGCGTGAAATGCGTTGTTTCAGGGAAAAAAGTTGGCTTTGGTGGCGGCACATTTAAACACTAAGGTGGAGGTGGAAGATCCTCATTTCACCTCTAATTTAGACATTTACTATCATAATAAGTTTGTATAGCTGTAATGTCACTAGGACAGGGAGGAGGGTCAGGATACTTGCTGTTATTTAAGATGACTTGGATTGCTTTAGATCCAAGCAATCTTGGATCTAAAAATTAGATTCCAAAAATATAACAGTGTATTTTATAATTGTATATTTTCACACAGAGAATTGCCGTTTCGCAATATGCGTTCTTGTCTGTTCTTGTGGACTTGTGAAACATAATTGCCCAAAACGTGTAATTTAGGAAATATTACTGTTATTCTGTCATGAAAAGAAGTTTTAAGAGTTTTTCAGGTGAGAATGTAGTTGTTTAAAACTCAAATATGCGGTTTATTTATAAAGATATATAATATTTGTATAAATATATAATAAAATATATAAATATATATATATATATATATATATATATAACAGGCTCTTGGTGCTCTGGGTGAGATTTTAGATTTCTGCCCCATCTAAAAAAAATCAGAAAATGCTGAGTTTTCTCAACTTTACTATGATATAACATAACATAAATACTGATAAGTTTTAACATAAATAAGTAGTAAATAAATTGTGATAATAAATAACAAATACATTTGACTAACAGTGAAGAATCGCACAAAAATTGGCATAACCTACTTAAACTTAAATTATTTAATTGTATGAATGCTAGATTATAGTCCTATAGTCATGGTCTTTTTCAAAAGACATATAGACACTTTTTGATGATTTAAAAGTTAGCAGTATAATGTAACTGAACATAAAACAACATTACAGAAGTTTACATTTATTTTAAAGAAAATAAAGTAAAAATAAATAAGCACTTAATTCAAGCAAAAAGTTCACTTCAGCCACTTCAGATCAAAAATTATAATTTTTGTGCGGCGCCCCCCAGGCATTTTGTGGCCTAGGCAACTGCCTATGTTGCTTATGCCATGGGCCGGCCCTGGCTGTTATGACATAAAAGAGGCAGAGTTGTGTTTATTGTCACGCTTTATTGTCGATCACTACTTTCCGGCATACACCACGCCCATCAAGTAAGGGTACTGTTGGCGGTGGAAACGCAAGCTGGATCAAGGTGTTCGGTCCCGAACCGTACCATACTGTACTGACCCGTATTGCTCAGTGGAAATCAGCATTATCACCTGCTGGAGCAGAACACAGGTGAGAAAATCTAACAGACGCACATTGAAATACCTAAGACACATTTACAGACCAGAAGATCACAGAGACGCGAGGATGCAGGACTACTGAAGACCAGACAGGAAGATTACACCTAGCAACCACCCTGACTGCCTTAGCACCCACTTAAGAATAATGTCCTTGCAACCACCCTAAATACTCTAGCAACCACTTACAGTAAGAATTCCCTTGCAACATCCTGGCAACCACCCTGAACACCCTAAAATCAACTAAGAATGACCTAGCAACAGTCTAACAACCACCTTAGTGTGTCCCAGCAATGCCCTATAGCCGCCCTGAACACCCTAGCCATCACTTAAGATTGCCCTAGCAACACCCTAAACAACACCTAAGAATAGCAACACCCTAACAACAACCTCTAGCAATCACTTAAGACTGCCCAAGCAACACCATAACAACCACCTAAGAATGCCCTAGAAACACCCTAACAACACCTAAGAATGCCCAAGCAACACCCCAACCACCACTTAAGAATCCCCTAGCAACACTCTAACAACAACCTAAAATTTCACTAACAATGACATAAGAGTGTCCCAACAGCACCCTAGTAACCACCCCGAACACACTAACAACCACCTAAGAATGCCTCAGCTGTAACCACATTAGAGTGTCCCAGGAAATGCCCTAGTAACCACCCCAAACACACTAGCAACCACATGAGAATCTCTTAGCAACGCCCTGGAAACTGACTAGCAATACTCTAGCAACAGCTTGGCAACCACCCACAATTTCTTCAAAAAAAGTAAAAGTGTAGAGTTGTTTTGCAGTGATGTTTAGTCAGTCAGGTGGGCCAGCGGTTGCCTGATACTCTGCTCCTCAGAGACGAATAAAAGAGTGACGTGATAAAGAGACAGCGGAAAGAAGATTACACAGCGCTCTGACACATCAAACACACACAAGAGCAGCTGAAAATGGAAGCCATTCAAACAGCGTGACTTCCCTGAGGGACATGAAGGAAGAGAGAGAGAGAGAGAGAGAGAGAGAGTGTGTGTGTGTGTGTGTGTGTGTGTGTGTCTGTGTGTTTTACTCTTAAAAGTGCACAAGCTGCATGTGTTTGCATAAAGTGTATGTCTGATTAAATGTGACTGATATCAATGGCACCAGCTCTAGCACAAAACGGAGTTGCATAAATAACTTTTTCTGAGGAAAATGTAAGCATTGTTTAACTTTTATGTTATCCGTGCAATACATGATTCATTCTATAAACCAATGTAAAAGAAATCACCTTGTGTCACTTTGTTGCTAGGGTGTTCTGGGTGGTTGCTAGGTGGTGATTTACTGACTTCAGAGCCCAACTCAAAATCTATATGATATTCTGGACTCTAGATACAGTAGGTCTTTATACACAGATGTGATGCGATGCACTATGCCAAATAATGTCCAAACTCTGTTACTGTTTTGAAAATATCTTTAAGGAGTCAAACCAAATGACTTACAGTGAACATCAAACTGGCACAGGGGGAAATATTTAACATCCAGAAAAATTACACCCAGTCATTTCAATGACTATATTATATGCTTGAGTCTGATCAGGCAGTTTAAGATTAACATGAGTGAAATTTAACAGGGATTGAATTATGAGTCCATCCATATGGAGAACATGTGGAGCTGAGGGACACACACTCGCACAGGGAAGGAATAATATGCAAACTTCCATCCTTTCATCCTACTGTACTGTAGATCACCTCTCATCTCTCTCTTGTACCAGCATCAGCATAGAAATTCATTTTTGTTCTCCTCGTCAGCACAAAGAATGAAAGGAGCAGCTGGAATCACAATGAGAGAGGAAGACTACAAGCCTGAGGAGTGAGACAGATGAAACAGAGTGGAAAGAGCGAGATAAAAGAAGTGATGACCCTCTTTACAAATGCTTTGAAATGATGGAGCTTCTGTTGATATTTAAACTGGGAGAAAATGAACGAAAATTGAGGAACAGGAAGCTGTGACCAGGAAGTGACTGTTTTCATTCCAGACAAGAAGAAAACGCTTATCAAGCACCCTAGCAATCAAATTACAAAAGTACATAACTAAGTTAATCCAAATTTAACTAAATTAAAATGAACACTGAAATATTAAAATTAAATATATACAAATTAAACTGCAATAGTATATAACAATTCTAAAATACACTTGAGGTGAACAGATCCTATTTACTATACAACACAAACACACAAAAACACATAAGAAGCTCAAGTCTGAGGCAATATGTCACCCTATAGTGCACTTCTCATGTGAAGCACACGAGAGACAATATGAGAGACAATACTCACAACCAATCCAATTCAATTGGACTTCATCTAAATTTACAGTACTCTAAGCACAAAATACCACACAAACATACATAAATATATGATTATATAGTCCATTTTGTGATAGACTGGATTATTTTTAGCAATACCCTTCTGTAATTTTCTTCCATCATGGTTTTATCGATCAGAACAGGTTTGTAGTTGGGTGTGGCTAATTTAAACCAGTCTGAAACATGGGGCGGAGTAAACTGATTTATAAAAGTAAACTGCATAATCTTCTCCTGGCTAAGTTTCACATTAAACAGTGTGAAACAGATACTAACTAGCTGACTATTTAGATACTAACTAACTGACTATTTATTAACTTACTGATTATTAATTTATTATATATATATATATATATATATATATATATATACACAGGTGCATCTCAATAAATTAGAATGTTGTGGAAAAGTTCATTTATTTCAGTAATTTAACTCAAATTGTGAAACTCGTGTATTAAATAAATCCAATGCACACAGACTGAAGTAGTTTAAGTCTTTGGTTCTTTTAATTGTGATGATTTTGGCTCACATTTAACAAAAACCTACCAATTCACTATATATATGGTCATATGATTTACTTCCATGTTGAATGTGAAACAAAACACCATCTTATTGCTTCAAACCCATATGAGTTTCTTCCTTCCATGAAACACAAAATAAGATATCCTGAATGTCCACACAAATGTGACCCTGGACCACAACAGCAGTCATAAGGGTCAATCTTTTTAAATTCGGATTTATACACAATCAATAAATCTATAAAAAAAGCTTTCCATTGATGTATGGTTTGTTAGGATCGGACAATATTTGGCTGAGATACAGCTATTTGAAGAGGGGGGGAAATCTCATAAACCATAAACATAAAGACTCATAAAACAATATTAGCAACATTAAAAATGGCATAATAGGGGCACTTTAAAGTTGTCCAAATTAAGTTCTTAGTAATGCATATTACTAATCAAAAATTAAGTTTTGATTTATTTAAGGTAGAACATTTACTAAATATGTTCATGGAACATGATCTTTACTTAATAATCTTTACTTTACTTTAATTAAAGGGAAGTCATGGCCTAATGGTAGAAAGTCGGACTCATAATGGAAAGGTTGCGAGTTCGAGACTTGGTCCGGCAGGCATTGTCGGTGGGGGGAGTGAATGTACAGCGCTATGTCCACTTTCAATACCACGACGAGCGCTGCAGCATAAATGGCTGCCCACTGCTCCGGGTGTATGTTCACTGCTGTGTGTGTGCACTTGGATGAGTAAATGCAGACCACGAATTCTGAGTATGGGTCACCATACTTGGCTGTATGTCACTTCACTTTCACAAGACGTATCTGATCTGATCTAATATACAAATTATTTTTAGCCTAAAAGTAAAATCGATCATTTTGACCCACACAATGTATTATCAGCTATCTCACTGCAATTCGTACATATTTTACGAGGTGGCTAATTCGTATGACCTCACTCGTACGATTTAGTATGATTTGTCTAAACCCCTGTGACGGGTAGGTTTAGGGGTGGGGTTTGGTGTAGGTCATTCATCCAAATTCATAGGAATTGGCAGATCTTAATATACGTACGTTTTAGCACAAATTTGAATTTGATAGCTCCAAAAATGACACAAAAAAAACTAAAATGTGGTCTGTTTCTCACACAAATCTTATGTATTGCTTCAGAAGACTTGCAAACAAGTCGCATAAACTACTGTAATGGTTGGCTACTTTTACGCCTGATTCACATATACTCCGTTTGCAGTGCGTTTGCGTTGCGTATTTTTTCCCACACCCATTTTAACGGATCAGAGCGTTCACACTGGATGTGGTTCCAGGCTGCAGCAGTGCAGCAATCATTTCCGCACACCATCTATTTTTGCTGTGCTGCATGCGGTGATTTAAAGTGACAGCGCTTTGTTCACGGTAAAAATGAACATGGATTGACATGAAAATGTAGTAATTTCACAATAAATATATATAATTAAAGTCTACTGTGTTTAACAGGCTTTTTGGCTAGGTTTAAAACAAATGAAAGTGCACTTTTAGATAAACAAGGCAACATATGTCTTGTGGAGGTAGAAAAAGAACGTTCTTTAAGACCAGGGACTGTTTGTAATTAAGATTTAAATGTAGGCAAGAGGCGACTGTTTCTGTCAGTGCAAAGTTTTAATCAAAATATTTGTGAAAAGTATATGCTGTGTTTAAATGTGTTTGCACTTGCTTGAGCAACTTAGTATACAAATCTAGAAGCCAAATGCATTTAATACGTTGTTTATATTAATTAAGTTTAAAGTGAACATGTCTATGAAAGATTGTATGACTGTACTGTGATAAAAGAGGATCACAATGCTGTAAAGCACATTCAGTAGGCTAACAACGTTTGGATTTGAAATCAAAATGAGCGATTTTGCTTTAAGACTGTTAGCTGACTGTTTCTGTCAGTGGTTTTAATTGAAAATATTTGTGATAGCCTAACACAATGTAGGCTACAGTATATGCTGTGTTTAAATGTCTTTTCACTTGCTTGAGCAACTTAACATACAAATCTATAGCCAAATGCATTCAATACGTTGCTTATATTAATTGAGTTTAAACGTGAATATGTCTAAAGATTGTGTAACTGTGCTGTTATAAAAGAGGATCACAATGCTGAAAAAGTACTTTCAGTATAGGCTAGCTTTCAGTATAGGCTGTTCCTGTGACTCAGTCGTTAGAGCATTGCATTAGCAGCAAAGGTTGTGGGTTCGATTCCCAGGGAACACATACTGACAATACAAATGTATAGCCTGAATGCACTGTAAGTCGCTTTGGATAAAAGCGTCTGTTAAATGCGTAAATGTAATGGATAAATGTTGTGTTTGTGGTAAACAGCTGTGGATCCGGAGTGGACTGCAAATGCTTCCTGTGTGAAAGCACAATGAGTCCGTGCTGCTTCTGCACATCATATGTAACGCACACAGACCGCATACGCACTGCAGACGGAGCATCATAATAAACATTCTTCAATTTCTTCTTTTGTGTTTCAATGAAGATATTGACAGCTTCAGATGGACATAACGGTGAACAGATGATGACAGAATCTTCATATTTGTGTGAACCTTGAAAATGCTTTTGGAAAATGTAGCTGCTCCAGCCATGTTCAAGTCAAGTCTCATCTGGAGATTGACGTGGAGATTAATGAAGATCTGATTCTGCCTGCAGTATCATTACCACTGGAGCGGATCGCATGATGCCACAGACTGCTTGTCTGGAATATTTTGGCAGGTTATTATAGTTTTCACCTCAGGCTGCAGGCAGTGTCTTGAGACCAAAACCAAAACTACAAACACTTTTCTCATGCCTCTATTTCTTTCAACTTGCACACAGTTCCAGGCAATTATCAGCTAAATATCAATGTAATAAATAGCAAGCCTTCAGACATCAACATTTAAAGACTTATTGTGGTTTGGGCCTGTTTCTCGGTGGAGGCTAGAAGGGATACGTATACTGGGCATGCACACATCGATACAACATAATTTTTGTCACACTGTACAACTATAATTACTATTTTTTTCATTCCTGTAAGGGGTAGCTTTAGGGTTGGAGTAGGTGTAGACGTTAATAAAACACATTCTAATAGGTAAAAAAATTATGACATTGTTTATTTCCGGTTGTAGATGTATCCCTTATAGAAAGAGAAAGAAAGAATATTTTATTTGTCACATACACAATTATACAGAGTATAACCAGCAGTGAAATGTGTTCTCTGCATTTAACCCATCCAAGTGCACACATACTTGGAGCAGTGGGCAGCCGACGCTGCTGCACCCGAGGAGCAGTTGGGGGTTCGGTGCCTTGCTCAAGGGTCTCACCTCAGTCGTGGACAATTCCATTATATATTCCATAATAATATATTCCACAATTCCATATTTCCATTATAGCCACAACCCTGGGTGTTTCTCAATATCCCTCCTGGCTTCCTAGCTCCTCCCTCCTCCATCCTATGAACCTATCGAGCTCAGCCATCTTTGAAGGACATCTCAATTCTCTAACTGCACCCCGAAAGGCGAGGAACGAGGAGCCTTCCAGAGGAGCTATGAGTTAGATTATGGACTTATATTTTCGCAACAGTATTTAAAAAACCTTAATGATGGATTTGTTTCTCACAAAAACACAGCATATTGTTAATTGATGGACTGGAGGGATGTGGATTACTTGTGAATAATTGGGGTGTATCCTATGCGGAAGTCTTTTTCATCGAAAAACCTGATGCATGTGAACATTCTCCTCCCCCTTCTCATCTGTTATAATAATTGTAATTTATATTTTACCTTTGCAATTTAAATAAACCATACATGCCATATATTTTAAAAGGGCATCTTGCTTTATTAATATTTATTTTGAATTTCTTTAAAAACAAACTTTAACAACATATGGGCAGATCCATTTTGCGCAGATGATGACGCTCTGAAGTGACGCTAAAGAGAGCGAGGATATATCATTTCCGTCCTTGCGTCTTTTCCGTGCATCCTTCCATCGCATCCTGAGGGGGTGGAGCTAAGATGCGAGGAAAGGAATCGAAGATGCACAAATAAGAATTGAGAAGCTCCCCCTGTTTCAACGGAAACTCAACGGAAAAGCGAGCAGCGCATGCGCATCACACTGGAGAAAGTCGACCAAGAAACTATTCTTCTGTCATAATACCTTTACAAAAATCAAACCACTAATTATAACAAAAGTGTCAGTCAGATAATAGTTAGGCCTACTAATATCAAATAAAAAGGGTAAATAAAAATTGGGCTAAACGTGAGCCGCATCATCTTTCCTTTGAGAAACGATAAAAACTGAGGCGCTAATGACCAAAAACTTCAAGAAGCAACTTAAAAATATGTATAAATACATCAATAACATTAAAGACACATTATAAATTAATATACAACAATTTATTATTATTGCAAGATAACTTGAATTAAAAACTAGACTATTAATAAATAATAATAGCCTAAATAAATAAAGACAGAAGAGAAAATTACAGAATACACCTATATAAATCTATAATCCTAAATTCAAGATAAAAGTGAAAATGTTCTGTTCTTACAGTAAATACCTATTTATCTCATTTGGTACTTAAAAATGACTTTGGGTATTGATTCGGCCGTACTAAATTTTGACTTGACGTTACCACAAGAAGCACGGTTTTATGTTTAGCCTGACAAATATTTCACTGTGATCCCGTTATAAGATCTGAAGGTTGGACTCACGTGTCCGGTGGAGCGCAGCTGTGCGGGGTCTCGATCAACTCATCCGGGCTGCGCGTCTCATGATCGGGTCTGTGTGGCGAGCGCCGCCGCTGTCCACGGTTCTGGAGACCGTCGCGCACCGGAGACGCAGCGCAGCATCGCCCTTCACGCGTCGGCGAGCGCCCGATCAAGTCCAGCGGATCGTGGGAAAACGCGTCTCTGGATCGCGAGTCGGTGCGTGGAAGTGGCGCAGATGCCCGCCGCTTCATGAGTCTCGGCGGCTGAGGGAGACGAGTCTGACCGGCAGGAGCGGGAGAGGAGGAGGAAGAGGAGGCACGGAGCCTCTCGCCTTCGTCAGACATCGGGAGAGCTCGTGCTCCGCATCTGGTGAAGTCAAGGGCTTCTTGAAACTGAGACGCGCAACTTCAGCAACAAGTGGGGAGACGAGTTTTAACCTGAAAACACACCCAGTGACACGCACACACTCAAACACCTCAAATGAGAGCTTGAAACACTACATAGACACTAGTGTGGCTTGAAACACTATAGACACAAGTATATGTCTGATGAACATTTACTCATCCGAATTATTTTCTTTCCTCTGTGGAACACAAAAAATGTCCAAACTGAAAAAAAAACCTTTCCTTGAAAGTCTTACTTGACACTGTTGACACTCACTTTTATTGTATGCAAAAGAGGAAACCACATTCCGAACATCTTCAGAAGTGTTTTGTCATTTAAATGAACTGGTTTTATTATGTTAAAAGAATGTTAAAATTCACTCAAAAAATGAAAATTTGCTGCAAATGTACCCTCAAACAATCAAAAGATGTAGATGAATTTGTTTCTTCATGGGAACAGATTTGAAGAAATAGCATTGCATCACTTGCTCACTATTGGATTCTCTGCAGTGAATGGGTGCCGTCAGAATGTGTCCAAACAGCTGATTAAAAACATCACAATAACCAGAGTAATCCACATCACTCCAGTCCAACAATTAACAATATGCTGTGTTTTTGTGAGAAAAAAATCCATCATTAAGGTGTTTTAAATACTGTTGCGAAAATATAAGTCCATAATCTATAATAATGCATCCTCCAGTGATTAAGGCCATTCCCTGTTGTCCTCTCACATCAGAATCCACTGTCATATCTGTTTTGAACTGTTTTAGTTTGTAAACAATGCTTGATCTGTCCGTATTTCTCTCCTGATTTTTTCACCGGATGAAGCATTATTATGGATTATGGACTTGCATTTTAGCTGGAAGCGACTGTCTGAAGTTCAATGATGCACTGAAAAAAATAAGAAGTTACATTTACTTAATTTTTATTTAGCAAATTTTTGCACGCATATTTTTAAAGTAAAATTTAAATACGTTTTTTAAGTAAATCTACTTAACTAAGTTATCTAAAATTAAAGGAAATAAGTAAATTTAATGAGGCCAGGTAGAATTGGTGAGTAATTTCTACTTAATTATTTAAAACTTATACTACAATACTTAAATTCAGTTCACTCAGTCACGGTTTGTAAACTTTACTCAAACAACTTAGCATTGAATTAAAGGCCTATACAGTATGTGGTTAAGACACAAGCAAGCATGTATGTATGTATGCAAAGTAGACTACTCATTATTTATGTTGAGGATTCACTCATTGCAGTAATAACTGAATGAACACAGAGACCTGAATACTTGACACGTGATACCCAATGACGGTGACAATCAGTGAATAGTGTTTGAGTATGAATGGGTCATTTTGAGTAAAAAAATAATCCAGATGTCACAAAACAGCCAGTTACTTAACCTAACAACAAACCCAATCAGAAAACAGTGTAAATACATCTCGAAAACAGCACAAAAATTACCTTATTAATTATTAATGCCCAAGTGCATGATGGGAACAATGGGATAATGACGTTGATATTTACTTAAACAATATTTGTAAATATAACAACTAATTCCAAGTAAAATATACTTATACATTCAACCTTTAAATTACACAAGCTTAAATTGAGAACTACTATTTAATTTACTATTTTATTTAAATTCTTGCCTGAACTAAATTATTTGATGTAGAAATTGCATTTGTTTTTCTGTAGTATTTACTTCACCACAAAATCATTTTTATCTGGATTTATTTGGGTAGTGAAAACAGACAGAACATCTATCCATCAAATACAACACTATTTTGTATTCTCAACTAATAAACCCACCAAATACAAACACTTTCTCCTGTAACCTAAATAAAAACTGAATGGTTAACATTTGCAATCGAGTCCAAGGACTCTACTCAGAAAGAGTGACCATGTGTGTGCTTGTGGAAACATATCTAGGTGCTTTGGTTCAGAAGTAAAATGCTTCATGGTCAAACGAACACTTGAATGCTCAGTGAGCGCTGAATACATAAATCAACAATGTCAGGATTATTGACCTGGAAATGTCAGGGTTTGCAGAAATGCAGACTTGTGCAGTTTAGTTTAAAATACAACACTGCAATATGATCTTACTCTGTTTTTGAACTTGATTTACAGTACACATACACATTCTTAAAACATGATACATTTTCTTGAGAGACAAAATTGCTTATATTACAAATTGTTTTCTGAAAAATCTAAATTGATTCAGGGTAAAAACTTAATTCAAATGGAAAGCAAATTATTATTTCCGGGTCCCATTGGCAGATATTTATTTCTTATTTAAAGGCTTAAGTCACAAAATGAGGACTTCATGTTTTATCATATATTGCTTCTCAAATAAATGTTTAGACAATAAAAACTTAAATAAAAACCCACCCACATATTTCATTATTGTTGTTGTTGTTTTAGGAAACTAAGACTTCTGTGAAAATACTGCCTAAAATCTGTGTTTGTTAAGTCAAACCAGCTATTATATGCTGCTTTTTGCAACAGATACTGCTTCAAAGCAGCTTCACAGAAAATAGAGCCAACAAAAAGGCTATCGCTAGTAAACACCATTGTTTTGAAGATGAGGATTAAACCTTGGAAAGGACCTTGGAAACACTGAATTAACAAAGCTAATGAGAAAAGACAGAAAAACAACTGGATGCTGCTACTGTTAGAAAGACAAATGTTAGAAATGTAATATTCGGAGCACAGCAGAGAAGATGATTAGAGTGTTTGTGATGGTAAACAGGTACCAGTGTGTGTGTGTTCATGTGTTCTTTTGTGTGTGCTTTGTCCAGGATATCTGATTGCTTCAGGTCTCTTCCTGGGTCTTCTAAGAACATCCGCAGGGATTAATTGGACACAATCACACACACTCTCACAATGAGACGCACACACAACACGCAAACACATGCAAGCAGAAAGCCTGAGCTCCTCCTGACACTGAGAGTGCAATCACTCGACTTCCTACTGAAATCAGGAGGCATAATGTTCCCTCTCCTCATCCGTATCACTCAGAAAATCTATTCCACACAGTTTCTCACTGCAATCAATATTGCAGTCTCAAGGGAGGAGTCAGTGTCAGAGGCGGAGCCTGGACTAATATAGAACATGCCCCCTACTCATTAAAAGGTCGGGATTGATATTGATTTACAATATCAATGTTGAGATGTGTTGTGTTGCACACATCTCAACTGCAAAAGATAGTCCACAGGTGTGTGTGTGTGTGTGTGTGTGTGTGTGTGGGCATGTTTATGTGGTTTATGAGGACACAAATTTGTATAATGACATGGGTATGACATAGGTATTACAAGGAGAAGGTGATTTATGAGGACATTTTCAGTGTCCCCATAATTTAAAACGCTTATAAATCATACAGAATAAGCTTTTTGGGGGGAAAGTTGAAATGCACCGTCTCCTGTGAGGGCTAAGTTTAGGTGTAGAGTAGGTGTAGGGCTATAGCACATACAGCTTGTACAGTATAAAAACCATTACGCCTATGGAGAGTCCCCGTAAACCATAAAAACCAACATGTGTGTGTGTGTGTGTGTGTGTGTGTGTGTGTGTGTGTGTGGCTATCCCTTCAAACTTCATGTCCACCCCTCCTCTCTCTCTCTCTCTCTCTCTCACACACACACACACACACACACACACACACACACACACACACACACACACACACACACACACACACACACACACACACACACACACACACACACACACACACACACACACACACACGGTATTTGAATCCCATGTAGCAGTTTGGAGTCTTTAAATTAGAGTCAGTGTAACTGTGCACATACAAATATACACAGACATGCAGCATATAGTAATAACCCATTCATTTTCTCAAAGACAGATATTTACATACACATGAACCCAGTTGTTCAGACTGAGTCAGAAAATAATCATAATAATAATAAACATGCCTAAGGAAAGAAAATATACTACTTTCTTAGAGGTCAATGATTTTGGAAATGTCTTTATTTATGTATTTATTTGTCCTTGCTTGCTTATTTATTTGCTTAAGTCTAAAACCCTGAAGACATATTTGGTGTTTAAAGCTCTGTTTTCATGATAAAATTAGTGTAATATTTTTTAATCTTAGCAATATTTCACATAATATTGTTTTACTATACATGTTTCTTCTTATGAAGATTGTTTTATGGTCAAACATAGTTGTTTTGTTGTAAATGTTTCAATTGGTGACGAATACTTCAAGGGCAAATTACATTTCAAATATTAATATATTTTAGACTTAAATGCAAAGATGTGGAAATGTAAATATATCTCAGTTGAAAGAGTTAAAACAGTAATTTTTATTTACAGATAGTATATATGTATATTGCCACACTCTCCATTTATTTGATCAAAAATATAGTAAAAAACTGTAATATTGTGAAATATTATAGTAATTTAAAGTAACTGTTTTCTATTTTAATATATTATAAAATATAATTTATGTCTGTGATGCAAAGCTGAAATTTCAGCATCATTACCCCAGTCTTCAGTGTCACATGATCCTTCAGATATGCTTATTTGCTGCCCAATAATCATTTCTGATTACTATCAATGTTGAAAACAACTACTTCCTATTTCTGTGGAAACTGTGATCTTATTTTATTTTGGTGAATAGAAAGCTCAAAAGAACTACTTAAAAAAATACCAATCTTTTGAAACATCATAAATACTTGTACTGTCAGTTTTGATCAATTCTCAATGAATACCCTTTTATGTACTAAAGCTGATTCACAAACTGTGTACATGCACCAGAAGCTGTCTTGCACATATAAAGTATAAGTACAGGTCAGAATGATCTGCAGTCAGCACAATACATCAACCTCAGTATATCGCTGTTAACCCAGCGCTTATTTCAGCCATCATAACAGTGTAAAGATTATGGGCTCACGGTTCAGCGCTGGACTCAAGCAGCGTCTCCCAGAAGCACTCATTCATCAATCAAATATAGCCTCTACTGTTAAACACTATAAAAAGAGGAAAGAAGAGTTTGATTCACTTCCTTTGCAGTGGAAAGAAGGCGTAAGAGCTTCACTGTTTCTCTTTCGTTATTCACACTCAGGTGTGGATGAGCTCTTCTGAGAGGTTTGGCTCTGACATGAATTATGTATGATGGCTCTTTCTTTTGGACTCCTCTGTTTGCCCCGAGGCCTCGACAAAGTCTCTTGCCACATTTATATTTATTCAAAAATGAGCACACCTAAGAAACTCTATTAAGAACCTTTAAGAACATTGATTTCAATGGTTTCTGAAAGCATAAAAAAAGATTTGAACTGCATTTGATGTGCATTTGTAACGCACACTGGGGGGAGAGGGGGCGGTTGTGTTATAAGGATTTACTTTAGTGAAATATTTTTACTAATATATATATATATATATATATACAGTATCTCACAAAAGTGAGTACACCCTCACATTTCAGCAAACATTTTAGTATAATTTCTCAAGGGACAATACTGCACAAATTAAACTTGGATATATTTTATAGTCAATGTGCAGCTTGTATAGAAGAACATGTCAAAACTGTGTCCAAAGTGTCAATATTTAGTAGGGGCACCATTGTTATCTAGCACTGCCTTAATCCTCCTGGGCATGGAATTCACCAGAGCTGCACAGGATGTTGCTGGCATCCTCTTCCACTCCTCCATAATGACATCACGCAGCTGCTGGATGTTAGACAGATGGTGCTTCTCCACTTCCACTTGAGGATGCCCCACATGTGCTCAATAGGGTTCAGGTTTGGAGACATACTTGACCACTGCAAGGCAGTTGTCATCTTGATGGTGTGTTTGGGGTGGTTGTTATGTTGGAAAACAGTTTTTGAAGGGAGTGCATCATCTTCTGCTTCAGAATGTCAGAGTAGATGTTGGAATCCAGTATTGAGGGAAGTTTCCCTCAATAAACTGCAGCTCCCCGGTATCAGCAGTAGTCATGCAGCCCCAGACCTTGATGCTACCACCACCATTGACTGTAGGCAAGGCAAAATTTTCTTGGTACTCCTCACCAGGGCGTTGCCACACATGCTGGACACCATCTGAGCCAAACAAGTTAACCTTAGACTCATCAGACCACAGGACATGGTTCCAGTAATTAATGTTCTTGGCCAGGTTGTCTTCAACAAACTGTTTGAAGGCTGTTTTGAGAGCCAGCTTCAGAAGAGAATTCCTTCTGAGACGACGGCCATGCAAACCGACTTGTTGCAGTGTGTGGCGTATGGTCTGAGCACTGACAAGCTAACCTTCCACTTCTGCAACCTCTAAAGCAGTGCTTCCTAAACCTGTTCTGGAGCTCCCCCTGCCTTGCATCTTTTGTATGTCTCCCTTACACACCTGATTCCACTCATCAACTCATTAGTAGATACTGCAAGAACTAAATTGGGTGTGCCTGATTAGGGAGACATACAAAATGTAAAGGCCAGGGGTCCTCCCAGGGGTTTGGGAAGCACTGCTCAAAAAGCAATGCTGGCAGCACTCATGCGTCTGTTATTTGAAGCCAGCGTCTGCACCTGACGCACAACTTAATGGCTCAACTTCTTTGATCGACCCTTTCGAGGCCTGTTCCGAGTGAAACCCGTCTTGGAAAACCTCTGTATGACCCTGGCCACTGCACTGCAACTCAGTTCCAGGCTGTTACCAAACTTCTTATAGCCAAGGCCATCTTTGTGGAGAGCCACAATTCAAATTATCAAACCCTCAGAGAGTTCTTTGCCATGAGGTGCCATGTTGAACATCCAGTGGTCAGTATGAGAGAACTTTACTCAAAAGAACCAAATACTTAAAATTATTTTACTCAAAAGAACCAAATACTCAAAAGATAC
Organism: Gymnocypris eckloni scoliostomus; assembly: GCA_027564155.1. NCBI lineage: Eukaryota > Metazoa > Chordata > Actinopteri > Cypriniformes > Cyprinidae > Gymnocypris > Gymnocypris eckloni. The sequence continues at coordinate 15,893,171 of CM050426.1, read as the reverse complement.
ACAAATTTGTATGGTCCTGTCAAGCAGACAAAACATGAACATGATGAATAGGACATGTGGCTTTGCATGGTTAAACGATGTATAGCTGTTATCACTGAGGTTGTACTCAGTTTTGTTGCCAGCTTTTTTGACAATAATGGCTGTATGTTGAGTTATTTTCAGAGGACAGTAAATCTTTACTGCTATACAAGTTGCACATTGACAACTTTAAATAGATAAATTCAAGTTTCATTTCTATAGTATTGTCCCTTGAAAATATATACTAAATTGACTGCCAAAACGTGAGGGGTTTCGTGAGATACTGTATATATAGTGAAACAGCAAGAAACACATTGAATTAAAAACGAGTTCAACCAAAAATGAAAAGTTGCTGAAAATATACTCAAGGTCAGACTATCCAAGATGTAGATGAGTTGGTTTCTTCATGGGAACAGATTTGGAGAAATGTAGCATTGCATCTCGTTCACAAATGAATCATGTGCAGTGAATGGGTGCCATCAGATTAAGAGTGCATGTTAACAGAAAGTTGAGTGGAAGGAAAAAGTGTGGAAGAAAAAGATGCACAACCAACTGAGAGAACCGCAGCCTTATGAGGATTGTCCAAGCAAAATTGATTCAAGAATTTGGGTGAAAACTTCACAAGGAATGGACTGAGGCTGGGGTCAAGGCATCAAGAGCCACCACACACAGACGTGTCAAGGAATCCTGGGCTAAGGAGAAGAAGAACTGGACTGTTGCCCAGTGGTCCAAAGTCCTCTTTTCAGATGAGAGCAAGTTTTTTATTTCATTTGGAAACCGAGGTCCTAGAGTCTGGAGGAAGGGTGGAGAAGCTCATAGCTCAAGTTGCTTGAAGTTCAGTGTTAAGTTTCCACAGTCTGATGATTTGGGGTGCAATGTCATCTGCTGGTGTTGGTCCATTGTGTTTTTTGAAAACCAACGTCACTGCACCCATTTACCAAGAAATTTGAGCACTTCATGCTCCCTTCTGCTGACCAGCTTTTTAAAGATGCTGATTTCATTTTCCAGCAGGATTTGGCACCTGCCCACACTGCCAAAAGCACCAAAAGTTGGATAAATGACCATGGTGTTGGTGTGCTTGACTGGCCAGCAAACTCACCAGACCTGAACATAGAGAATATATGGGGTATTGTCAAGAGGAAAATGAGAAACAAGAGACCAAAAAATGCAGATGAGCTGAAGGCCACTGTCAAATAAACCTGGGCTTCCATACCACCTCAGCAGTGCCACAAACTGATCACCTCCATGCCACGCCGAATTGAGGCAGTAATTAAAGCAAAAGGAGCCCTACCAAGTATTGAGTACATATATAGTAAAGGAACATACTTTCCAGAAGGCCAAGAATTCACTAAAAAAATTTTTTTGTTTGGTCTTATGAAGTATTCTAATTTGTTGAGATTTGTTGAGGTGGGTTTATGTTAAATGTGAGCCAAACTCATCACAATTAAAAGAACCAAAGACTTAAACTACTTCAGTCTGTGTGCATTTAATTTATTTAATACACGAGTTTCACAATTTGAGTTGAATTACTGAAATAAATGAACTTTTCCACAACATTCTAATTTATTTAGATGCACCTGTATATGTTGTTGCTGCCTGTGTAGAGCATTTCCCATCAGTTCATTTCAGGGAGTCATCTCAGTTATCACCAGTAAAGTATGGAGTACCACAAGGATCTGTCCTAGGTCCTCTGCTATTTTCAAAATACATGTTTCCCTCTTGGTAATATCATTAGAAAATACAGGATTAGTATCCATTGTTATGCTGATGATACTCAACTATATTTCTCAAAAAAAAAACAGATGAAACTTCTAAACTATCTAAGCTAACAGAGTGTGTTAAAAATGTAAAAGATTGAATAACCAACAATTTTCTCCTATTAAATTCAGATAAGACTGAGATATTACTTATTGGACCAAAAAAAAACAGTACACAGAACCTCTTGGATTACAATTTGCAACTAGACAGATATACTATTACTTCCTCTACAGTCAAAAATCTGGGTGTTATATTAGACAGCAATTTGTCTTTTGAAAATACTATTTTCCATGTAACAAAAACAGCATTCTTCCATCTTAGAAACATTGCCAAGCTACGGAACATGTTAAGTGTTTCTGATGCAGAAAAGCTTGTTCATGCATTCTTGACCTCTAGACTGGACTATTGTAATGCACTGCTAGGTGGTTGTCCTGCATCTTCAATAAACAAGCTACAGATGCAGCGGCTAGGGTCCTTACCAGGTCAAGAAAATATGATCATATTACTCCAATTTTACAGTCCCTGCACTGGCTTCCTATTACAATCCGTTACAAGTTATTATTAGTTACCTAAAAGGCGCTAAATGGTTTTGCGCCTGCGTACCTAACTAGTCTTCTATCACGCTACAATCCAACCCACTCCCCAAGGTCGCAAACTCTGGACTCTTGGTAGATCCTCCTAGTACAGCAAAGTCCACTAAAGGAGGTAGAGCTTTTTCATATATGGCCCAAAAATTTTGGAATGCCTTCCTGATAACGTTCGGGGTTCAGACACACTCTCTCTGTTTAAATCTAGATTAAAGACACATCTCTTTAGCCAAGCATTCATATAATGCATCTCACAATCTTGTACTGCAGTTATATCTGATCAAACGCACATTGTTATGCTTTAGCTTGGGTTGAACAAATATTTTTTGCTTGGATGGAACAACAGCTACGCTAATTATGTCTCTATGTGTTTCTCTGTTTCTGCCACAGGACTAACATCCCAAGCTTAGGAATTACACAAGCTTCAGTCTGGATCCAACCCTTAAATGATCTGAGATGACTAAACACCTGAGAAGAGATGATGTCAACCCCTCAGAGGACCTCAGAGAAAGCCAACCCTCAGCGATTATACTGAATTAACCACATTTAGCCATGAGTTAAATATATAAAGTTTCTACAATATATAAATATATTGTGGAAACTGAATTTCTTGTAAAGCTGCTTTGCAACAATTGAATCGAAAAAGTGCTATACAAATAAACTTGAATTAAATTAAATTTAATTGAATTTAGAATGCTACCTTAAAAGCTCAGTGGTAGAGCATTGTGTTAGCAGTGCAAAGGTCGTGGGTTCAATTCCCAGGGAACACACATTCTGACAAACAAATGTATAATCTGAATGTACTGTAAGTTGCTTTGGATAAAAGCGTCTGCTAAATGCGTAAATGTAAAAGGGAACTGCCTATAAGCAAGATAGCTCATTAAGATTTGGAACAGAACTAATGTGTGACTGATATCCAATATAAAGTGCTGATATTAAATTATAAAATGAGCAAAAGCCTGCATCAATATTGAACAGCTCAAGCTCTGTGCATTAATGAAATAATAATTTTTTCAGTGATTTTCCGATTGTTTAATGATCTCTGAGCTACAGCTCTCTGAAGGCTCAGGCTCGACTGGACGGCAATTGGTCTCAGCTGTTCAGAAACAGCGTTTAAGCAAATGGCTCCGTCACACACTCTCCCCTCCATCATTTTCTTTCCCACTGCTAAACAAACCCTGAAATATGGATGAATGAGATTCAGAGCAAGATAAAGCAGAATATGAAACTGAATTACAGCAGCAGAGACCAGACACACAGCGACAGAACAGCAATAACATCAGCGCTCGCACATTAGATTCAGGGCCAAATCCAATCTCTCCGTGAACACACAGCACATCACACCACTGCTGCTGAGTTTAGGAGTTTCTCATCTGAAAAGAAACCTTTGTGATAAAGATTATTAATCCTGTAAGTCTCTAGACTGACTAGTCCTTTATATTCAACCCATCCAACAAGAGAGTTTCTGTTCATCCGCAATGTTTTCACCAATCCAATTAAACATTTTAATAATACAAATCTGTCCAATCCCAAACACAGATCCTAGTATAAAATCATTCTGAGTTATAAAAAAGTTACTTCTTCAAAACTTTTGAACATGTTAATGATATTCATAAAACATCTAGTTGAAGTAATTCAGATAAAAAAAATCTATGTTCTTATCTCTCAAAAATGATTTTATCACTCAGTGTTTTTGACTTGTCTTCCATAACGAGCATCATAATATTCCTAAATCAAATATATTTAATTAAGAAATAAAATTACTATAAAGTCTAGACATGAAGCCTTGTTTTCAGAAAAAAATACAAAAATTATGCGAGTTCATGATTAAAACAAGAAAAAAATATGATTATTTTCTTACCCCACTGACAGATACAGTGCTCAGCGTAAATGAGTACACCCCCTTTGAAAAGTAACATTTTAAACAATATCTCAATGAACACAAAAACATTTTCCAAAATGTTGACAAGACTAAGTTTTATATAACATCTGTTTAACTTATAACATGAAAGTAAGGTTAATAATTTAACTTAGAGAACAACATTTTCAGTTTTACTCAAATTAGAGTAGACTAAAGTTTAGACTAGAGTAAACACTGCAGAGGAATGGCATGCATGGGTGCCGTCCACGAAAGAAGCCTCTCCTAAAGCCCAGGCACAAAAAAGCCCGCCTAGAGTTTGCCAGGGCCCATGCTGACAAAGATGAAGACTACTGGGACTCTATACTCTGGAGTGATGAGACCAAGATAAATGTTTTTGGAACTGATGGCTTCAAAACTGTATGGCGTCGCAAAGGTGAGGAATACAAAGAAAAATGCATGGTGCCTACAGTGAAACATGGTGGTGGCAGTGTCCTTATGTGGGGCTGCATGAGTGCTGCTGGTGTCGGGGAGCTGCATTTCATTGATGGCATCATGAATTCACAAATGTACTGCTCTATACTGAAAGAGAATATGCTACCATCACTCCGTGCCCTTGGTCGTCTTGCACTTTTCCAACATGACAATGATCCTAAACACACATCTAAGGCCACTGTTGTATTTCTGAAGAAGAACGGGGTGAAAGTGATTCAGTGGCCAAGTATGTCTCCTGATCTGAACCCAATCGAACACCTATGGGGAATTCTGAAGAGACAAGTTGAGCATCACTCTCCATCCAGCATCCAATCTCTAAAAGAGGTCATTCTTGAAGAATGGAAAAAGATAGATCTGGCAAAATGTCGCCAACTTGTTCATTCCATGCCTAGAAGACTTGGTGCTGTCATTAAAAATCATGGAGGCCATACAAAGTACTAGATTTAGTAGTTTTTGTTGTGGGGTGTACTCATTTTTGCATCACCCTAATTTGAGTAAAACTGAAAATTTGTAATCTAAGTTATATTATTAACCTTACTTTCATGTTATAAGTTAAACAGATGTTATATAAAACTTAGTCTTGTCAACATTTTGGAAATGGTTTTTATGTTCATTGAGATATTGTTTAAAATTTTACTTTTCAAAGGGGGTGTACTCATTTACGCTGAGCACTGTATATGTCTCGTTTTAAACATAAGTTTATTTAATTTTGATCCCTTTTTGTGTTTTAAAAAACAAGACATAATATTTTAAATCTTCATTGAATGGCTCTCCCTTTTGTTTATTTATTTATAGTGTTTTGAACAATGATTTACTGAAGCTTTGTATAAATCACCAAACCCATTAAAATATAACATGGTATGAAGACTTCCGATGTAAAAACCTCAAAGTTCACTTTTAAATTAGGCTCCTATGAAAACAACATTAGATTTTTTTTTAAATAAGGCATTTGATAATTGACTGATAACCTTTTATTTTCCATTAAAGTACTTACTGAACCTAAACTGAACCCAATAAGAGCCTGATAAAAATGCTCATTAAAAAAAGAATCGTTGCACAAAAAATTGTTTTGCATGTTAGTCTTCATAAAGCATCTAAAGTTAAGGCAAGTGATTTATATGAGTCTAATATCTGATGCGGCTGTTGTTATTGAGTCTCTTTCATATCAGATGTTATGCCAGCAATACTTGAAACACCAACTGTTGTTTTACTCTAAAAGTTAGCAAACAGCTTGAAATCTGTGTAGTGAATGTAGACCTGCCAGCACAACCAGAAAATGTGCTTTATTTATTTGCATATTCAAGTCAAAATGAACAAAATATGTTGTGAAAACAATCATATACCATAATTAGAGTCACTCCTATGAGAATTAGATCAGATTTCTCAGAGTATGCATGAGTTAAATAATAACAGAAGGCTGTTTGTTTCTTCATTTTTTGATTATAGGACTGAAACAATACATTTCATCGACCTCCACAGGAAGATTGGTCCTGCTCAAAAACACATTTAGATATTCAAGGGATTATTTGAGGCACTAACTAGCAAATAAACATACTTCAGCAGAGTTAGGTCCATCGTCATTTTATACATATATAGGCTATACTGTAACTTTACACATCAATTAAATATTAACCTGCTCATCAACATCATATAAAAAATGAAAGGGTGGTTAGTCACTTTATATGTTAGTCAGATTAATAACCTGTAAATAAGAATAACAAGCAAATGTTTGGAAGTGATGGATATTCCTGAACAAAGCAGCTGATCTGATGGAAACAGGGTCATTATAGTTAACTAAAACTAAAACTGGGTTGGGGGATGGGGAGTGGGGTTAAATGTTAACTGATACAAATAAAATAAAATAGTTCTAAGAAAATGTATCATTTTCAGTTTAATTAAAGCTACACTAAAAAAAACATGGTAATGTGCTGGCAGCAGAGTTTCCAGCAATCTACAAAAATTTACAGTATTCGTACTGTGAAATTATTTTACAGTTTATTACCGTAAAAATTAAATACAGTACATTGTTTGTGTTTTTTTTACAGTAATATACTGGCAGCAGAGTCGCCAGCAATCTACTGTCATTTTACAGTATTTGTACTGTGAATTATTTAACAGCTTTTTTTCTGTAAAAATTAAATGCGGTACATTTCTGTGATTATTTCAATTTACAGCATCATTATGGTTAAATTCACGCTTTATTGTACAAAGGCATAAAATGGATATAAATAATTGGACTGAAGATTCATTACCTATTTAATTTATTTCAAATCTTTTTTAGATTTATTTTAAATCTAATGTTATTGTATGGCTTTGCAAAGAGTGAATTTAAAGTAACCAATGATGTTGTAATTAGATTTAGTCAGTCGAACATTATTGTTCGGTGGGCTACTCATCTACTTAAAATACATTATATTGAAAGATCTAAACAAACAAACAGTCTTAAAGGATATAAATCAAAATTACACCACAAAACTGGCAGGCAAGAACTGCAGGGAGCGAATATGAAATGAATGGCGCCAGCATAAGTTTCAAGGCAACAGAGTTCACTGCACACTTTAATTCAAAAGACACAGACCTGTAGGCCTACATAGCAAAACTTAAAAGATTAAACATGACATATCTCTATAATGCCCTCTGGGTGCTTTTAACATGTATTTATATATGAACGGATAGATTTCCTGACCTGCAGTACCCCGAACTACCTCATCAACTTTCCCTCCTAACGTTACTCCGGAGACTCTTTAAAAGCCCACAAAAGCATGTAGGGTACAAATGGATGCTATTTATTTTTTTATGAAAATTCAGGAGTCTGCTAAAACCACAGAAAGTAAAAAGTTGTCACTGGAAGGGTAAGTCAACTGTGTTGTAAGCTAAAGTAATCAACCCTATCTGTCCTGGGTAGTCAGCATAATTATGTCACTGTGAGTACAGTACAGTTTCAGAACGATACGTTTTGTAGAAATCAACGCATTTCAGAAAGGCCAAGGGAAAGAAGAACAATAATATGTGGTAAATAAACACATTGCATTATACCAAATATACAAAATAATGTTATTTTTGGTGTCGTCATATGACCCCTTTAAAATAACTATTATCTGTGTGAATATATATTATAAAAATGTTGTTTTTCCTTGATGCAAACCTGAATTTTCAGCTTTTCATCTAAACAAATGAAAACAAGTGAAGACATATGCAAATATGTGTCCAATGTGAATGGCCCCTTATAACAGAGGTATAGGCAGCTCACTGGGCTGTGTTGAGAGGTTGTGTTTATGTGACTGTGTCTCGCTGTAGATTTCTGTATAATTGCAGGTCTCTAACAGCGTTTAAATACAGTAAGGTATGTAAATGACTGTCTTCAGCGAATGCCGCCTTGCTTCTGTCGAGCTGTCTCTAGTGAGGTCAAACTGTGCTGTTAGAAAAGTCTAATTTATTTTATGTCTCGTCAGACTCAGCAGGAGTTAATTAAGCTTTAAATCTTGTTTAAAACAAATCAATTATTCATCTAGAAATTTACAGTGGATGGACTTAATATTCATACAACTCAGGTCAAGAGTGTGTGTGAGAGTGTGTTTCTGAGTGTGTTTTTGCTCATGCTGCTTTCATTTAACTCAGAAAATAATTACTTCTTGGAAAGGGCAAGAAAAGCTTGGAAACAAGATTCCACTATATAATGTCACAAATGTTGGGAAAAAATGGCAAAGTAACAATATTACTGATACCATTACTGTCCTGTATAATACATTTGTATATGTACTTTTTCTGAATATATAATAAAATACACTACTGGTCAAAGGTTTGGAATAATTAAGATTTTTTAAATGTTATTGAATGCATTTCTTCATGCTCACTGAAGCTTAATTTATTTGATAAAAAATACAATAAAACTGTGAGAATGACTATGAAATATTATTATAATTTCAAATAGCTGTAGTCTATTTGAATATATTTTAAAATGTAATTTATTCCTGTAATGCAATGTGATAGTAAAGGCATTTTTCAAATAAATGCTGTTCTTTTGAACTTCCTATTCATTAAAGACTCCTGAAAAAGAAAATATATCATGGTTTCCATATATATATATATAGTAGTTAACATTTGAAGTGGATCAAAACCTTTAATCAAAGTTGTCCTAAAATAAAAACAATACCCTTTATTGTCTTAGGACAAATTTGATATTAAAGTTTTGACAAACTTTTTTGATCCACTTAAAATGTTGACTACTGTATTTATATGAAGCAGCACAACTGTTTCAACATTGATTGTAATACATGTTTATTAAGCAGCAAATCAGCATATTAGAATGAGGAATCATGTGACACTGAATTCTGAAAATTCAGCTTTAATCACAGGAATATATTAGATTTTACTATATATTCACATTAAAAAGTGTTATTTTAAATAGTAAAAGTATTTCACAATAGTACTGTGTTTCTGTATTTGTGACCAAATTAACACATGCAGCTGTGGTGTACAGAAGAGATTCAAAAACTTGGCGATACCAGACTATTTACCGTATTTTAAGGATGTTTCGATACTTTTACTGGAAAACAATACAAAAGTAAAACATGTAGAAAACTATAAAACATGCAGAATTTCTCACTTGTAAGGTTGCTTTTGGTTATAAGGCGGATTGTAAGCAGACAATCTTGATCTGTATTAAAGCGACAGAGCATGACTTCAGATGGTCATTAGAGAGAGAAATGACATCTTCATTCCTCTGACGTGTCTTTTGAGAAAATGTATTATTTTCATTACACAACGACAGCACAATCCTCCCCTCGTTTAAACTCCTTCTCATCGTTAATTAGGAGAAAATGTCCAGTAAGATGCTCCTCAACAGGCAGATTATTATTCGGAAGTGAAACGTGAAGCATTTTTGAGGCTTATTTTAATATTGTTGTCATGCATGAACTGGTCTCTTCTCATTAGCCAACAGGCCTGAAATATTAAAGGTTACCACGGCAACAAAACAGGAAGAGGAGGCGTCCGGGAGTATTCTACAATATTACTGTCTGGATACTGTGTACAGACCTGTTAAACCATCATCAACACACACACACACACACAATTCAGCAAGACGACTGTCAATATTACAGCGTGTTTCAGGTCACATGGCACACATTTGACTGTGATTATTTGAGTCATTGTCTGCTGTGGTTTCTGTACATGTTTTTTGACCAGGACAAAGGTCAAGTCATTCAATCGCAGGGAGACTCTAAAGCCTGTTGAACTGAGCAAAGGTCAGAGGTCAAACAGAAAGAAAGCCCAAAAGTTTAAGACGTTACAATCTGGAGGCTGAAGACGGAGAGGAACATTTTATAAAATCTCTCATGCAATTTCCAAGCATCAATAATTCAGCCAAAGCAAAGAATTTGAATGCCTACATCTACATAGTAATAACTTTTAAACATGTAAATCATTTCTTTCCAAGAAATTAAAGACATTTTGTCAGTTTGAATTTATCGAACACATATATGATAAGATTTCATCCTATGTGAAAAGTGAAGAACAAGTCGAGTTTTATAAAGGCATAAACTGATGTGCATGTGACAAATGTTCTAATGTGATATTTTTTGTAGCTCATATACCAGTAATTAAAATAATCCAACATCACTTATAAAAATGTACAGATAAATAGGTAATCACAATGTGCATTTTACATTTTAAATGATTTGCGCGCACGCACAGTTTTGATCACCTGCACCTGCTGACCCTCATCAACACTCCTGTAAACTTCACACGCTGTCTGACACTAATCGTCCGGTCTACGGTTCACTATACGGATCTATACCAGACTCCCTACACACTTACCTGTGTTTTGCTTACCTACTAGATTCTCCAGCGATTCTCCAAAGGATATTCCAGGACTCCCACATTTCCAACTATTCTCCAGCGTTGATCCCCACTCTCCTGAACATCAGGACTCCACTCTCCTGTGAACGAGAAGGATATCAGTTCCTGCACCTGCATATAACCATCCCCACGATACTCACCAGCTCATCACTCTCCTATTTCACTGCATCTCACTCAATAAACATTCCCATGTGATACTTACCTGTTGTCTTCTGGCTCTCATTGTGACAATGTATGTGTATACATATATGTGAATATATGTATGTATGTGTGTGTGTGTGTGTGTGTGTGTGTGTGTATATATATATATATATATAGTAGTTTTTAGTTTTATATTTTCCAATTCAATTTTTGTTTAGTTACATTTTTGTTTGGACATTTTTAATAGTTTCAATAGTTTTGTAAGTGTCTATATAGTTTTTTGTCATTTTTTATTTCAGTTTTAGTTATTTTTGTACATCAAGTAAAACTATGATGAAATGAAAATGAAAAATTGAAATTGGCTGATTCTAAATATATTTAATTTAATTTAATTTAATTTAATTTCACATTTATTTTTTATTTTGTATTTGTATTAATAATCCAATAATAATACAATTAATAATTGTGTTATTTTTAATTGTAGTTAAAAGTAGTTACCTATAATAACCTTTATTATATCAAATGTTATAAAATAATGAGTAGCTCCACCCACAGAGAAATGTCATTGGTCCAAAGTCATCCTCCATAACAATCGCATAATAAAATCATTAAATCCTTTTGGTTGCTTCATTTAAAGGAAAAGTTCACATCAAAAATGAAAATGTACTCACCGTTATGTTCCAAATCTGTATAGGTTTTCCTTATGTTGAACATATAAAAAATGATATTTTGAAGAATGCTGGTAATCAGACAGTTGATCGTCTATTGACTTCCTTAGTATTTATTTCCCTACTATGGAAGTCAGTGGGGAAAATCGGCTATTTGGTTCTTCAACATTCTTCGAAATATCTTCACAAGAAAGAAACCCATACAGGTTTGGAACGACATGAGGGTGAGTATATTATTATAGAGTTTTACATTTTGAGGTGAACTATTCATTTAACAGCAGTTCCAGATACAGAATTCAGATCACGTCCCTTCTGCGCCATTGAGATGAATGTGAATGCTAACAGCATGTATCACAGGTATTATACACCCACAGGATAAATCTAACAGACTGAACGCTCTCAGCGCTCTTCTGATATTGCAGCTGATTATGAGCAATATCTCAAGCAGATGTCGCTCTGGATGTAAATTGAGAACATTCACCTACTGAGAATTCCTTCTGCTGTAAAACATCTGAAGGTGCTGTGGGTTCAGCTCAAATCAATCTTCAGCAGCACAAAATGAAAACGCTCTCCGTCTATAAGTCTTTCTGCCTGGAATACTTCAAGTGAACCCAGGTCAAATGACTACATATTCATAACTGTATTGTTTTAGGCCAGAGAGCGAGTGAAACCAATAAATCAATATGTGTCTAATGTGTATATTGATCGCCAACATGCTTCTGTGAATCAACAACTCAGATTCATTTACTTAGAACTCAAAGAACACAAACACACACGTCTGTGAAACTAGTGTGTTTCTTCAGTTCATTGAAAAATCCCACAGACGCACACAGAAGGAGGAACCTAAACCAGAAGATCACAGAGACTCTTTTGACTTGGACCAGTAAGTAAGATTCTGAACACTTTAGCAACGCATAACACCACCCTGGTATTTAACTTAAAAATATTTACATTTACATTGCATTAAGTAATTTAGCAGATGCTTTTATGCAAAGCAACTTATAAATGAGGACAATGGAAGCAATCAAAATCAACAAAAGAGCAACAACATGCAAGTGCTATTACAAGTCTAAGTTAGCTTAATGCAGTACACATAGCAAGGTTTTTTATTGTATAATAAATAAAAAGAAAACAGATAGAATAAAAAAAGAATAGAGCAAGCTAGTGTTAGAGGTCTTTTTTTGCTTTTGTTAATAGTATAATAAATAAAAAGAAAACAGAATACAAAAAGATTATAAAAGCTAGTGTTAGTTTTTTTTAAAGAAAATAAGCAGTAAATGAATAGAGCAAACTCTAAAAGGGAAATGTTTTATTTTTTTTTAACAAGATTATAATAGAGAGTGCTAGAGTTAGCGGGTCAAATAAAGATGGAAGAGATGTGTTTTTAGCCGATTCTTGAAGATGGGTAAGGATTCAGCTGCTCAGATTGAGTTGGGCAGGTAATTCCACCAGATGGGAACATTTAATGAAAAAGTCTGTGAAAGGGATTTTGTGCCTCTTTGGGATGGATGTGACATTCACTTGCAAAACACACGTTTCTAGAGGGCATACACGTCTGAAGTAATGAATTTAGGTAAAGGGGTGCAGAGCCAGAGGGGGTTTTGTAGGCAAGCATCAATGCCTTGAATTTTATGTGAGCAGCTATTGGTAGCCAGTGCAAATTGATAAACAGAGGTGTGACATGCGTTCTTTTTGGCTCATTGAAAATTATCTTGCTGCCACGTTCTGGATTAATTGGTTTGAAGGAATTGGCTGGAAGACCTGCCAAGAGAGAATTGCAACAGTCCAGCTTGGAGAGAACAAGACCTTGAACAAGGAGTTGTGAAGCCTATTCCAAAAGAAAGGGCCTGATCTTCTTAAAGTTGGACAAAGCAGGACCAGGCAGTTTTAGCAATGTGGTCTGAGAAAGTCAGCTGATCATCAATCATAACTCCAAGGTTTCTGGCTGTTTTTGAAGGACTTATGGTAGACGTTCCTAACTGGATGGTGAAATTGTGATGAAACGATAGGTTCGATGGAACCACAAGCAGTTCTGTCTTGGCAAGGTTGAGTTGTAGGTGATGGTCATTCATCCAGTAAGGAATGTCTATTAGACATGCTGAGATGCAAGCAGCTATTTTCGGATCATCAGGATGGAATGAGAGGTAGAGTTAAGTGTCATCAGCATAGCAGTGGTATGAAAAGCCATGTTTCTGAATGACAGAACCTAATAATGCCATGTAGACAGAGAAGAGAAGTGGTCCAAGAACTGAGCCCTGAGGCACCCCAGTAGTTAAATGTTGCGACTTGGACACCTCACCTCTCCAAGATACCTTGAAGGACTTATTGAGAGGTAAGAGTCAAACCACTGGAGAGCGGTTCCTGAGATGCCATTTGCCAATAGGGTTGACTGACAGGAGGTTCTGGTGGTTAACCATGTCAAAAGCAGTGGACAGATCCAGCAAGATAAGTATTGAAGATTTGGAATCCGCTCTTGCCAGTCTTAGTTAGAGCTTCAACAACTGAGAGCAAGGCAGTCTCTGTTGAATGTTCACTTCTGGAACCAGACTGGTTGCTGTCGAGATGGGCACTCGAGTTAGTGACTCGGACTCAAGTCGCACTCGAGTCGCATTTTATAGAATTCAGACTTGACTTCTGGCTCGACCTGAAATGACTCCAGACTTGACTCAACTCGAGGAAAAGGACTCGTGAATATTTTAAAAGCAACTCGAGTCTTTTATCCTTAAATACTTATATGACTGATTTTCAAAAGGCGGATCGCATCTGCACAACGGCATCCATCGGGACCGTGCAAGGTAACAGCAGCAACATTTTAAATGAGCAGCGCGTCAAAACAGCGGAGCGGATCACATAATAAGTGCTTAGGGTCGTTTATGGCAAATATCTTTCATATATCCTCTATAATTTTTACCTATAACCAAACGCGCTTTATTCAAGCCCTTTCAGCTCCGTGCGCATTCTCTCTCTCTCCCTCTCCGGACGCGCGCCGGCACCAAGTTTTAGAGCTGCGATGACACGGTTATTTTAAAAACAACAGAAACACTGTGAGCAGCAAAATTATAGATTACTTTAAATACAACACATCAGAAAAAAGCAATGCTGCAAATATAGTTATTTTTCATACTATTTATCCATCTATAACCAATGACTCTGACTGTTCAAAACAGATGTCAGACTTTTTTTATAGAATTTGATTACAGAAAAACAGTTTTTAACATGGTAATGGATTGAAACATAAGTAACAGGCTGGATGTATATAAACCTTACATCTCAACACCTCTTTTTTTGCAAAGCAGATCATAGGTTTATTTTGTCTATAGCCTATAAAACAGCTTCATACATAGGAATATTTCAATACATGAGGATTCTAAATGGGATTTTTTAGCAAGCCATTAAATGACTTGAGACTCGACTCGGACTCAAGACTCAAGACTCGACTCAGACTCCAGCGATAAAGACCTCAGTCTTGACTCGGACTCCAGGTCAAAGATTTCAGACTTGACTCAGACTCCAAGTTAAAGACTTGTGAACATCTCTGGTCGAGGAGGTTGTTCTGTGTGACAAAGACAGAAACAAGTGTTTTTGCAATGAAAGGAATAAGGGAAACTGGTCTGTAGTTCTCTAAAGGAGATGGGTTAAGGGTGGATTTCTTAAGTAGTAGGTACAAGACTTGTAGTAGTATGAGCCTGTCTTTATGCTGAGGCGAAAAACACCAGTGCGAAGGGATATGTTAATGATGTGAGTAATGGCAGATGCAACTGCAGGATAAATGGCTTGAAGGAGATGAGATGGAATAGGATCAAGCGGACAAGTAGTTGGCTGATTAGAAAGGATTAGTTTGGAGACTTCTGCCTCAGAGAGTGCAGAGAAGGTTGTGAACGGGTGTAGGTTTGCTGGTAAGATGTGCTTGACAGATTGTGGTGTGGATAATTGTGCACTGATGGTTTAAATTGTATTAATGAAGAACGTGGCAAAGTCATCAGCTGTTAGAGTTGATGAGCGAGGGGGACGAGGAGGACGTGGAGTGAGGAAAATGTTTTAAAGAGCATGCGAGAGTTAGATGAATTGTTAATTGTGTGGACTATATTTATGGTGCCTTTCTAGTGGTTATAGTACTTGTCCACCTTTGGAGAAGCGGTGGTTTTCATCTGTTGGTTAATATTAGCGTGGGCTTGTCACCAAAAAGGAGCACACTGCAGAAAACAGTGATTTCAGAATGAAAACTGAAAAATAGTTCTCTAAAGGAGATGGGTTAAGGGTGGATTTCTTAAGTAGTAGGTACAAGACTTGTAGTAGTATGAGCCTGTCTTAATGCTGAGGCGAAAAACACCAGTGCGAAGGGATATGTTAATGATGTGAGTAATGGCAGATGCAACTGCAGGATAAATGGCTTGAAGGAGATGAGATGGAATAGGATCAAGCGGACAAGTAGTTGGCTGATTAGAAAGGATTAGTTTGGAGACTTCTGCCTCAGAGAGTGAAGAGAAGGTTGTGAACGGGTGTAGGTTTGCTGGTAAGATGTGCTTGACAGATTGTGGTGTGGATAATTGTGCACTGATGGTTTAAATTGTATTAATGAAGAACGTGGCAAAGTCATCAGCTGTTAGAGTTGATGAGCGAGGGGGACGAGGAGGACGTGGAGTGAGGAAAATGTTTTAAAGAGCATGCGAGAGTTAGATGAATTGTTAATTTTGTTATGATAGTATGTCCTTTTAGCAGTGGAGACATTAGCAGAGAAGAAAGGGAGGAGTGACTGATACACAGCGATACTTATGTCCCTGCATGGTGGAGTCGATGGTCTTTACACTCTTCGGTCTTCACACGAGGGCTGCTGCGACTACTACCGCTGTATTTTTTTATACCCGTTTGACAAAACCGAAATTGAGTTCAGCTGAACACACTATACTGTTTCTCACAACAAATGGCTAAGCAAGCGCATGACACTGACAAGGTATGGGACAGAGTACGAGACCAAACGCAACTTTAGCACGTCTCAACACAGTAAACAACACAACAAGCGTTTGCTATCGACGACAACTGCTCTAAACACTAATGAGACAAGAAATAAATACACTTATGATCTGATTTTAACTTCCGCTGATTGACTGCTTCTCTCATAGAGTATTTATTTACACAGTTTTTTTGCTAGCGCTTGAACTTTACTGTTTTTCACAACAAAAGGCTAAGCAAGTGCACGGCACTGAGGTGTGCGATAGAGTACGAGACCAAACACAACTGTATATATATATATATAAAAAAATATATATAAAATGATAAATAAATATAAATGGTATTTACATTTTTTTACCAAAATCAAAAGTAATTTTTGTGCTTATCCTTAACATTAATACTGTATGTGACTGGCATACTACTTCTTAAAAGTCTTAGATCTTTGAGTTCAGCTCATGAGAAAGGGGGGCAAAAACAAAAGTGTTGCATTTATAATTCTGGTCAGTGTATTTAAATATTTAATTATATTTATATTTATTTAAATGACAGCATGAGTTCTGTATAAGTTCTGCTGTTTTGTAATTGGCTACCTGAGCTCCATCAGTCACTATGATTGGCTGTGATGTCATCATCGATTACAGGAGGTCAAAGCTTTGAGAATTCTCCAGAGATTAACTGTCAATCAATGAGATGATTAAATATAGTCTGAAACAAAACACATGATTGACAGCGCAACTGAATCATTCAGCATTGTAATTAGTGACCGGTGTGTCTGTCTGTGTGTGTGTTTACCTGTTTAAGGTCACTGACTCCTCTCATTACAGTCAACAGAAATGTGTGAAACTGTCAAGACACTTTAAGAACTAAAATTTAAAATGTATATTTGTATATCTTTTGTAATCCGTCATGGATGCTAGCAAACCTAATGGACGGGTAAAAACAAGATATCTACTCCATGTACTGACATAAAGGGTGTAGATATGCAGAACAACGTTTTCGAGGTTGATTTACATATCTGTATGTGATTTGCATATAATTAACAAATGTGTTCCAGGTGTTTGCTGCCACAGAAAATCACATCTTCTCCTCTGTGACTATACAAATTTGGCTGCATCCCAATTCACACTCTCTGTCCTGAGTAGTATGATATTAGGATTACATCAACTCACAAAACATGCATTGAAAATAATGCTCTAAATCGTTACTTTTACACAGCAAGGACACATTAATTTGATCCAAAGTGACAAGAAAAGACATTCTACACTGTTACAAAATACTGCTCTTTTGGACTTTCTATTCATCAAAAAAATCTGAGGAAAAAAACATGGTTTCCACAAAAAGATGATGTAGCACAACTGTTTTGAACATTGTTCATATTTAGGAGGGATGCAGTAACGGGACGGAAGGTTAGGGAGATTCCAAGGGCCCAGCGTGGAAAAGGGGGCCAGGAATGAGGGGGCCCTCGGGAGTCAATATAATGTTCAGGGGCCTAGAAACTAGTGGTCCCCTGCAATAGTCAGAAATGTTTCTTGAGAAGCAAATCAGCATATTAGAATAATTTCTGAAGGATTATGAGATACTGTGACTGGATTAATAATGCTGAAAATTCAGATTTGATCACAGGAATAAATTGCTCTATAAAATATGTTACAATAGAAAACAGTGACTTTGAATAGTAATAATATTTTACAATTTAAACCTAATTTTAATCAAGTCAAGCAAATAAAGCCTCAGTGAGCAAAAAAGCCTTCTTTCAATAAAAATAAATAAATACATTCTTACCAAACCCAAACTTGGATTATGTATGGATTATTAGGACCACAAGAAGGAATCTCTAAACAAATTATAAAATTAATGAAATATTAAATTAAATTAAAGGAATTCAATAAAATAACTAAACAGTCAATTTGAAAAGTTATTTATCTATTTGTTTACTCAAATTAATTTTTTACCATTATTTATTGTCATTATTTATTTTATTGCGTAACTGAACTGCAAATTGAGATCCAGCCGTCATACACGTTTTGAATGGCAGTATGCTAATATCCACACCATTTAACATGCTTTGACATTTTAATTTTACTATTATTTTAAACTCTAATGAGCACCCAAACTGGCAGTGAACCCAGCCCTAAACATTTCTTTGAAAAGAAGAAAGAGTGAAGTGTTCTTCCTTCTCATATTCCTCATTTCTGGCGTATTTTGAGCACGTCAGAAAGTGGTATGGATAGACAAGAGCTGTCCAGAGAATAATTACTTTTTGAACACCTTTTCACACTTTGACACTCTTCTATTCTCTTTGTTTTCTATTACCCTATACAGCCCTTCACTCTCACACACACACACACACACACACACACACACACACACACACACACACACACACACACACACACACACACACACACACTGCTGTCATTCCTCCCATCATCTCTTTCCATTGCGACTGTGTTAAATTGGTCTTCTGTTTTCATATTTTCCCTGTCTCATTTCCCTTTGTTTCTTCATCATTCTCTTTCTCTTGCCCTCTCTTTGGTTATTGTTCCTGCTAATGATATAATTCCTTTTACAAGACGATGCTATGAAAAGACAAGATTCCATGAGAAGCGATGATCTCTAATTAGACAAACATCCTCACTCTCTCTCGCCAAATCAAATGCAACTAAGCTTGTTTCCACCAATTTGTCTCACAATTCTAGGTTTATCTCACAATTTGGAATTTTTGTAAAAGAATTGCAGGATATAAAGTCAAAATTCTAAGATATAAACTCAGATTTGTGAGAATAAAAGTCAGAACTGTGAGAAATAAAGGAAGAACTGCAAGATATGTCAGAATTGTTCTCACAATGGCAAGATATAGAGGCAGAATTGTGAGAATAAAAGTCAGAATTGTGAGGAAAAAGTCAGAATAGCCAAATATAAAGTCAGAATTGCTCTCAAAATTAAGTTATGTCATGACGACTCTCGGAGTGATTTGCATGGTAATGTACATGAAATTGTTCATGTATTTAATCTTGGCGGAATAGATCTGCTATGCTGCTGCTTGCTACTGCCAATACATCCACAGCATGCTGCTGCGAGAATGTGCGAAATACTGCTGCACATATAACACAAATGAATAACCTCCATATAGCATACATGAATCACCCCATAGCAGATCTATACAGGTGGAGCTGGGGAAGGTGGAGGGTTTCTGAAGTGTGCTGCGACTGCTACAGCAAACAAGAGCCAGGTATTTAAATATTGAGTAGTCAACTCATTGGTTACTGATACAGGAGAAAACCAATCAGCTGCCAGGTGATAATGATGTCAATAAGTCAGATTGAGTTAGACCTATCAGACAAGAGTTTCATGCCAGAACTCTGTATATATAAAGTAAGAATTGTGAGATATAGATGGTGGCCGAGAGAGCTCAACATGCTGCAACTTCAGAAAACACATGCAAATAGAAAAAGCACCAGCAAATCAAGAAAACATTTTCATCAGTTTGACAGCAGATGGTGCAAATGCTCACAACACAACCAAATAAAGAAACACACTGCAAATGCTCACAACACAACCAAATACAATTTATTTGCAGCGCGTTTCTTTTTTGGTTGTTTGCAGGGGCGTCGCACCCGTGGGGGATGTGGGTGTTTTAACACCCACACTTTTCGCGATGAGAGGGTTCAACACCCACACTTTTTCTGCAGTTTTTCCGCAGTTTCGCACAAACGCCTTACAGCAGTAGCTCCTCGGTTTCTCTGGCCGCCCTGTGTCTGGGAGTGCGCTCGCTGCAGCTGCCTCCTCTCCTCCCTCTCAAACATGACACCGGCTTTGAGTGTGACCGGCTGATGATTGGCTGTTCTGCCTTAAGTCCCTCTCTTGGTGTGTTAGATTTATCGGTCAGCTCGTGCTGAGGAGGCGGGAACTTATGGTTATTTACATCTCCCTTTTCCAGGTACTTTGAATGAGTGTTAATGCTTTCGAGGTTTTTAAATAAGCTTGATGTGTTTGGGAAGATGTTCTGTTTATGTTTTGTTGACATGTCGAGTGTTTTCTGTATTATATTTCGTTTTTTAGACTAATGCTAATTGCTAATTGGGATATTGTTCAGCAGCTAGCTAAATTCGGTTATGTATGTGGCATGCAATGTATAAAGTAACTGTGATGAAGAAGTCAGGGAATTGACGAGGAGGAGGGACAAATTGTCATTGTTAAGCAGTGTTTTTATGGGTTTATTGCCAGTGCAATTGATTTTGATTGTTGATTAGCTGAATACTTTTGTGGATACTTACCTGTTGTGTTTGTACTTGAGGAGAAAAAAAGTGAGAAATGACGTCATTGTTTGCATACCTGTTGAAGAACTATGAAAGAAAAGTGTATATTATTTTAATATTTAAAAACAGTAAATTGTTACATTATTTATACCACCAGAGAAAAAGCTTTGTGTGGGCGTTATTTTTATGTGTTATTTTTTTATATCTCCCCTTTTCAAGGCGCAAGTAAGCAAAATTTATCAGTCTCAGTCACAGTCCTGTCAGACCCATGTTACTATCAAGCTTACCATTGTCTTTTGTCAGTATCATTAAGATGCAGAAAAGAAAGAGGCAGGAGAAGATTGACATCTTTTCAAGAGAAATCATGTAAGTGAAGTTGAGAGCTGAAAGATGAAAAATGTTGACATTAAACAACAGTAGCCTATTACCATTAGATATTGTTTGCATTTATTTCATGATATCTCTTTTCAATATTCACTGAGGTTTGCTAGTGCCACAGCTGTAACTGTTTGACCCTATTCCTGTACCACTGCACCCTTGTTTAGGAGAGGAAGTTGCTGGAGGCATCAGTTTCAGAGAGCACAGGAAGGTTCACAGGTGTGCAATGCAATGAATGTTACAGTTTGTGAAAGAGGTCTATGAAGGAAGAGAGGCCATGTGTGTGTGTGTTTGTGTCATGGTGCTTAGTTCCATCCCAGGTGCACGCATGTGTTTGGTGTGTTTATATCAAATTCACAATTTCATTTCAAATGTTTTGATTAGGGTGTATGTGAGGATGTGGCCAGGAGTGAGGAAGACCGAGATGAAGAGGGAGGAAAAGGCAGACAAGAAGCAGGCAGACAAGAAGCAGACAGACAAGAAGCAGGCAGACGAGAAGCAGGCAGACAAGAAGCAGGCAGACAAGAAGCAGGCAGACAAGAAGCAGACAGACAAGAAGCAGGCAGACGAGAAGCAGGCAGGCGAGAAGCAGACAGACAAGAAGCAGGCAGACAAGAAGAACAGAGTGAGGAGAGGTCAGAGAGGATAAGGATGAAATGGTAGAGAGGAGCAGAGAACTCAGATGTGGCTGTTACTCGCCATCAGTTCAGTAAGCCCAATCAACCAGATCCAAAATTAATTGCTAAACAGTCCTTGCCCAAATATACTCTGAGTTTTCAAACTCAGTGGTACCAGAAATTTCCATGGCTCCATGTGAGTCCTGGTGTTGAGG
This sequence comes from Gymnocypris eckloni scoliostomus, assembly GCA_027564155.1. Lineage (NCBI taxonomy): Eukaryota > Metazoa > Chordata > Actinopteri > Cypriniformes > Cyprinidae > Gymnocypris > Gymnocypris eckloni. The sequence goes on along the minus strand of CM050426.1, from coordinate 15,871,368 downwards.
GTGTATTGTGCTTTTACTGCTCCAAAGCTTTTAACTCTGAGACATCACCTCTTGCCAAGAATGCTGATTCAGCATTCATTTCATCTGGGTTTAAAAATTGGAAAAAAGCCCTTGAGCGATTTACTGTGCATGAGAGATCTGATAGTCATAAGACAGCCATGACAACGCACATCTATGAAGATCGATCGGTACAGGTTCAGCTATCTAGTGTGAGTGTGAAACAGCAAGAGGAAGCAAGGGGATGTCTTCTTAAAATCATTGGTGCTGTGCAGATGTTGGCTAGGCAGGGCTTACCTTTTAGAGGCCATGAATGTGGTGAGGGAAATTTTGAACAGGTTCTGAAGTACAAATCAGAGGATGACCCCTCTCTAACCAAGTGGTTGACATGTGGTAGAAAGGATGTATATACTTCAGCTATGGTTCAAAATGAAATCCTGACTTTGTTCAGCAGCGTGATCATACGTGAAATAGTTGAAAACATCAGATCACTTCCACACCTGCAGTACTCTGTGATGATGGATGGGACACGAGACGTGTCTGGAAAAGAGCAAGAGGCAGTGTGTTTGAGATATGTTGACAAGGATTTAGTCCCTCGTGAAGAATTTATTGGTCTTTATGAGGTTTCTTTGACCACAGGAGAAAATCTAGCAAAAGTAGTCATGGATGTTTTGCAGCGCCTAAACTTGCCTATCACTGGGTTAGGTTGCGTGGCCAAGCATACGATGGGGCCGCAAATATGGCTGGCAAATACAATGGAGCACAGGCCATTGTAAGAAAAATACAACCTCTGGCTCCCTATGTTCATTGTGCTGCCCACTGTGTTAACCTAATTACACAGAGGTCCTGTACTGCCTCAATATTTATCCGAATTCTCTGGATTGGGTCAATGAGTTGGGAGTGTTGTTTGGGCAGTCAGGAAACTGAAGGACATATTTAAGGGAATTGCAAGGTCTGAGGAGGGTGAGGGTCCATGTCACACTATAAGACCTTTGTGTCCAACAAGGTGGACGGTCCGCACTAGTGCCATCCGCACTGTGCTAAACCAGTGAGTGCATAATCAAGGCTTTGGCTGAGATGGCAGTGAGTGAGTCTGATGCGGCTAGTAAGGCACAGGGGCTGTATGAGACATTTCAGCAGGGAAATGTTGTCCTTGGTCTGTGTGTGTGCTTTGGAGATCACAGGGAGTTGGAGGTTTTGAATATGTCCCTCCAGAGCAGAACACAGACCCTAGATGGTATGCTTTCAGCTGTTGCCTGTGTTAAGGAAAGTTTCAGCAAAAGAGAAACACAGAGAGTTTTCAGGCTCTTTACGAAAGCAACAAGGATGTGAGACACTCCATCTCACTCCTATTGCTCTCCTCGTGTCCGTATCCCACCTCAGCGCTTCACAGGTAGTGCTCCTGCACATGTACATGTGTCCCCTTCTGACTACTACAGGACTGAATTCTACAAAGTTCTGGATGTTGCTGACATGCAGTTTAGAGAAAGATTTGAGCAGGAGGGAATGCAAATGTTAAGGCACCTGGAACAAGTTCTCTTAACTGGAAAGATACATGGTGTTGTCCAACAGTACCCAGAAATCAACCCAGACAACCTCAAAGTTCAGCTTGCATTGTTCAGAATGAAGTACAGCTTCCAGTCTAGTACTGAAATTGTTGCTGTTCTTCAAGGGATGAACCCAGAGGTCCGTGGTCTCTTTGAACAAGTCGAAACAGTTGCCCGACTCCTCCTAGTTGTGCCTGTGTCATCAGCAGAGTCAGAAAGGAGTTTCAGCAGTCTCCGGAGGCTGAAAACATGGCTACGCAGCACCATGACCCAAACCCGCCTCAACAGTGTTGCTGTGTGCCATGTACATAAAGACAAGCTGGACAGGGTAAACAGAAAAAAGATTGCTGAACAGTTTGTCTCCTGTAAGGAGGGCAGAAAGAGCACTTTTGGTTCTTTTAAATGAGAGGTAGTTGGTCATATGTTCATTGGTCAGTTGCTTGTTGTTGTTGGTTGCATTTATATATGTATATAGTTATATATATATATATATATATATATGTTTATATTTTGTTCTTAATATGTTGTTTGTATATCTGGAGTTTGTAACAAAAATAATTTCCCCCTGGGATTATTAAAGTATTTCTGATTCTTTAGCAAGTCTACTTTATTGTCATTCCGCTACATGTGTGGACATACAGTGGAATGAGATGTCGTGCCTCACAGGACCCCGGTGCTACATAAATACAGACATACAACACTATAAAAAAATAAAAATAAAATAAACCTATACAAAACTAACCTACTGTCAGATTTTGACTAAGTAAACTCTATGTAAAAGTTTACCCTCTACAACTAAAGATAAAGATAGAAAATACAAACTATACAAACTGTTTACCATAAATGTTTACCCTATACAACTAAAGATAAAAAAAATACAAACTATGCGAATGCTTCACATAAATACTGTACATGTGCAGAGAGATACATTGTGAGTCAAGCAGCTAGCTGGGGAACAGTACAAGATGACTTGTAGTGCAGGAGCATGTAAACATACATATATTGCTGAGTCTTTTGTGGGATTGTGTACACATAGCAGTGTTTGGAAAAGTGTCTAGTGCATAGAGAGTGTGTTACTACAGAGTTTTGACTTATTTTCTGTGTGTTCTGAGTGTGTTTTTTTTTATACTTTTCTAGTATCATTCATTTAAATGGGAAGCTTTTTATATCTTGTATGTTATACCTTTTGTACCCTTCTGTCATTGAATTCATCTTTTTTATTGTTAACAAACAAACTACATCCATCCCCCGCACTTTTGAAAAGCTTGCTACGCCCCTGGTTGTGAGCATTTGCAGCGTGTGCGTTGTCAAATTGACGAAAGTGTTTTCTTAATATGCAGGTCAGAGCATGTGAGCGGAGCTGAGCGGTGAGAATTTCCGCTCCCCGCTCACGTGGGTGTTCGCTCCCCCGCTCCACTGCTCAAAGTCGGACCAGATCGCTCCGCTCAATTCCGCTCCCCGCTCATCTACAATTTCATCCCGCTCCGGTGAAATCGCTCCACGCTCGCTCAAATTTAAAATTACTCTGCATGCCTAAGACCTGCCGTTTTCAACCGAAGCCTTACGCCTCCGACACACTGTCTGCGTGGCAGACGTGGAGCGGGTTTGTTGCGTGACTGCTGCGGAAAAAATCCGCTTCACTTCTATTCTGTCGTGGAGCCGCAGTTGCGGCGTGGTTGGACCACACCTGATACGCGCGTATTCCGCAGGCAATGCTGCTCTAATCTGTTAACATGGGTGCGGAAAGGAAAATCAACAGGCTGCAAACACGCTCCGCGACGCGTCCGCCACGCAGCCTATATCCTATAAAGAACTCACAGCAACAGCAACATCAGTCAAAATAGAACATATATATCACCACATTCCTGATCATGTTTAACATTATCATCTATTTTTTTGACAGGAATTGTGCACCTGTATGACCTGTCGGTTTGCTTTTGGAAATATTTAACGAACTCTCGTTACTGGAATATCTAACGAGAATTAAAATACTCCTTCACAACGAACGATTTTTAAAGCATAGGCTGATGGTTTTGTTAATTGTTGAAGGCACAGGTGAATTCAGGGTGGATTTGTGCATGCCCTAGGCTCGTGGTGTGAGCGGTATCGGAGCGGAACCTGAGCGAGACAGAGCGATCGCTCCAGCCTTTGGATAAAAACCCGCTCCGCGCTCCGACTATATTTTGCACGCTCCGCTCCTCGCTCGCTCCACGCTCCGCTCCGCTCACATGCTCTGATGCAGGTGTTTTTTTATCTATTTGCAGCATATTGAGCTCTCTCGGCCACCGTAGAATTGTGAGATATAGTCAGAATTACAAGACATAAACTCAGAAGAGCAAGAAAGAAAGTCAAAATTGTGAGGTGTAAACACAAAACTACAAGACATAAAGCCAGAATTGCATTATATAAACTCAAGGTTTCAAGATATAAAGTCAGAATTGTGAGATATATGTACGTTAATGAGATATAAAGTCAGAAATCTGAGAAAAAAGGTCAGAACTGCAAGAAAACTTTTGAGTTTATATATTTTACGTGCAATTCTGAACTTTTATCTCAAAGAAAGTCACATTTTGTTTTATACTGGTGGAAACAAGCTTCCATAAGCAACAGACAATATGTCATTATACTCAATTCTAGAATGTTATCTGGTTGCCAGGGAGTTGCTATACAGTTGCTAAGGAGTTCTGAGTAATTTCTAGGATGTTTCTAGTTTGTCTGTGGGAGTGTTGTGAGTGTTTCGATCCTGTTGCTATGCGGTTGATAGGTAATACATTTGTGTTTCTGTAAAGAATCAAATGTCATTAAGTTAGTTTGAAGTTTTAATTAAAACAGGAAGAATGAGACACATAATGATTGTGAGTTGAATTATTACATCAGCTATCTGGTGTTGTCCAGAGGGACTGAGCATAATACTTGAGTTTCATATCACAGCAGACGAAGCACAGGAGTGTGAAATTAATCTTCACCTGTATGAATATTACTGCACTTCACCGACTTACTCATTAGCAAAGAGCAATGCCGAACCACAAAACGGACGTTTCATTAATGTGAGCTGTGGTGTGAAAGCATGCTACCTTCAACTTCAACCCAAATGTAAATTCCGTTTACAAATGGACAAGAAGAATAAGACAAACAATAATGTATCTCAAAACGTTTGTCCAGACAACAATCTGGATTCATTTACTAGTGATCGCGATCGCATTAACGTCACAGAACAGGGATAGTTCACCCCAAAATGAAAATTATGTCATTAATTACTCACACTTATGTCGTTCCGGGAACCGTTGTTCGTATTCGGAACAAAAATTAAGATATTTTTGATGAAATCCAAGAGCTTTCTGAAACCTCCATATACAACAATGCAACTGAAAAGTTCCCAGACCCAGAAACGTAGTAAGTACATCGGTAAAGTAAGTAATCAATGAGTAATTAATGACAGAATTTTGATTTTGGGGTGAACTATCCCTTGTGCAGGAGTGAGTGTTTGGAAGAGGCTGGTATAGTCAGACAGAGGCAGACAGTTGTCTAGGAAACTAATTAAACTGTTTACCTCGTCTAATATGACACAGCAGAGGGAATTCCTGTGAAAGAGAGCGAGCGGGATCCACATGTAAGCTTGCTTTGGTTCATTCACACAGTGTGTGTCTTTTCTGTACGCATTGAATATGACTGGTAGTCTAAATATACATGCATGGAAAGTACTGTTTCCCACAATGTGATGCACTTGACCTTGGATTTCGAGTGCATTGAATGTAATATGAGAATGTATAATTTTTGCATACTGTTATGGGGGTACCAGTAATATATACTGTGCTGTAAGTTTTTTCCAATACAGTGTATTTTTGTTGTTTTTTACAGGTGTTATTCATAGGTATGAAATATTAACTTACCACACGCAGAATGCTACACGTATACTAATATTATTTTAAACCAGTATGTGAAACAGTATGCTATATGCAGTGTTACTGTAGCACAAACAGTAGAGCATGGCATAATACCAAAGTGGGTTTAATAACCATAAGGCATGAACTTATCACACATATAACGCAACTAAGTCACTTTGAATAAAGTCATCTGATAAATGCATCAGTGATAATTATGTAATGGTTTTAGTTGATCAAGATCATCTTAAATGAGATGTACTATGACATGACAGTAGTGGGAGTATGACCCCAGAATGAAACCACTGGTTTATCCCAGATATGAAGCTCTTCTGCCCCAGTGTGTCAGCATTAGGACACTAAATGATTCACCTGGTCATTATGACATCACGGATCTCTGACCCCACCCAAAGAGACTTCATCAGGCACTGTTGCCATGGGAGACAGAGCCGGCAGCGGTCGTCCAATCAGAATCTGGAGCAGGATTAGACGGGAGAACACAGATATTTTCTGCTCAACTCATCTTTAAAGAGTTTCGTCAAGCAGGAAATGAATCTGAGCATGCTAGTAGACATTCTGACTTAAAGAAATAGTTAAAGTGCAGGACGAACGCAGAGCCGGCTGAGATTAGTGTAGGGCTGCAGTGAATGTGTGTGAGCTTTATAAGCGTCGGAGTGTTTGTTTGTTTGTGTGGCTGACAGAATCTAATTGCAGAGAAACACCAGACAGTCCAGCATTAAACAATTATCAGACGAACATAGATATGACAAACAACGGGCCTGTGAGGGGATTCAGGTTTTGGAGTGTGAGGATTAGATGTCCACACAATGATGGTAAAACCTAAAATTAATTGTTGAAAAAGCAAGAAAAGAATAAATTATACACATTTATGTGACTTTAGTGTTAAATTGGTTATTTATATGTGACCCTGGACCACAAAACCAGTCTAAAGTCACTGGGGTATATTTGTAGCAATAGCCAAAAAATATATTGTGAGGGGCAAAATTATAGATTTTTCTTTTATGCCAAAAATCATTAGGATATTAAGATAAGATCATATTCAATGAAGATATTTTGTACATTACCGTAAATATATCAAAACTTAATTTTTGCTTAGTAATATGCATTGCTAAGAACTTTTGGACAACTTTAAAGATGACTTTCTCAAAATTTGTTTAGTTTTTTTGCACTCTCAGATTCCAGATGTTAAAATAGTTGTATCTTGGTCAAATATTGTCCGATCCTAACAAACCATACATCAATGGAAAGCTTATTTATTCAGCTTTCAGATGGTGTATACATCTCAAAGCGTGGTTTTGTGGTCCAAGGTTACACGTGTGTGTGTGTGTGTGTTTGTGTGTGTGTGTGTGTGTGTGTGTGTGTGTGTGTGTGTGTGTGTGTGTGTGTGTGTGTGTGTGTGTGTGTGTGTGTGTGTGTGTGTGTGTGTGTGTGTGTGTAACGGGCTCTCTCTCGGCTTCACCGAGGCGAGTCTCGAACCCCTGATCTCCGGCGTGGGAGGCGGATGCACTAAATAGGAAGCTAAATGGCTGCAGCCTGTAGCATCTGTGCATCCTTGAGATAAGGGGAGTGAGGTTTTACCTGCACAGCATCTACTCGCTGGCCTCCATTATATATATATATATATATCCACAATGATGGTACAACCTCAAATTAAACAAAATAAAATTAAGAAAATGTATGAAAAATTATTCAATACAGAATTGTTTTATTTATTTAAATACACCTAAAAATAACAATGTAAGTAAAATTAAAATGTTATGATTTTTTGTGTTGTTTACATTTAAAGGGTTATAACATTATATCAATATAAACAAAAGCAGTGCCACCATTATATTCAGTTTAGCTTTAGTTTTCATGGACACTTATTATGTTTCTCTTGGTTTCTGTCTGCTTATGTTTCCATTTGCACATCAGTTGTCATGGTTCTTCATTATGTTCATTCTAATTAGGGCACACCTGTTTGCATTTGAGTTCATCACCTTGTGTATTTAAGTGTCTCTGTTACTCACTGTCATTTGCCCGGTACTGTTTGTCCTATATGCATGCTGGCTCAATTTCGCAAACCTCTGTGGATCCCCTGAGTGTACTTTACTTTAATAAAGACTCTTCGATTTGAATCTTCTTCGGTGTTGGATTAAATCCTGACAAGCAGACTAAATTGTGCAAGAAGCAAGGAAAACACCTTAATAAAATGTAGTACTTAATAAAATAAATAAATAAAAATGTCTCAATGAATAAACAGCAGAAACTTTTGTGTTTAGTTCACAGTTAAAGGATTACAGAAATATAATTAGCTCAATATAAAACATAAGCAGTTTGAAATCTCCACTGAGAGAATATTAAACATGTGAAAATAATCTGAAAGTAAGCATATGCATATGCAGATGTGTTGATGTAAAAACTGTGTGCGTGTGCATGTGCGTGTGTGTGTGTGTGTGTGTGTGTGATTAGAGCCAGTAAGATAAAACTGATTAGAGCTCATTAGATTACTACACAACAACACTGAACACAACTGGACACACACACTCATACACTTCAAATGCTATATTGCTACAGGATGCTGATTTTATTTACATCCTGCTGATTATATTTACATCCATGTTTCATATTTTTCTTTAAAAAGCAGCAACACTGTGAGGAATAAAATTGCCGGAGTTGTGTGTGTGTGTGTGTGTGTGTGTGTGTGTGTGTGTGTGTGTGTGTGTGGGCATGTTTATGTGGTTTATGAGGACACAAATTTGTATAATGACATGGGTATGACATAGGTATTACAAGGAGAAGGTGATTTATGAGGACATTTTCAGTGTTTAATTTAATTTAAAACGCTTATAAATCATACAGAGTGAGTTTTTTTGAGGGAAAGTTGAAATGCACTGTCTCCTGTGAGGGCTAAGTTTAGGTGTAGGGCAATAGCACATACAGTTTGTACAGTATAAAAACCATTACGCCTATGGAAAGTTCCCGTAAACCATAAAAACCAACATGTGTGTGTGTGTGTGTGTGTGTGTGTGTGTGTGTGATGCTGACAGGATATCAGAGCCTCACATCATTACTCCCTTTCTCTCTCTCTCTTGCATACACACACACACACACACACACACACACTTTTATCTATCTTATGTAATAAGGAAATACTGAAGATGATCCAACAATAATATTCAACATCAATATTATACAATCAATATTTATATTTTATTTATTTTTTGGGGATGCGTAGTGTCTTAAGGGGCAGAGTTTGTGGGGGGGCATGGGGGTTCCATTTTTTAATGGAAACCTAGAATCAGGCTACAGGCCTTAAGCGATTTTATAAGCGCTAACCTCACGTGCAAACCGAACGGAGAACATATCAGCTCAACATGACTGACGTTTTTTAATTGTGCACGAGCAGCGCGCGAATCACCCGATACTCTGTGCGCGTTCACCAGCGCGCTCGAGAAGTGTGAGAAGATTTGCGCGAGCCATTCCTTCCTATCGCGAAGCTGATGGTAAAATGTGCGTTCCCCTCCGGGAACTCGAGCTGCGTCGTAAACGCTATGGGGAACGACATCAGCGTTGTCCAGCTCTGAATCATATGTGTAATCAGTCAAAATTGATGGCCAGACGTCAGTTGCGGGTGACGTCATGACCAGGATGCTTAAAAGCACGTGACGTGCAGCCGGCGTCAGCTTTTTATCATTCAGCAAAGCTCTCTGTGTGTGTCAGTCATGTATATGTTCGGTGAGTCTCCTACTATCGTTTGTCAAAGAAAGATAGGAAATAAGAAAGGCAAAGAAATAAAAGGAAGGAAGAGACTAGGAAGCAGACATATCAAAGGCAAATAAGGGCGAAAGTAGATCACGTTACAGACTGGAGTTTTCACCTGCGTCCTCGCAGCACCTGCCACGCTGCCGCTGAGGCAGAGCAGTGGTTGTGCTCGCAGATGGATTAGATGGAAAAATTAAGAAGGGCGATCCCCTATCTTCTTCCTTTCCCAACAGATCCAGCACCCGCTTTCTGAGATTGGAAGCCCGCCCCGCAGTTCTTCCACCCAGAGAAAGGGCTCGACGCTCCGTCTGTCTGTTTCCGAGGAGGAAGACAGGGAGGATGTCGATGAATTTTTGAAACATACGTTTGCACAAGCGTGTTGTGAATGAGTAAAAACAAATAAGCTATAGAGAGAAACATATCTGGGGAGCGGAGCTAAGAGAAGCGCACACAGCTCTCTTGAGAAAAAAAGGAAGTGCTAAATAAACGTGTGTTCCCCGCTGCAATGCATTGTGCTCCCGCCGGGCACACTCCGAGCAGTGTGTCCGTGCCTATGATCTCGCGGTCCCGCTACTGCCGAGGCACCGCGGCGATTGAGATCACGGGGACCGCACATAGATCTGGCGGACAGGTTGGAGATGGGTTCGCCCTATATCCACCTGTATTCCCCATGTCTAGCGCTCTCTCGGAGCGGAAGCCTAAGCTGTAGTTCTTCCCCCTTAAGTGAGAGTGCGCTAATCTGCAGCAGTTTCTCTCCAAGAAGATTTATTTGTTTTGTTCTGAGTGGATCGCGTGTTGCCGAGGCACTATGCATTATGGTCATTCTCGGTTCATTTATGAATTTTTCACTTCAGACCGTGTTTACCTGTCTGGGTGTTTGACTGCATTAAATTTTGAATAATTAATTATGCACTTTATCTGACTATGAAAGTTATATATATATATATATATATATATATATATATATATATATATATATATATATATATATCTCTCCTCGGTGCCCCTCAGGAGATCAGTCTGCTAACCCTGCCAGTGTTCCAGGGCTCTCCAGTCAGCCTCTTCCGCACAGAAATGTAGATGCCAGTCTTGAGAGACGGCAGCATGGAAACTGCTGCCAAATGTGTCTCGATGGGTCACGCACACTGTAGAACAAGGCTATGTGGCAGCCTTTCTACGGTTCACTCCCATGCTGGTGGGTCCCGAGCCGGCTCTGGTATATGGAACAAGAAGTGAGCACTCTCCTGAGGAGGGACCATCGAGGTGGTCCCTGCTCTAGACAAAGAGTCCGGGTTCTACAGCCGCATTTCATTGTTCCTGGGAAAGGTGTTGCGCCCTTCTTAGATATAAGCTAACTGAACCGCTCAGTCACACGAATGAAGTTCAGAAAGCTTTCTAAAAGCACGTGTCTCACACCAGATCCGAGGACTGGTGGTCACGAGCGATCTAAAAGATGCATACTCCTTCCCCATCCCTCAGGAATCAGTTCTGAAATGTGCTTTGGGGCAAAGCGACATATCGGGTTCTTCCCTTCGTGGCAATATAGGAGCAGCCATCCTGTCGAGGCAGGCACTCCAGCTCCGCTGGGGCTGGATGCTATGGTACACTGTCGTGGCTGAGGCTTCGTCTGTACGCCTTCCCCGATCGCTCAGCTCCTGGGAGTTCTAGAGAGATGCGCATGGATGGGGTCCTTCTATTGCAAAACCCTGTTCTGGCCGGGCGGAGTATAGTTCTCTGACCCGATTTCTCTCCTCGACGGCTCTCCATGGGGGATTCCCGTCAGGAGGGATCTCCTCTCACTGGCAGCGGGCATTATCTTTCACCCCCGCTCGGAGTTGTGGAAACTGTGGGTGTGGCTCCCGAGGGGGCACAACTCATAGCCTCTGGTCTCTCAACTGAGGTTGCTTAGACCATCCTCCAATCTAGAGCTCCCTCAATAAGGAAACTGTACGCCCTGAAGTTGAGACTCAGGGTGCGGAGACCGCCTGCTTGATCCAGTTAACTGCCTGTTTGGTACAGTGCTGGAGTTCTCGCAGGCCCGTTTCTCTGCAGGGTTAGCTCACTCCATCCTGAAGGTCTACGTGGCGGCTATAGCGACCTACCACGCCCTTCTTGGTGGCCTTTCAGTAGGCAAAACTCTCTAGTTACACGTTTCCTCCGATGGAGGCCAGGGAGCTTATGCTTTATAGTAGATCTGGATGCTATCCAATGATCTCGAGTCCTCTGATCTCCCCTCGCCTTTGGGAGTCAAGGCTCACTCAACTTAAGGTATGGAGGCCTTCAAGGCCTTCTGGCAGGTGTACCTGTGAAGGACATCTGTGACGCTGGTGGGTGGTCTACGCCCCTAACTTTTCAGGTTCTACGACCTGGCTCTGCGAGCCACTCCTGGCTCGTCTATTCCCTTGCCATAGCTGTGCATTTCACACTAAGCAGGGATTTACAAGTATGGCGGCGTGGACATCTCGTTCCCCAAAGCGTTTACTACGCAGCTCGAGTTCCCGGAGGGGAATGTCCCAGGTTACATATGTAACCATAGTTCCCCGAGGGAACGAGACGCTGCGTCGCAGGGCCATACCTCTGGCATCCCTACTAGAGCTTTGCTTCATTCCTGGAAGCTGATGCCGGCTGCACGTCACGTGCTTTTAAGCATCCTGGTCATGACGTCACCCGCACCTGACGTCTGGCCATCAATTTTGACTGATTACACATATGATTTAGAGCTGGACAACGCTGACGGCGTTCCCCATAGCGTTTACGACGCAGCGTCTCGTTCCCTCGGGGAACCATGGTTACATATGTAACCTGGGACGATCTATTTGAATTCTATTGAGAAACTGTCACTTAAATGTATATGGAGAAAGTCGAACATTATTTAAAAAAAAGGCACAAACTAAAAAGACTGATGAAAAGAGGAGAACATAATCTCGCACCAGCACTAACATATTAATATTTTTAAACAATTCATGACCACCTTTACTATAATGTATCACGTTATACTGTAGGCTTATTTATTGTGGTAAATTCTGTCTAACTTGTAGAATTTATAATAGATAATCTGTTAAGGGAATAGATTTTCCCCTAAATATGTATAGGCTATTATAACTGTGGCATTTTGTAGTTATTGTATCTGGCTGTTGTTTCTCATAACAAATGCAATATAGATTAATAAAAAAGTAATTATTGGCCTGGTAATGATTAATAGGCTAGCCTTATTATAACAAACATACAGTTAAGAACTATGGTACTTTTCATAAGAGTCAGAATCGAGAGCAATGGGTTCTGAAAAACCTTCAGATATTCCAATGATGGCATAGATTAAATCATTAAGAGCCTGAGGAACTGTTAAGGAGTAAGAAATAAACAAAATCAATATAAAAAAGTTAAGTTAGATTGACTTCCCATGGCGTGATGAATTAGAACATTCAGTCAAACTATAGCCTAAGTCTCTAAATAATATAAAATACATTTATATATGTAAACAAGTAATTGTTAACTAGCCCATTACTTTATTGCAGTTACGCAATCAACCAACTTTGCATGTGTGGTGGATAGCACAAAAGACCATTTCACCAAAATAAACATTTAAGCAAACAAGCAAATAAATAAACCTTAAGAGGAAGCATGACCCGTGGCCCACTTCAACCCACCCCCCATGTTCAAACCAAAACTACGCCCTTGAGTGTCTTCCTCTTCCATCACTTCTTGAAAGTTGTTATTGTGTCAACAGATTTGGCTTGCCTAATATAATTGATGTACACAGTCTTAACTGTGAGATTATAGGAGTTTCGTGAATCTATCTGTTTTGTTCTTTATAGGGAGCATCTTTAGGCCAGCAAAACTGGACATGTGACATTACAATTTATATACAACTAATGTGTAAAACAGTGTACGTTTTCTTTAGTGACATTAATTACTGACATTATATACATATACATGTATGCATGTATGGAAAACAATAACCCAGATTTCATGAACACATTATTTTTATGAAAAAAAGGAAAAAAATCCATTAGTTACTCAGGAAAACCCCTTGAGTTTGTCATGTGTAATACTGAAAAAGATCAACACTGCCCTCTGTTGAACATTGTGTTATTGTTACTAAATTACATCCTTACCTGACGTTACATTACCTTAAGTTTTCATTTGATAAAACAAATCAAACACACTGTGATAATTAGGGTTTATTCATACTCCTCTATTGTACTGTATACCAGACATAAAAGCAGACATGCAGGCCTTTGAAAACTCAAAGACAAACTTATAATCTATGTCCTATACAAGTTTTGGTATGATACTCTGGTGTTAGATCCCAACACATATTAAGGGTCTAAAACTTGTCCCCAAGTTTATAACAACATCACAGTTTCCTTGACACTTAAGTGATGTTCAGTGAAAGTACTTTCAATGTTAAAAGTCCATTAGAGATTCTCATGCTGCTGTTAGTCAGTAAATATGATTGGTATTTTACAAGTCAGTGGGCAGATGCTAAGGTGCTTTATGTTCAACAATGAAGATGTGTTGCACAAGTGTGTGGGGCTCACCTCTTGTCCTGATCTACAATTTTGCAGGCAAAATAAACTTTCTCATATTGAGTGAAGACACTCATATTGCATGTTTGTGATGAAAAGGTCACTTAACCACAAACACAGCAGAAGTTCCCTCTGTGCTCACTTTGGCTAAACAGAAATGCAATAGAAATTTGCAAAATCAAACACTGACAAATAAGAGAGCATGAAGACTTCTAGAGCTGATAGGGCAATTTGTTCAGCAGAGTCATTTAAGCTGCATATCATGTGATGCAATACCAGCTTCAGATTGCATCATTCATTGTTTTGAGTCCAAACCCAGTCATTGATGTATTTTAGTAATTTCTGATTTAATTTGAGACCCCTTCCCTTCATTACACGTATCTCCTGACCTAGTACACTGACCTAGTAACTTAGCTTGAAAACTAGAGCCAATCGACAATTTAAGCATCATTTTTGTTCTCAGTCACCCATAGAAATACAGTAAGCATATGACTACTGTACATTTATTTCAGAATAATTCTGGCTGTAAGTATCATTATTTATTACTTTAATTATATTATTGAATCTATTCGAACATATCACTCCTTCATGCTGACCAGAGAAAATATGCATGTTGTGTTGTTTTCTTGTTTTTATATAGATTATAATGCCATGTGGCAATTAAAATGAGTGTAGAACTGGTTGAGGAAGCAATAGTGTGCTAGTGCTGGTCATTTACTGTTACAGGACATGACTCAAAAACCTCACTCACTGCACATTTGTTTCTGTTCTGCCAGCACAAGCTTTGTCTATGTACTGTAAAAGACATTGTAGATTATACACATGCATGTGCATTGCACTTGTATATATTATATTATACATTACCAGTCAAAAGATTTTTATTTTTTTATTTATTTAATGTATTACTGTGATTTCAAAGCTGAATGTTTTGCATCATTATAATCAAGTCATGTGATCCTTTAGAAATCATTCTAAAGTGTTCTTGCTAAATAAAAGTATTAATTTCTATAATTCTCCCACACAAAAAAAAACTATTCATCAAAGAATTTTGAAAAAAAATACTCAACTGTTTTGAATATTGATATAATATAATAATATATAAAAATCTAATAATAATAAAAATGTTTATTGAATAAAGGATCACGTGACACTATACTAGAGTAATGATGCTGAACATTTAGCTTTGACCACAGGAATAAATTACATTTTAATATGCATTAAAATAGAAAGCAGTTATTTTAAATAGTACAATTATTTCACATTATTACTGCTTTTGCTGTATTTTTGATCAAATGAATGCAGTCCAATTTATTGATACACATGCATTTTCATTCTTAACTGATGTTCATAAGCTATTAACATGACGTTCATAAGATATTAACTATTAGCTCATAAGCCAAGGTGGGCATTTTAATGTAATTATGTGTGTATTTGACCTTCGAAGAGCAATAATTCGATCACACACTGTCTGAGGGTGAATTCACACCAGGAAAGTCCCCTAGTTCGGACCAAATAGAATGTAGATTTATTTTAGTTTTTGGTGCGGTTTGCTTTCACAATACTCTTTTAGCAAGCAAACCAGAAATTGTAAACAAAACTACAGGTGTGCTAAGGTCATCCATTCATTGGTTCATCCATTCAACCATACCAGAGTTTGTTTGGAAGCAGACCGAGACGGTACGGTTGTTTGGTTTGCATCAGAGTGAGATTACTGTTTTCACACCTGCCAACTTAGGTTGCTTACTAAGTGTAAACAAACATTATTGTGACAGTTTCGGTTTTATTCAATGCTACCATCAACAGGGAGTAAAATGAAAGAATATATATGTATATATATGTTAATTTTCTTGTAAGGTGTTTAAATAGTGCTGGCTCACTTTGGCTGAATGTGTTAGATAAAGTGGACCAGATGAATTCAGGTAAAGTGGGCCGACCTTTAACCTTTAGTAATTATACCCAAATTCATTAAAGAAGTTGACTTTTACTGATCATTTTATTGTTGACATTTACAATTAACTTTTTTAGAAAACAGAAATGCGACTGCAGTAAGAAATTCAAGTCAGAGATGGAAGAAAAAGAGAGAATAGAAGGGAAGTTGAGGCATGAAGTTCAATCTGTGGAGTGAAGAAAGGATGACAGGAGAAAAATATAGATGTCGAATATATAGCCTTAAAATATAGACACAAGATAATATAATATACACAAAATATAGAGACACACTCTAATCATCAAAATTAAAACAAAGAAAACCTTACCTTACATGTAATGAATCTAAAATATATGAAAGTTTCACTTTTTTAAATGTTACCAATTTTTTTTACTTTTTCACGATATTCTTGAATCATAACAATATGTAATTGTTTATGCTTCTTGTTGTCTTCTTACATCAATCAAATTTGTGATTTTTTTTTGAATTGCTGAAGCAGTCTAATCCATTGTATTGTAATCCCTATTTTAGATCATCCTCTAAACCTTGAAAAGATGAATGTGAATGTATTTAACAAGACATTGAAAAAAAATGAATTATGTCTACAGTCCATGTGTATATATTTATAATAAAGATAAAATATCATAATTGTAAATGAGTTTATTGCTGGTACAGATGATACAACGTTTAATACACTGACTTCATTTCATTAGAGTTCATTTTCAAACACATTCAATGAAATCAATACTTTTTTCTTCAACAGCTCAGTTAGTATCAGGCATTAAGAGTTTTATCACTTCTGTTTGTAACAGATTCAAGTTAAGAGTGGTAGAAAAATGAACAGCCAAAATTTTATAAAAAAAGTAAAGAGATGGAATTAAAAACGATTGGATGGTTCAGACGGTTCAGAAGATGTTTTGGCTTCATCAGGTTTGGAGCTCACCTGAAAAACACACACACACACACACACACACACACGCACACACACACACACCACACACACACACACACACACACACACACACACACACACACACACACACACACACAAACACAAACACAAACAAACACAAACACAAACACACATATTCACACTTGAGTAAAGGTAGTGACATACAGTATATACTGTGCATGTGTTGCATGATGGGAAGTCACATCACAGTGTTTGTGGCTTGTTAAAGTTCTGTTGAGTGTGTTACCTTGGTTTTAAAGAGCAGGTTTATGACTCCTCTGGAGCGCCGGTCACTGGTGCGGTCAGACGGCAGACACATAGAAGCGCTTTTACTGTCCCGCTTGGACCGCGCTGACTCCACCTCCTCACTCCCATTGGCTACTGACAAAGACAGGCCTGAGGACAGCATGTGAAATTAACTGTCTGTTAATATGGACTTCTTCCCTGTTTTGTTGTTGAGAATTTTGGTATCCACAAAACAGGAAGTAGACAGCTTCATAAAGATTTTTTTTTTCACAAAAGTAAAGTGTTACTAAACATTTACATGAATTGAATTAGCTAAAATTAAGAACAACAAAAAGGAATGAGAGGAATCACTATGATATGAATGTTGCACCTGCAATAGTGGGCAGAGATCTGGAGTTGACAAGGCCGCTGCTGCTCCCACATGGCTCTGATAGATTTGTGTCACTGCGGAACTCCTGCTTCTTGGAAAGCTAGAAAGACAGAGAGATAAACTAACAGTTACCATAATAATATCATCACAATCACTATTAAATACAAACAAAAACGGGTTAATGAAGGACCAAACTTGCAAAAATAATCAATAAATGAATGAACTTATGGGGTAAATGTGTTTCAGTGAGTCTGAATTGTTTTATTAAATACAATTAGTGAAATACATTTATTTAATATTACAGCTTTAAGATATTTGGTTAAAATTTGTGTAAAATTGTATATTTTACATGCTGATTAGCATTTAATTTTTTCTTTCTATTTTGAATTACTATTTTTCTTTCACTACTTTATTTTAATTTGTCCTGCGGTGTGATACATTCATTTTTAAAGTACAAATATTCCACGTAGTGTCTCAAATAATATGAGCTCATAAACACAGCATTATAAAATAATTAGTAAAATGCTATTTTAAAACATTTTAAATTGATTATTATATCACACAACAGGGCATGTCAAGTATTTTGTCTCAAATATTCACTTTCACAATTCTTTATAATTTATTCTTGCAATTACTTCTTAATGTATTCTTAGATGTATTTACTTCTGCACATATTTAACTTGTATTGATTTATTTCTAAATGTATATCCTGAATTTCCTCCCTCTCACCCGCTTGTCGAGGGTGCTGCTCCGCTCTTTCTCCTCGCTGATGAAGATCATGCTGCCCCGACTGGGTTTCTTCTTCTTCTTGGATTTCCTCAGTTTCACCTGGAACAACAGAAAGAGTCACCTGAGCATGATGATGTCATCATGGAGAGCCACAATCATTGGTCTGTTTTTGAAAGATGTTACAGCAATATCTTCATCATCCTCACCTCCACTTCAACACCACTCTCATCCATCACACTGATGCTTCCACTGGAACGAGGGATGAAGGAAGGAGAGGAAGGAACGCCACTGTCCAGAGATATGCTACAGGCCGAGACAGAAAGAGAGAGGAATAGAATACACACTGAATACCGAATACTAATGTGAAACAGAACACATTATGTAGTGATAAGCAACAGTATTATGCTACATTGATGTCACATGACCTTGACACACTGAATATTTAATTTAGCATCATCTCAGAAATAAAACAAATATTAATAATTAAATAAAAAAATTGAACTATAAATATTTAAAAAACAATATTAATAAAAACAACTAAAACAATATACTAATAATAACAAAAACATAACAATATATGTTAATAACAAATAATAAAATAAATCAACATAAAATATTAGCAAAGAAATATTAATAACTTTATTAATTACAATGTTTTATTAAAATATAAATATTAAAACAAATATAAAATATATTATATATAATATATATTATATAAAATAATAAAACAATATATTAATTACAAATAAATACAATTATTTAAATGGAAATATAAAACTTTCTAAAACAGGCTATATATTTATAAATATTAACTAATTATAAAATGTAAACATTAAAACCAATATTAATAAATTAAACGTGAATAACAATTAACAAATGATAAATATTAAAACGAGTATTAAAAACAAAAGAATATAGTAATATATATATATTAATTAAACTATTAACATAAGTATAAAAACCCATATTAATAAAATAAAACAATATATTAATAACACATATCAAAACATAAATATTTAAACAAATATTGTGTATTCTATTTATTTCTAGAAAATAATGTATCATCTTATAAACTGCAGGAATAATCCCAGCATGTTATTTTGAACAGAGACATGTGCGTGTGCGTGTGGGTGTGGTCACCTCTCTGGGTGTGTCTTAGTGGGCGTTCCACATTCAGATCCAGCCAATGAGCAGATGGACTGTCGGACTGAGCGCAGCATAGAGCGCGGCCGAGTGGATCGTCTCTCGTCCATATCAGGCTACAAAAGAGGAAGAAATCAGGACACACTTTCCTCATCCCTCTCTCTCCATCTCATACAATTCTTCTTTCTGTTTCTGCTTTCATCCTTACCAGCTCTCTCACTCCGTACTCCTTCTCCACCTTCTTCTTCAGTTGTTTGAAGCACTCCTCCATGCGCTCGTGGAAAGGTCGAAGGTCATCTGTCACCTTTTTTCCATGCAGACTGATTCCTCTACCCAACAATGGGATCTAAACCAGTCAAACGGGAGTTTAAATTGGTTAACCGTCTGTCCTAACCAGACATCACTCGACAGGTTTTCCAGCGTCATGTAATGTGTCTGACCTGCCATGCGATGAGGTCTTTGAGTCTCATGAGTTTGTCTCTGTCATCAGGATTTTCGTGCATGTATTCATCCGTGAAGAACGCCTGGAGAAAGACACACACATCAGCATCTGTTCTCAGCGTTTCTCTGTTTTATCACAGTGTCTCTCTGACCTTCTCGTATTTGGCGAAGCCGCCCATGACGGCGGGGTCCACGATGCCGTTGAGCAGCATGGAAAGGGGGTTTACGGCTAAAGCGTCGTCACACTGGTACTGGTTGATCAAGGTGAGGATTTTCTCATTGGTTTGTCCCATCGTCTCGATGGCGTTCTCCAGCGGACTCACCGTCGTCTAACAGACAAATATTCACAAATGATTACATCATAAACATGTCTGTTCCTCAATGCAAATCAATCACTCAAATAATATAATATAATGTCAAAGAATAACAGTGCATTTGGACAACATTAAAGAAGATTTTTCTTAATATTGAGATTTTTTTTTCACCCTCAAATTCTAGATTTTTAAATAGTTGTATCTCGACCTCGAAATATTGTCTGATCCTAACAAACCATACATCAATGTAAAGCTTATTTATTCACCTTTCAGACGATGTAGAAATCTCAATTTCAAGAAATTGACACTTAAGATTGGTTTTGTGGTCCAGGGTCACATATACTGTTTAAACAGTCCTATCCAGTATACACTGCGCATGATGCAGAACACTAGTATTTTGAAGTATTTCAGTGTGATTGACAGAGACAGAGACTCACGTGGGTCATGCTAATGGCCTCAAACCAGCGCAGGATTCCTGGTAGTTTGTAAGCGGTTATGAATGTGGTTCGCTCGATCCACATGGACTGAAGACAGAGAAAAGAGTGAGAAGACCGTCAACTCATGACATTAAATAGTCTATCTGTGTGTGTGTGTGTGTGTGTGATTGTTTTAGAGTACTTGTAAAGGCCAAAAACTCTTCAACCTGACCAGACAACATTAATTTCTAGTGGACATTTGAGCTCAGTGTAGTAGTGACTTTGGGTTTGTTTTTTAATGAGTAGTTAGTTTATTTTTTTTGGGGCGTACTTTTAGAATACAGTCACATATTTTGTGCTTTCTGGTGCTTGCCTAGACAGTAAAGTGTGACTGATCACTAACAGAAATGGTCAAATATCTCCACCTGCTGTTCAAACCGCGCATGCACACTTCATAATGTCACTATTAAATCATCATTGATTTAGTCTCCTTTTATGTCTTTTACAGCACCTTCACAACCCCAATGACATATAAATGATAAACTGTTCCCTATCAGTCAGTCACTCTCCACGTCACGTCGGAGGACCGACGAATTGGGATCTCGCTTTGGAAGACCAATCCACTTTGAGTGTAAACTAAATGAGCCAATGCACATTTGCCTGCGATTATTGCATTCAGCTGCCGCTGATCAGTGAGTATAAGTAGGCAGCGGGTACAGCATATATTCAGATTTTCGCTTCGGAGCCGAGCGGTTACATCATTCTGCTCCTGACTTCTGCTGATGAGTGAATTCTACGAGTTGAGCACGCTCTTCGGAAGACTCTCGTGCTGGTGGTACGGCACTACAGCGGTGGTGATTCTTCCCATGTCGAGTGGACTGCACACATCAGGCTACACTACCCCCTGTTTGTGTTGCAGGTGACCATCTCCCCTGTGCGCTTCAAGACGCTAAAATAGTTTGTTTCCCTAAAAGAGCATTCACGGGTGCATCTTTCTAAAGACAACGTTGCATCTGGCAAACTCAACGCTACGTCTTTGTAAAGACGAGTTGGGTCTTTCTTCAGACAACGTGTCACCCATGCGTTTCTGGATGTGGTCGTTGTCTGGCGCTGGGTGATGGTCACGATAGCTGCCTCACGTGCCTTGGCAGTAAGCACGCTGAGGTGGCGTTCGTGGATGAGTCATCTTCTCATTGTGGATGCTCATCTCGGAGTTGCGGCCAGGCTCCGCGACAAATGTCTTGATTTAGTTCTCGTCCTGGCTGCAGACAGGCGAGATCTACTTCAGGCGGTAGCATGAGTAGTCTGAGGATTACAGTGGTGGCAAACTCTCAAGGGACCATCGCTCCTCTTGCGCTCCGCAACCAGTTGAGCTGCCAATGGAACGTGCTGGGCCCTCTACATGGAGCGTACCAGCAGTATCCTTGGCGCTCCTCCCGACGACCAGATGTCGATCGCTGCATCGGAGGGTGAGCTGGAGCTTCTGGAGGGGAAGATTCGGCTGCGCTGCTCCTCCGGCAGGAGCAATGCCTGAGTTGGATCTGGAAATTATGTCTATGTTTTCCGGTCCGCCAAAAGGGTAGGGCTCGAGTGGAGAAAACCACCGCATCCCGAACCCTCGAGGTTGGACGACTGGTTTCTCAGGGTAGTTTGTGCTGATTCTCAGCGCCCTGCCCCGGGTGCCTCTCTCCCGGAAGTGCATGAGGAGCTTACAGGCCGACAAGTTCGGTTCCTCAAGGTTCCTATATCCCAGATTGGCCTCTTCGGCGACACAACCGGTAACATGGCCCAGTAGTTCCCGGCTGCACAGGAGCAGACTGAGGCGATCCAACACGTCCTGCCTTGGCGGGCAGCTGCTGCCTCCACCCGTCCGCCGGTTGCAATGCCCAGCCTGCTCGTCGCCAAGGGCGGCCTCCTGCGTTCACCCCACTCCCACAGCATCCTTCAAAAGCGATGCCATTGAGCTCTGCGTAGGCAGGCTGCCCCGACCCAGGGAGAGAGGGAACTGCTTCGGGAGGGCGTAAGTGCATCTCTCCCTCCCCCGGAGGAGGGCCCAGGTGGATAAACCGTCAGGAAGCGGTTGTCTCTGTCTCTGGGTCCCAAGAGGGGATGGAGAGTCATGGACGGATCAACTCCGGACCCCACGCATCCTCCCTCTCGCCAGCAGGCAGCAGTGGGCGGTTCGGGAGAGTCATCAAAGGCTCTACTCACGTACCCTCTGCCAAACTAGGGAACCAGGTAAGCGTGCACCGCACACTCAGACCCCTCCTCGGCCCACCACGGACCAGGTCCCTGTATTCCACCTCACTGCCCTACCGCGGGTACGTCGGTGGTCCGGCTGTTCCTGCTTGTACGGTGTCTGGGTGCCGGGGAGCTGCACAGCCGTCTCGGCCTACTGGTGAAGGACGTGATGGAACCGGTCCCTCCAGACGATATGAAGGCAGGGTTTGTCAGCCCTTACATAATTTTGCCCAAGAAAAGCGGTGGGTTACGACCAATCTTGGGTCTGCGCATCTTGAACTGGGCCTTTCATAAACTTCCTTTCAAGATGCTCACGCAGAACCACATCTTCGGATGCATCCGTCCCCGAGATCGGTCTGCAGCGTTCGACATACTTCCATGTGTCGATCCTTCCGCCCCACATGCAATTTCTGGGGTTTGCGTTCGAAGGACGAGCATATCAGTACAAAGGGCCTGCCCTTCGGGCTGTCCCTATCGCCCCCTGTCGTCGCAAAAGTAGCGAAGGCAGCCCTTGTTCCCTTGCGAGAACAGGGTGTGCGCATTCTTAACTACCTCGACGATTGGCTCATACTGGCTCAGTCTCAGGATCAGTTATGCGAACATAGGAATTTGGTGCTCTCGCACCTCAGCCAGTTAGGCCTTTGGATCAACTGGGAAAAGAGCAAACTCTTGCTGACGCAGAGGATCTCTTTTCTCAGTATGGAGTCGGATTCGGTCGATCAGACAGCGCCTCATGCAGGAACGTGCTCAGTCAGTGTTGAACTGCTTGAATACCTTCAACAGCAGCAAGGCGGTCCCACTGAATCGGTTTCAGAGGCTCCTGGGGCATATGGCGGCTATAGCGGCGGTCACGCCTCAACACTGGCCGAGTCCCGAGGTGAGCGTGGCAGCGCGGCACTGGGTCCGAGTCACACCGGTCTGCCGCCAAGAACAGGTCTCCAGGCATGCTGTGGTTTACACGGATGCCTCCACCACCGGCTGAGGGGCCCCGTTCAACGTGCTTGCAGTGTTAGGGGTTTAGACGGGTCCCCAACTGCACTGGCACATCAACTGCCTAGAGTTGCTGGCAGTACACCTGGCCTTGAACTGTCTCAAGAGGTGCTTATGAGTCAAGCCTGTACTGGTCTGCACGGACAATACTGCAACCATTGCATACATCAACCGACAAGGAGGTCCACGCTCCCATCGCATCTCGCCCGCCACCTCCTCCTCTGGAGTCAGAAGCATCTGAGGTCGCTTAGCGCTACTCACATTCCAGGTTTGCTCAACCGGACATCCAACGAGCTGTCACGAGCTGCTCTCCCCGGAGAGTGGAGGCTCCATCCCCAGACGGTCCAGCTGATTTGGAGACATCTGTTTCAGACTTGCACAGGTTGACCTGTTTGCGTCCCTAGAGACTTCTCATTTCCAGTTGTTTTACTCCCTGACAGAGGGAACCATCGGCACGGATGCACTGGCACACAGCTGGCCAGCGCAAGTATGATTCAAACCCACTGAGCCTTCTCACACAGACACTGTTCAAGATCAGGGAGAATGAGGAGCAGCCCCTCCTTGGCGGATTCCTCTGAGGAAGGATTTACTGACTCAGAGATGGGGCACCTTTGGCACCCACGTCCAGACCTCTGGATGCGGAGGTTCTAGGTGACCTACCCCAAGAGGTTGTCAACACCATCACTTCGGCGAGAGCACCGTCTACGAGACACGCTTACTTTAAGTTGGTGGGGAAGCATGACTGGGTCATCAGGTTCATTAGGGGAGCGAGAAGATTAAATCCTCCACGGCCCCCCTCTATACCCTCTTGGGACCTGTCTCTAGTCCTCAGAGCACTACAGCAGGGCATATTTAAGCCTTGTAAACAGTCGAGCTGAAGTTTTTCTCAATGAAAACTCTACTCCTGCTTGCTAACCTCCATCAAGAGGGTTGGGGACCTTCATGCATTTTCTGCCGACGATTCCTGCCTAAAGTTTGGACCTGCGGATTCCCAGATAATCCTGAGGCCCCGGCCCGGCTATGTGCCCAAGCTTCCCACTTCTCCCTTCGGGGACAGGGTGGTGAGCCTGCGAGCGCTGCCCCTGGAGGAGGCAGACCCAGCCCTAGCTTTGCTTTGTCCCGTCCGAGCGTTGAGATGCTACGTTGACAGGATGCGAAGCTTCAGGACCTCAGACCAGCTCTTTGTCTGTCACGGAGGCCGGCAGAAAGGGAATGCTGTCTCCAAGCAGAGGATGGCCCACTGGATAGTGGATTCCATCACCCTGGCTTATCAGGCACAGGGTGTGCCTTGCCTGTTCAGGTTGAGAGCTCACTCTAAAAGAAGTGTGGCGTCCTCCTGGGCGCTGGCTCGTGGCGCCTCGCTGACAGATATTTGTAGGGCTGCGGGCTGGGCGACCCCTAACACGTTCGCTAGATTCTATAGCCTTCGTGTGGAACCGGTTTCCTCCTGTGTTCTCACCTTAAACGGGTAGAAGCACTGAGGGCCTCCGGTTCCGGGTCGGCTTGCTAAAAACTGCTCCAGAGAGTCCGTACTGTAGACCCTGTCGAGCTCCTTCATCCCCTCGGCAGCTGGACGTAGCTGAGCATCCGGCGCCAGGCCCTCACTCGATGAATCCGCGAGAACCGGTGGAGGGCTGGGGTCCATACGTAGAGACCTATTGGATCCAATATGTGTAAATTCCATGGTATAGCCTTAGAGCCCGTGTTTCCCGGCAGACTTCCAGCTACTTCCAAGAGGGTTACAATCACCTCCAATCTTCCATATGCACCTGAATATTGTCCATATGTGTATCTGCTTCTGAACCTCCTTTGGGAAGGTCGGAGCTTCCGCAGCGTTCCTGTTCTAAGCTGAACGGGTACGTTTTCCCAGTGTTATCCAGTTCTACTGAGTGGGTAGTGCCATAGCAACAGTAACTGGTATTCTTGTGGGAGCCCTAACCTGCGCCAAAAACTAGGGCACAGGAGGCTTCCACGGGACACTGGAAGGGGCATTATCTGTGGCCTTTTGGTAGGGATCCCAATTCGTCGGTCCTCCAAACATGACGTCGAGAGTGACCAACTGATAGGGAACGTCTCGGTTACGTATGTAACCCTCGTTCCCTGAAGGAGTCCCGTTGCCACGGCTCCTGTACCACCGTTGAGCGGCCTGGCCCCGGCTCGGCTCCTCAGCAAAAACCTGAATATGCGCTGCACCTGCTGCCTACTTATACTCATGCTGTGATCGGCGGCAGCTGGATGAAATAATCACATGCCAATGTGCACTGGCTCGTTTAGTTTACACTCGAAATGGATTGGACTCTCTAAGCGAGATCCCAATTTGTCGGTCCTCCGACGTGACGTCTCCATTCCCTCCTTCAGGGAACAACATCAACACTGTTTTATGTTTAATGTTATATAAACATTGTTGAAATAAAGTACTATAATCACTAAACTTAAAACAAAAATAAGAAATGAAAGCTAAATAAGAAATGAAACTAACAGAAATAACAAACATGTTAAATGACTAAAACTAAAATTTATAGAAAAATTAAAGATAAACCAAAATATTATTATATACTATAATAATACTAAAATAACGCCAGACAGAATACTGGAATAATGTAATTAGTTTTGTTAAGCATAATAAGCAATATGATTGGTCAAATAAAATTTTCTTTGCAGCAAGGTGAAATTAAGTCATGCTTAATGAGTTTTAATTGAGTCCATGTTGCAGTAAATCAGTTAAATAAAATCAAACAATTCTCCTTGATCTATAAATGCATCCACAAACTCATAACCACAAAAGTGGGTCATATTTTTAGTTGTTTTATAAGTCTACACTGCTTGTTTTATTAGTGAAATCTGACAAAAAATATTTTATTTAGCTTTGAATGTTTTCAGACTTGTGCATTGGTCAAGCGTCAGAGTAGAGGTGATGCATTCCAATTAAACCTATGTGCATGAAGTGAGAATTATCAAGTTAACTTTTTTCTAAATGCCTGCTGGTATTGACATTAAACAAAGAGCCAGAATGATAATTAGGTTGAAAATGTATCAGGTCATATTTTTAGTTGTTTTATAAGTCTACACTGCTTGTTTTATTAGTGAAATCTGACAAAAAATATTTTATTTAGCTTTGAATGTTTTCAGACTTGTGCATTGGTCAAGCGTCAGAGTAGAGGTGATGCATTCCAATTAAACCTATGTGCATGAAGTGAGAATTATCAAGTTAACTTTTTTCTAAATGCCTGCTGGTATTGACATTAAACAAAGAGCCAGAATGATAATTAGGTTGAAAATGTATCACAAAAGTCTTTTCCAATTAAATGTGTAATGTAATGATGTACTTCTGGAGGTCACAGACAGTGAAAAGGCATCTTTAAGATGTAATAATTATCATTAGCTTTATGAACAGTAAAGATGTGTTTTGACTCACAGCAAACTCATTATCAGGATCCACTTTCCCTCTCCTCACAGGTCTGGAGTACTGGAACCGCTGGACGTAGTTTGACTTGTAGAAACTACAGAATCACAAAAGAGGAGAGGAGAGGAGAGGAGAGGAGAGGAGAGGAGAGGAGAGGAGAGGAGAGGAGAGGAGAGGAGAGGAGAGTTTACTTTACAGCAAGGTTCCTCAAATCTTTCCCTGGAGGGCCAATCTGCTGCAGAGTTTAGCTTCAACCCTGATCAAACTCACCTACCTGTGATTTTCTAATGATCTTGAAGACTCTGATTAGCATGCTCAGGTGTGTTTGGTTAGGGTTAGAGCTAAAACATGCAGGAGTGAGACAGATTTGAGGACGCCTAGTTTACAGCATCAGATCACGACACACAGCTACAGATTCACACGTATTGAAGGCGAACAGATGAACGTGTTTTGTGTTTTCTGCAGACTGACTTGATGATCTGATCAGGCACGGGTTTGTTCCTCAGACGCGGTGGGATCTCCAGAACCGGCTGCACTGTAAAACACTGGATATCTGATGCAGATCCGGTCAAGGACAACAGACTGAACATTTATATATAAATATATCAATGCATGTGTTTTAATATAAAAGTGAAATAATATAATGTTACAATATAATATAACAAAAAATTAAAGATTAAACTGATGTTGAGTCTCCTCTGTTAGCACAGTTTCAGCCTCATCTGAGAATACGCTGACCCTGGGATCTTCATAATGTTCTCATAAAACTTGGCCTGCTGATTCTGCAAAAAGGAATATACTGATGAAATAAACAAAGGGACAGAATGCTAAAACGCTAAATGAACAAATAATAAAGAAAACTTTTAAAATATGGAGAGTAAGCAAATTAAAAGTGATTTAATATAATATAATAATAAAATGAAATAATAATAAAACATGCATTAATAAAAAATAATATATATTTTTTTAAATAATAATATAGTATAGTATAATATAATATTATAAATATACTGTTTTCAAAAGTGTAAAATAAGTGGCCATGCATTATTATAATTTTTCTGTCTTGTTTTCTCGTGATCACAACATAATTTTCTCGTGATCTCGACATAACGAAAGTTGTTTTGTCGTTATCACGACTTAATTTTCTCTGTGTATTCGGCATGAGAAAATGCTATAGAAGCAGCATCATGGATGATCGTATTCACTTTTACTTTGATCAGGGACTCACTCAAACTGAAATAGCTCTGTGTCTGTCAGTGATTGACGGCTTACACATAAGTGTTCGACACTTGAGAAGGAGGCTGTCGTGTCTGCAACTGTATCGTCGAAGACAATATAGCGACCCTGAACGTGTAGTCAATTTCATTGCCAGTCAACTACGTCATATGAATTCACAAATCATGGAGAATGTCATTCAGTATTATTTGCATGTCTATGACAGCGCACTGCGTATTATAGCCAAAAGAAATCTGAATATCGAACTGCAAACTATCTTTACTGCGGTGAGATAAAGTCCATATTTGCTGCAGGAAATTAGTAACTTTTATGATGGAGATATCAGCGCTATATAACACCATAATATTCACCAGAAACATTCACAAGGTCGCGGATTTTCTCAATAGCTAAGAACGTGAGAAAACGTTTTTACGTTGAGATCCACAACTTTCATTATGTCGAGATAACAACAAAACAACTTTCGTTATGTCGTGATCACGAGAAAATTAAGTCGTGATAACGACAAAACAACTTTCGTTATGTCGAGATCACGAGAAAATTATGTCGTGATCACGAGAAAACAAGACAGAAAAATTATAATAATGCATGGCCGCTTAGAACTTCCGTAATAATGATGATAATATTTTAATATAATAAATATAATATAATATTTTTAAAGGAGGAAAGTTGATTGTGTGTTACCAGTTTCTGTCCGAGCAGCTCGTAATCGAAGACCTCCATCTCAAACTGATCTGCTAACTCTTTACACAGAGTGATGGACTCCTCCCACATCTGACACATAAAAATCATGTTCACACACACATATACACACAGTTAAACATTCATGAGGTCAGTCTTTAACATCCAGTCCCGGTCCAGTCACGTCTACTGAATATTAAACAGGATGTCCATGAGAAGATGAGCTGACCTTGCCCTTGTCAAAGTAGCTGATTATGGTGTCATAGAGCATTTCTTTGAGCTGCCGCTGGGACTGAGGCGTCTGATAATCCAGCTGAAGGATGCACTGCTCCTCCGACCACTGTAAACACATCACAACATTAACATAACAGTCTAAAGATTATTATATTCCCTCAAGCAATCCCGATCCTCCCTATACACAGAATACGCAAGCTGCGTAGGGCCCCCGAAACACCAGGGGCCCCCCCTTGCTCTCAAAGATGATTTCATTTTAGTCTCGTTTAAAATTTGGCCAACGGCTATGAAAACATGAACGATCATTTATTGTAATGCGGTGCTGTCATCGTCCTTTCTACCTAAAAATCAGTCAAATCATGTAACGTGAATGTGGTAAAGTCTCTTGCTCGAGACTAAAACAACAAATTGAAAGCATAGCGAGCCGCGGAAGAGACACTGTTTCTCGGGCACTTTCTGCGAGCATGATTCAAGACGGAGTGAAACACAGACAAATGTGTTTCATTCATAACCACTCTAACCCACACACACACACACACACCCACCACCACCACCAGTAGCTAGGGTGGCTGTCATTGTGTTAGGGTGTTTTACTGACTGCCAGGTGATGCTCAATGAGATGATTAATTATACATTAATATTCTAGGCATTGTAGTGCAATACACATCTCTATTAGATAAACAGAGTTAACATGGATTGAATTCATGAAATGTAAACAGGAAGTGATGTCAAAGCAGCTTTATAGTTTGCTAAAACAAACTATAACCACAAAAAGGCCCATTTTCATTATTGATATAATATACAAATATAAAATAATATTCAAACTTTTTTTTTATTGTAAGCAGCTCGTAAGCCATGCCAGTATTTCTCATTTTTGTTTAGTTTAAGTTAAAGTACTAAAATTAATAAAACTAAACCTAATAAATACAATTGATAAAAAGCTATACAGACATAATAAAACAAAAATAACAAAACTCTCACACACACATTTAAAAAAGTAATAAAATGAAAATAATATACGTAAAACAAGTTAAAAAAAATATATAATATAGATTAACTAAAAGAATAATATATTAATAGTATATCAAATATATATTGTGTGTTTGTCTGCATGCAAAAAAAAGAAAAATAAAGATTAGTGAAATAATCTAATATGATATAATATATTTTATATATAATTCAATTGTAAATACATTTTATACATGCAAAAACACAAAAAATGACTTAACCTTTGACTAAAATTCAAATGAAAACATGAAATATAAACATTTAATTGAAATAAAAATATTCACAAAAACTGTAATACCATATCAAACTGTAATACTATATATGTGATACTAAATGATCACTGTCCCAGTCATTAATGGGACTGAATTAATCATGACAACTTTGTTCAACAGGAAATAAAGCGAGAGCCTTAACTGATTTCTAATGGAAACAGAGGCTGTGTGAAATAACAGAACATTAAATATCATAAAAATGCATGGACTGTGCCCTGCTCATCTGAGAGGGAGAGACAGAGACACACAGCAGGGAAAAACGCTCTATAAATCTGCCAGCGCGCCGCAGGAACTGCATTGATGTCATAAATCTGACCTGGAGGCTTTATCTGCTCGCGGGCCGCCAGGGACCTCAGTAAGTCACACAGGGTAGAAGTGTCTCCAGTGAACCAATCAAAACATCTCTATGTTCTAAGTGACCTTGTGTCAGTGGTGTGTGTGTGTGTGTAAGGTTTAACCAACAATGTGAGGTTCAAATATACACTCAAAAATTGTACAACTTGAAATCAGCTACAACTTGATGTCACTTCCTGTTTACATTTCATGATTCCACTCTATGATAATCCTGTTTATCTATTAATGAGATGCATACTGCACTAAATTCCTAGACAAAACATTCTCCATGAGGACAAAGAGTAATAAACACACCAAATGATATTTGAATGAATATGTAAAAATGCTAAACTGTTTCTGTGATGATTAAGTTTAGTGGTTGAAATAGTTGTTGACCTTCAGCAGCTTGGAGTGCAGCAGAAGTGTATACGCCGCCTCCGTGAAGTTTTCTCCGTCCAAATGAAGATCCCGCAATTTATAGAGGTACCTTGGAAACACACACAACAATTACAATTAATTAATACATCTTAATTAAATATAAATAAAATAATATATTATAAAATGTTATAAATACAAATTATATGATATTATAAACAATACATTAATTTGTATATATATATATATATATATAATTTTTTTATTTAACATTTCTATACATTGTAATACACACACACACACACACACACACACACACACACACACATATATATATATAACAATTTATGTATTTAATATATAATTTTATGTAATATAATTTCTGTCTCATTATTCACTTCTCTCAGATCATAACAAATGGTTTCTATATTTACCACAAGGAGGCAGTATTACATAAAGCCAGTGGGCTGTTATACCATACCTTCATAGTATAGCATGAAGCAGAGCGCCTAACACCCCTGAAGAGTGGTAAAATCACCGTAAAGTGTGTCTTTTCTCTTAGAAATGTATTTTAACAGAAATATGATAAAATAAACCAAGATTCAATTCTTGATTTTTATATTTACAAACAGAAATAAATGCAATAATTATTATGATTAGTATTGATATTGTACTGTACTGAATAGTGCGTATTGTATTGTACAGTAAATTATAAATACATATTCTATTATATTATATTCTTCCACCAAGCCATCAAGAATCAAGTTCATTA
Organism: Gymnocypris eckloni scoliostomus; assembly: GCA_027564155.1. Taxonomy (NCBI): domain Eukaryota; kingdom Metazoa; phylum Chordata; class Actinopteri; order Cypriniformes; family Cyprinidae; genus Gymnocypris; species Gymnocypris eckloni. Next base: position 15,839,569 of record CM050426.1, on the reverse strand, counting down.
TTCTCACTGTTGGTGAAATGATAGATTCAAACTGGTGCAGAACCGATGTGCATCATGATTTCACATTATTGTCTTATAATTATTGTCATTTTATAATATCTCAATCGTTCTCTCTCATTTCACAGTTCAAAGGTCATGACGAAAATAAAATGAGGTTCTAAATAAACTAGACGATCTCCGTTTGTCATTCATGAAAGCTGAATCATCAGTGTTTCTCAGGACACGACACATAACTTGATCACGTTAATTGTCAATAACAAAGATCTGAATCAGAATCGAGACGCATTCATTCATCTCACACTGACGATCAGAGAATTCGGTCACGTTTGGCCCTGCGGAACGCCTCTCTGCAGACACATGCTCATTCATGTTTAATGTGCCTGTAAGGTAGCAGTATGTCAAACATGGACGGCGTCTCGCCCTGTGCCTCGTTCTGTGCTTGGATGCTTATCCTTTGGATTTTGATATTAATTCAGCAAGACCAAGATAATCTCCTGTCAGATTACACACACACACACACACACACACACACACACACACACACACACACACACACACTCACACACACACACAGTTAGTATGGAAATTACCTGATGTACATCCCCTCACGGTTGATGTCCTTGTAGAAATTCTGCAAAGGAATGAAACGCAAATGTTAACTTTGAGCCACTGTGTTGATGTTTCTCTGAAGATGAGAGCATTTTGTGTTTTCAGGGAGCTTCTGATATGTTATGCAAAATTATGATGATGGATTTCTCAAGCTTTTAAATGTGAATCACACACCGATATGATGCTTATTTATAGTTTATTCAGATGGAAGTTGCAGCGGCGATGTTCTGACCGTTACAAAGCAAGCAGAAGAAACTCAAATCTCAAATGAATTGTTAGGAAAAGCTGAATATTTTATGCAGCAGAGGAGTTAAAGATCTTGTTGTATTACACAAGGTTTAATTTGTTAATCGTGTGTGTGTATGTTCATTTCAAGAAAATATTCTGCCTGGATTTTGCATTAGGTCATGTGGGAATCACTTCACAACACTTCTGAACGTGTTCATTATTATATTTCCCTCAAAAGCTTGGGTGCATCCTTAATTGGCTATGTTTCCACCAATTTAATTTATGCATACAAATGAATAAAAAGTGAACAAGGCAACGTTTCAATCCCATGTGTTCAAGGAAACAAAACTGGGTAAATAGAAAAGGAAGAGTCAGCTGTATCTAGGGAACAAACTGTGGATCTTTTATTAAATGTAATAAATGACTTGTGGTTTAGAGCCACAGACAGAAATTGACAACAAAGTTGAGTAAATTATTAAATCACATGACTTGTTGATCCAAGTCGGTGAAAACGGTAACTCTGATCATTTAAAGTTACCACACATCCTTCCTAAAGCACTAACGAGTTACACTGTTAAGTTTAATAGTTTAACAGTGTCAGTCACTTTCAGTTTAGTATTTCTATTTAGCTTCATACTTTTTTTATTCTGTTTTTAGATGTTTTAGAACTTCGATTTGTTTTATTTAGCTGTCAAGGCAGCATTTATTTTTAAGTTTTTACATTTAAGTGTATCATCTAACATTTGTATTTTATTGTATTGTATTTAAATTGCCAAAACCATTTATAATGCTTATAGTGAATAACAATTATTTATTATAGGCAGAAGCTGCTTGTAACCCTCCAGATTTTGTGCTGGAATATTAATCTGTGTGTGTGTGTTAAATTAAATAACCAGTTGGTTCAGAAGTTAAGTTGAACACGTCATCTATTTAGGCCCATTAGGAGGCCAACAGCTCAAACTGATCAGACCAGATCAATCAGAAAACCGCTTTATGTCTGTCACACATAAAGTGGGCGGGGCTTACCAGAAGATTGACAGTGCAGCTCATGCGGTTGTTTCGGCTGTCATCACTCATCACTGTGCGGTAGTCAAGAAGACGCTCGAGGAGGCCAGTCACGAGAGTAACGAAGTGCTGCACCTCGGTCAGCAGCGGGGGGCGTCCCTGAGCGCACTCTAAAAGACTGAAGCGGCACACGGTCAGAAAGGCTCTCATGCTTTCAGGAGATTTCAGAAGGATTTGGAGCTTCTTATGGAGTCAAGCCAGCAATATACAAGACCACAGTGTGTGTGTGTGTGTGTGTGTGTGTGTGTGTGTGTGTGTGTGTGTGTGTGTGTGTGTGTGTGTGTGTGTGTGTGTGTGAGAACTGGTATGTATGGTTTATGAGGACACAAATCTGCATAATAACATTGGATTTACAACATGATGGTGGTTTATGAGGACACTGCCTATGTCCCCGTAAACCAAAAAGCTTAAAAAAAAATACTAAATGGTGGGGTTTTTTTTTATCTAGAAATGCAAAAAGTCTCCTGTGAGGGCAATAGCACATACAGTTTGTACAGAATAAAAACTATTACGCCTTTGGGGATTCCCTGTAAATCACCTATGCCAGACTGTGTGTGTGTGTGTGTGTGTGTGTGTGTGTGTGTGTGTGTGTGTGTGTGTGTGTGTGCGTACATGCTCTGTAGCAGCTCCATGTATCTCTCATCTCCTCCGCCCCCTTCCACTTCATGATCCAACTTCAGGATGATCTCGTCCTCAAACTGAGAGGCAGAGAGAGTTCAACATTGTCAATGTGCATTTGCTAATCTGTGTGTTGGCAGCTTTCTCTCTGTTTTTTAAAACATCCCAAAATAGCAAGTTGTTGTGATGTTCCAACATAGAAAATATTCCTAAATGAAAAAAGCATGTTATTTCAAACCTAAACATGCTAAAAGTCTCGATAGGGTTAATCTACAGGAGGCCTACACTGACTCATTGAATCTAAGCAGATCTTGACAATTTCATAAAAACATTTTACCATGTTAAAATCCTTTCCTCAGAATTATCGAAATATTCAATAATAATATATATCTTAAATATTTTAAATACATTTTACCATCGTTAAACCCATTTTGTAGAGTTACAGAAAGATTCAATAGAAATATTTGCGAAAATATTTTAACACATTTAAATCCATTTCCCAGAATTATATAAATACTCCAGGAAATATTGAATATTATTACTAAAAAGTAAATATTAATCCTAAAATTATAATATTAAAATATAGCAAATATTTTTGAATGCATTTGACCATTATTAAAATATTTTACATGCATTTTACAATCTTTAAATCATTACGTAGAATTATAGAAATATTCAATATAATTTAAATCAATTGAATCCATTCCATAGAATTACATACATATTTGGAAATATAAAAACACATAAAAACATTTAAACATTCCTCTGAATTACAGAAATAATCCATAGAATTATTGTAAAATATTTTAACACATTTTACCATGTTTAAATCCATTTCCCAGAAATATAGACATACTCTAGGAAATATTTGAAAAAAACAATTTAAACACATTTTATCATGTTTAACGTTATTAATTATCATTATAAATATTTAATATAATTAAATAAATATATTTTACAAATTTTCCATGTTTAAATTGACTTCTCATAATCATAAATTAAAAGAATTTCTCAGAATCATCAAATATATATTGTTTTATATTTCAACATATTTTGCCATGTTTAAATCTATTTAGAATTACAATAATATTCCACATATGTATCTAAAAACATTTTAAACATTTACATAGATACCACGTTTAAATCATTTACATGGATTTATATAAATATTCCATATAAATATTTTAAAAAGTATTTTAAGCACATTTACCATCTTATTTGAAAAACATTTAAAGGGGTCATATGATGCTATTTTAAAGATCAATATTTTGTGTATTTCGTGTAACAGAATAAGATGACATGCTTCAAAAAATACATAACTTTTAAAATACTGTACATTATTGTAGTTCCTCTATGCCCCGCCTCTCTCAAACACATAGCCCCTCCTTCCAACAAGAGCAAAACGGTCGTCCATAAAATGCGTTGCACAAATTCAAACATCTGGGTTGTGCTGTTCTATTGTAAATAATCTTAATGATTGCTAACTGCATCTACTTTCCGAAGGCCAAATATAGTGCTTTTTCTTTCACACAGAAACACACAGCGTCTCCCTGACATGACTGCATCAACACTACTGCGGTTACTGAAACCACACCTTCGTTCTTTGTGTGCACATTTGGGCGGAATTATGCAAAATTTCCACAACGTCATGTTGACATGTGGGGGCGTGTTTAAATGAACCGTTTTAGGGGGGCGTGGCAGAGTCTTAACTTTTATAAAGCATATTTATTTGGGTTTGAGACTTTAATCTTTGCAACTTTTGGGATCGTATCTATGCACAAAACAGCTTGTAACACCACAAAGAGAAAGGAAAACTTGAAGTTGCATCAGATGACCCCTTTAAAAATGTTTTTAAATAATTAACGTTAAGTCCCCACAACTGTACACAGTATATACATTTTGGTATGTCAGGTTTTTGTGTAGACCAAAATGACTTAAAAAAAGGATTAAATTATTTGTTATCTGCATGTAAAAATGTTGAGTCTAGCTTATATTAAGAACAAGAGAAGTCAAAGTGAGGTCATGATATAAAAGCAGTGTGTGTGTGTGTGTGTGTGTGTGTGTGTGTGTGTGTGTGTGTGTGTGTGTGTGTGTGTGTGTGTGTGTGTGTGTGTGTGTGTGTGTGTGTGTGTGTGCGTGTGTGTGTGTGTTTGAACCTTTTTGAAGTGTCCAGAGTAGTTGTGTTCACACTGCATCATGTCAAAGAATATGGGGATGGTCGCTCTCCGCAGCTCTTCCTCCGGGATGAGCGTCATCTCCAGGATGGGACCCACCATCCCGGGAATGAAACAGATCTTATTCTTGCCGAGCTTGTACCACATGTCTCTGATAGCAAAACCAATCAGACGTCTCATGTCTCCATATCTGAATGAAAGCAAGCAAGCATGTTTATGCATATTTCATTTCTTTGACTATAGTTGTAAAAGCCATATTTCTGTATAAATAGAGTTCAACTGTGAGCAGTTGCTGCTGGTTTAAGACTCACTTGGTCAGAATATTGCTCCTTTTGGTGGGAGAGAAATGCTGCAACTGCAAAGACTCCTGGGTAATAAACGCCACAGCCAAATGGAAGTAATTATTCCATAACTACAGGAGAGAGAGAGAGAGAGAGAGAGAGAGAGAGAGAGAGAGAGAGAGAGAGAGAGAGAGAGAGAGAGAAATCATGATTAAAATGATATTGGGGTGAGATATGTGAGATTATATGAGGGCTGTTAACACTAATTGAATCTGAACTTGATCAAGCTCAATTAAAGGGGTCATATGATGCTATTTTAAAGATGATTATTTAGTGTATTTGGTGTAAAAATACTGTACATTATTGTAGTTCCTCTATGCCCCACCTCTCTCAAACGAGTCGTTTTCTACAAAGCCCCTCCTTCCGACAAGCTCAGTCTGCTCTGATTGGCCAGCTAACCCAGTGCATTGTGATTGGCCGAACACCACAAGCAAGCGTCGGAAATATAATGCCCCTTTCCATAATCGCAAGCTTCAGCTTTCAAAATAAATGTAAGACAGTTAATAATGTCCTTAGTTTTACCATTATTTCAAGCCGAGAGGGGAACAGAGTCACGTGACAGACAGTGATGGTCCTCGTATGTGTTTGCACACAAGCCGCTGTCGTGATGTGACCGTGTCTCCCTCTCTCACAAACATGAGCACACACACACAAAATGCTGCACTGTGACCCGCTCTCTCTCTCTCTGACACTCGCACACACACACGTTACTCTACTACCCAGTGCTAAACTCCGCATTTGAACAGTCAATAGCAAATACTTAAACTAATAACAAAACATATTTACAGTCGCTGATTCAGAAGCGCCAGAGCATAGCAATGTCGGCACAGCCAGCCTTGTAATGTTACTCTTATAGGCTCAAAAAATGCGTTGCTCAAATTCAAACATCTGGGTTGTGCTGTTCTGTTGTAAATAATCTTTATGATTGCTAACTGTATCTACTTTCGGAAGGCCAAATAAAGCGCTTTTACATTCGCAAAGAAACACACAGCATCTCCCTGACATGACTGCTTCAGCACTATTGTGCTTACATGCACAAATAATTACTTAACACACTGAAGGAAAGGAAAAATAGAAATTGCATCATATGACCCCTTTAAGACACACACACATACTGACCTGCACTTCAAAGCTGTTGTTGTCGAGAAACTTGTGGTTCATGGTGTCGGCGTATGTGTTGATTGCTCGGAGAAACACCCTAATTGGATGAACATACCAGGGTTATTATAGTTAACCAAAACTTAAAGGGTTAGTTCACCCGAAAATGAAAATTTGCCCATGTTTTACTCACCCTCAAGGCATCCTAGGAGTATGTGACTTTCTTCATTCAGACGAATCCTATCCGAGTTAGTATATTAAACATTTTCCGTGCTCTTCCAAGCTTTATAATGACAATGGGTGTTTATTTTTTTCAACAGTTTAAAAGTATTGAAATAAAGCACATTCATCCATAATAAAACATGCCTCACACGGCTCCGGAGGGTGAATAAAGGCCTTCTGTAGCGAATCAATGCGTTTTTGTAAGAAAAATATCTATATCTAAAACATTATAAACACTTTTATCTCACTTCCGCTAACTGTCGAATGCGGAAGCCGCTCCGGCGGATGACACACTTGGTTCGCTTACCTGGTCCGAACCCGAGTTCGTTTGCTCCCACTGGACTGTGTTCATATAGTTTATTTGGGTCCGAACCGCGGTTCATTTGTGTCATCAAGCCAGCAGCTGTTTAACCCGTTGCTTAGTAACGATGGCCCAGGAGAAGGCGGCAAAATGCATAACATTGCTCTCTGCACTTTTATGTATTTACGTTTTTGAACCGTTCGTTTTGTTTACAAAGCTTAGTGCATAACGACACTTACGTCTGCCTTACGAATGTACTGCAAATGCTCTAAAGTCTGAATTAGACATTCAGCTCTCTGCTTGCAGCGCGTCAATCACGCTCGTCAGGAAAGTGAGTGAAACACACACAAACACACATTTTTATCAAATAATACTACATTAATAGCGGTTCACTTCCGTGATTTGGTGCGATTGCGTTCACATCAGTACCAAACCGTACCGCAGTTCACTTGAACCGTACCCCAGACCACCCTTTTTAAGCGGACTCGGGTATGGTTCACGGGTGCGCATCATTCAAACGACCCGAACTCTGATGTCAATCGAACCCGGGTGTGAAAGCACCCTAATTCTGATTGGATTCGTCTGAAAGAAGAGTCATATACACTTACTGTAGAATGCCTTGAGGGGGAGTAAAATATGGGTTAATTTTCATTTTTGGGTGAACTAACCCTGTAATACATAAAAACTGTACTTGAAACAAAACAAAAAAAATACTAAAACAACAAATTCAAACTAAACTTGAAATTTAATTATGTATAAAATTGCCGGATTTGGAGAAATATTCCAGAGAAACATGAACATAATTCATTTTATCAAGTGTTTGTCTCAAAATCTTTTCATTAACCTTTTTTTCTTATTGAGTCATTATTGAGTCTTTGAATCAGCTGTATTTTTAATGGACGTCTTCATTCTCAACACCAGATCTATTTTTTTTATCATTTTCAGATCATATAAACCTCATATGTTTTGCTTGAAGTAGATGTAGTAAGTGAGCATCAACTGTAATTGTCAAGTCTGTGCAACTTTATTCACAATACATGATGACTGATTTAGTATCCTATCGAACAACATGTTTAAAAATATTTTAAGTGTCCAATTGCTGTTTTTGCTAACAGTATCTGATGATCAAGCAGGGTCACAGATGAACTTTAAACTTTTATATTGAATTCCAGGAAATATACTGAGGTCAATAAAACACAATATGCTGCCACTGTCTGCTGCCATTAACAGTAACACCCACAAAACACCAGCAATCCATATCTGACTGTAGTTTCTCTCTTTCTCCTCGGTCTCTGAGTCTGCAGGATTATTCCTCTGTAAATCTCTTTTTCTCTCTCATTGTTTGAAGTGTAATCAATGTTAACATAGTGTTTGTGCTGCTGAAGACTCAGAGACTGACAGTGGAATATACAGGGTCTGCACTCTTCTACTTTCATAAACAAGTCTACAGACCAAGACTTACTCAGCAGTGTAACAGATATGGACATTTGTATCTTTCATGAAACGTGGTGTCGCAGTAATGAGGCTTTACATTGTCCAATAGGATACAAAGAAATTATTGTTCCTTCATTGAAAAAATCTCAAATTAAATATGGCCGTGACTCAGGTGGAATACTTATTTGGCACAAAGACAATTTGAAGCACTTGATAAAAATTGTTAAAATTGAAAATGCATCTATTTGGCTTGAAGTGAAATCAGTCATATCACAGCATAATCTTTACCTCTGTGCACTCTATATTCCACCTCACGACTCTCCCTATTACAACGAGCAAAGCTTTCTACAGCTACAGACTGACATCTTGCACTTTCAGTCAAGAGGACATGTTCTCATATGTGGAGACTTAAATGCCAGGACCGGAAGAAAATTGATTATGTAAATATTGTAGATAATCACATATCCAACGACACCACGTTTCATTCTTCATTAGTTATCACACCAAGAAACAGCTATGATAGTTTAGTCAACACCAATGGAAAACAAGTGTTAAAACTGTGTAAAGGTTTAGGGCTGTACATCATTAATGGCAGAACCAGAGGAGATAGTTTAGGTAGATTCACCTATTGCTCCAGATTAGGAGCCAGTGTAGTCGATTACTCAATTACAGACATAGACCCAAACTTTATTAATGCCTTTATAGTTAAACCTCAACTCCCGATTTCTGACCACTGCCAAACAGTCCTTTACCTGAATCAGTCAATTGACCGGGTCAGTACCGCTCCCCTCAAACATGAAAAACTGTTCCCTTTAAAACCCAAACTCAGATGGAACCAGTCTAATGCCGAGCAATTCAAAGAGAACATGAGCAGCTCTGTTATACTAAACATGCTGGACGACTTTATGTCCACAGATTTCACTCCAGATACTAATGAAATAAACGCAGCTACATCCAATCTTAATCATATATTTCAAACTTTAGCCACTATATCTAACACTAAACCTCCAAACAAACATAGAACAAACAAACAAAAAATCAAAAAGAATATGTGGTTTGATAATGAATGCACTTGTCTCAGAAAAGACCTTCGACAACTTTCTAACGAAAAGCATAAAGAACCGACCAATCAGACGCTACGGCTCGCCTACTCCAACTGTCTGAAAAATTATAAAAAGCTCATCTGCAAAAAAAGAGATCAATATTATGAAGCTAAAATTGATGAAATAGATGAATTAATAGACCAAAACAATTTCTGGAATCTCTTTAAAAAATGTGAAAGCCCCAAATCAAGGCCATTTCTCCAGTGCGGCACAATCTGGAGGTCTTACTTTAAAACCCTTTACCAACAACTTGAACCAGACCTCAACCAGCCCCAAACTAACACAAAGAGAAAACTAGAAGAGTTACAGAAAACTATCAAAAATTACCAAAACCCACTGGACATGATTATAACAACAACAGAAATAACAGAGCACATTAAAAAACTCAAATTAAAGAAGGCATGTGGACAAGACAACATCAGTAATGAAATGCTCAAACTCAGCAGTCCTTACATAATTCAAGCTCTGGCAAACGTATTCAACCTGATCTTATCCTCGGGGGACTTCCCTGAGACCTGTGTTTGTTTTTTGTTTTTTGACTGACAGTGGATGTTACTGTGGATCTTCTCAGGAGCGCTGTTGTGTGTGTGTGTGTGTGTGTGTGTGTTTCTTTGCTCTCACCGGTTTTGCACCATGATCATAGTGACCCAGTCAGACGGGTAGACATGTTTACCAATCAGATCCTTAAACAACAGAAACGTCTCCATCAGGAAGTCCTACAAGAACACAAACACAAGATAATTAACTGCTGAATAAAACAGACAGACAGACAGACAGACAGACAGACAGACAGACAGACATGAATCATAGACAGACAGACAGACAGACATACAGACAGACAAACAGACATGAATCATAGACAGACAGACAGACGGATGGACAGACAGACATGAATCATAGACATACAGATAGACAGACAGACAAACAGACAGACAGACATGAATCATAGACAGACAGACAGACATGAATCATAGACAGACAGACAGACAGACAGACAGACAGACAGACATGAATCATAGACAGACAGACAGACATGAATCATAGACAGACAGACAGAGAGACATGAATCATAGACAGACAGACAGACAGACAGAGATGAATCATAGACAGACAGACAGACAGACAGACAGACAGACAGACAGACAGACAGACAGACAGACAGACAGACAGACAGACATGAATCATAGACAGACAGACAGACAGACAGACAGACAGACATGAATCATAGACAGACAGACAGACAGACAGACAGACAGACAGATGGATGGATGGACAGACAGCGTTATATACAGAACAAAAGAACAACAATGGAATGATAGAACGACAGACAAAACAATAGTATCTCACCACTAGGTCTGTGGTCCCGCTGAAGGTCTCTATGTAGCGTGAATAGTGTCTGTCGTCCATCTGACTGAGAATAGCCGTCATGCAGGCCACCACCCGAGACTAGAGCGACACAGACACACAGACAGAGCCCAGGATCAAATCTCTACTTCAACAACAACAAACACAAAAGTCCTCAAAGTCCTGACGCTCAGATTCAGCTGACGGGACGGAAGATGATGAACAACATTTCAGATAGTTTGGAGAAAATTTCGATCATTCACATTGACGTTCAATTTCCCCTCCACCTCCACTCTGCATGTGCCTTCCTTCCCTCGCTCTCTCTCTCTGATCAGATGATAAATGATACAGGCAGAGAGAAAAAGTGATGGATGACGGATGGATGTATGCAGACAGAAAGGTAAGAGCCATCACTCACACAGACCTCACAATCCTGACTGTACGCCGCTGATAAAATGTGTGTGTGAATATGAATGAAGTTAAGTGTGCAGTTTATTCTGTCACACAGACCTAAAGTAAAACACTATAAATATTCGAAGAAAAATTAACTTTGCATCCCATGAAGGACTGTGAATGATGTAAACTGAATCAAAAACAGTGGTACAATGTTAAAATATGTGCATGTATAACAACTGTTCAAAAGTTTAGGGTCAGTAAGATGTTTAAAAGCTTTTTAAAGTCTCTTCTGCATACCAAAGCTGCATTAATTTGAACAATACAGTAAAAAAATAATAATATTTTTATAATTTAAATCACTGTTTCCTAGTGTAACATATTTTAAAATATAATTTATTTGTGTGATGCAAAGCTGAATTTTCAGCATAATTACTCCAGTCGTCAGTGTCACAAGATCCATCAGAAATCTTTCTGATATGCTGATTTACTGCTCAAGAAACATGCATTATTATTATTATTATTATTAAAAAATATAATTATTGTATAACATTACAAATGTCTTTTTAATGCATCATTGCTGAATATTATAATTTTTTTTGTATTTGAAAAATAATAATAATTGTACTAACCAAAACGTTTGAAGGGTACGGTATTTGAAGTTTATTGCAAAATATTCTGACATACACCGGTAGTTTGAAAGTTAATTTGACTGAACTATGGTGTCTGCCATGCATCAAAGGTGAATTACACTCAACAGAAAGTCAAACAACCTAGAATGACTCCATAAATTACCCTGGAATACACCATAAAATACATTAACACTGAAAAAATGACTTGTTTCTCCTTTAAGACAGAAAAACTTGTGAAAACGTATGTGATAAAGCCAGCAGACAGACACAGGACTCATCTAAAGGAAGCATTTCAAACAATTGTGCAGAGACAGATGCCAGTGATGTTCCCATCAGCTGTTTAAAGAGCTCCGAGATCCATCCTACTGCTGGAAATATGCTGATCACACATGCCTCTATTGCTTTAAACCGTCTGTGTGTGTCTGTGTGTGCGTGCGTGTGTGTGTGAGGTGAGATTTCTCTCTAGTGAGTGTTATATGTCTCACTGCTGTCTGTCTGCAGCCTGACAAACAAATACACAATGACAGTAAAGCAGACACACATCAGCTCTGCTCACCAATACACAAAATACACATTCACTGACTGAAACCCAGTGAGCTGCTTAACCACACAGGAACCCGTTCCAAATCAGGACAAACTTACAAAGACTTTTGACTATCAGCATAAAGTCTGGTCAGTTTTGCACCTCATGCTCTCGGCCGGTTCATGAGCACTGACGACCTGGACCTGACATATCAAAAAACGTGGAAGCAAATTTTCAAATAGGCATTATCTTTATAAACAAACCACATATTTGAAGTCTAAACAACTACCTTCTCACCTAAAAAGTGCTTAAAATTACATTCTGTGACACAAAAACAGTAGTATTTGTAAAATTATAGTGGATTTGGCCATCAACCATGACACTCGCTGTGAGAAATACTGCAAGCGGAGTGATAAAACGGTGAAATGGTTGGAGTTCTGTTATCATTAGAATATCACACTCCTCTCAGCCAATCAGATTTGAGGACCAGAAAGAACTGCTGTATATAATATAATATAATATAATATAATATAATATAATATAATATAATATAATATAATATAATATAATATAATATAATATAATATAATATACAATATTTAAAATAATTACCATGAAATATTATTTTATATATTATCAAAACAGAAAACAGTAATTTTGTCTGATTTATCTGTCTTATAAAAGGACAAATCTGTCCCTGAAGTACAGGTAAGTAAACACACACAGACAGAGTCACATGATCACCCAAAGGCAGAGAAAAGGACACAATGTTTGATGAAAATCTACAGCCAACAAAGGAGTTTCACACTAACTCACTCACTCACTATCACACTATCACACTATCACACTCTCTCTCTCTCTCACACACACACACACACACACACACACACACACAGAGGCAGGCAGCGGTAGAGGTGTAATCTGTGTTATGTAATAAATCTAATTAAATAGAGCGGTGTCATCTATAAGGACAGATGGCTCACTCTGCCAAATGAAAATAAAACCACGCACACATGAGTCATGAATATCCCTTCATCCTGATTCCAGCGTCGCACCTGTTCAAACATCTCTTATCTTGTCCGATCTGTTTCCTGTTTCCATCGTTATTCATTGAGAACATAATTCACACCGACTCGCATCATTTCATATCTCTGCTAAAATATTCATTTGATTTTCAGTGGCCTTTAGACAGAAACGGGTCAAAGTTTGAGAAATCAAAACCAGAAGTAATATGCATGTAAGTAAATTATGAAATTTAAATGCATTTTATACATATATGAAATAACATGAATGCCACAGTATTTTCTCATTTATAATTAAGATTTTTAATTTATACACACACACACACACACACACACACACACACACACACACACACACACACACTCACACACACAAATAATTAAACAGTAAGTTTATGTAGATTAGTATTATTTATATGAATACCGTAATATAAAGTTCTACCAAACATACAAAACAGTGATTTTTCATTTCTAATTTACTTTATATATTATATTTACCTATACTTGTTACTCTTGATATTGATTTGCTTTGGGATACCTGGTAACACAAATATACGGTTTTAGTCATGCCAAAAAAATAAAAAAGTAAAAATAAAATAACACACACCTGAACACACGTGATGTCCGTGAGCATTTGGGAGCATGTTGAAAATGTGTGTGTGTGTGTTTGTGTGTGTGTCAGGGTCACTTCTTGTCCTGGTTTCAGTTCTTCTTCCCCTGCGGCAGTAACCTCATCTACATCTTTCTCATTCTTTCATTTTCCTCCTGTTATCCTTCTTTTCACAGCTGCCCCCCTCTAGTCCTCTCTCTCTCATTTTCACCCCTTCTCTCTCTCTCTCTCTCTCTCTCTCTCTCTAAACTGATGTTATGAGATTCCAGCTCCACTTCAGATCAAATTAAAATGAGCTTTAGTGAGAGTAAACTGCACGGCCTGCCTTCATCCTGTGTTTTAAATATCACACACACACTAAACGAGGACGTCATGCACCTATATTGTTTTTATGTAAGGCTGATAGCAATGACTGAAGACCAACAATATCGCTCAAACTTAAATATTGTGCATTTTATAAAAAAACATATATATATTTTTTTTAAATCATATTTCCAATCAAACCTATTTTGTCAGGTTTAGATAATATTATAATTTATTTTAATATTTGAATTGTTTTTCTGATGTTTTCCATTTTAATTTTAAAGTATTAGTAATTTAAAAAAATAAAATATTAGACATTTTTTGAAAATGAGAACAAAATATATGAATCAGAATACAAAAATAACCTGATTTCAAAACCAGCCCAAACAGAAAACTGTGCACGTCATTATATTTAAACACAAATATAATCTGGATAGATCTTTTCAATTTGTGACAACACATGAAAATGTACTTATGAAAAATACACCTTACAAACAAAACATCTGACGAAAAGAAGTTTGCAATGATAAAGCAAGTAGATATCAATCACTGCACATTATCAGAACAAAGGTTCTTTCAAATGTATGAACAAAGGTTTTACGTCCAGTAACATTGATAGAATGTTGTTTAATGTTATCTGGTCTTTTATAATGTTCTCAGAATGTTATTTATACATCATTCGTGGAATGTTTTTTTAAACATTTTAGTCGGATGTTGATCGAAGATATTTTAAACTTTTAAACTAAAAAAGATAAAATGGAACATTGCCTTCATGTTTTCTCTGACATTTTCGCAATAACCAAGAATTTTGTGTTTACATTTTTAAATCAGGACGTTTTGAACAGTTAGAGAACATTTACAAGTAATGTTTTAACTTAATATAATTTTTTTTTTGTCATCTTTTTTTTCTGTTTGTTTGAGCCTAATACAGAAACAGTGACTCAGCCAATGGTGTGAGATTGGGGGCGGGACTATCTGTTTATCCAAGCAAGGACCGCTGAGATGAGTGTCTCAGAAACATTTTTGCAAGTGTTTTGATACACGAGTGCCACAGATATGATGCACAATACTTTAAGTCTTAATTTTCAACACTAGGTATGAACCTAAACTTAAACTTTTTTGGTCAAATGTTTTGTTTGAAAAGTGTTTTTTGCATATTTATTTACAATAACTAACACTGACTGTCTAATTCACTGACATTCGGACACATTAGTAATATCACTAAATTATTTGGGGGTGGGGAGGGGGCTATTTTTAACACAAATGAAGTTGTTTTCTAACATTTAAGGCACTGACACAAAAAACACATACACATTTGAAACCGCACACACTTCTTTAACCCAAAACCTTGAACACATTTGTACACTGTGTGTGTGGGCGTGTGTATGTGTGTACAGACCTATCAGCAACTAATGTGTCCGAACAGGAGGGGGGAAACCAGGGCACACAGCGGGATTAAAACACACACACACACAGAGAGAGAGAGAGAGAGAGAGAGAGAGAGAGAGAGAGAGAGAGAGAGAGAGAGAGAGAGAGAGGAGGAGATACGAGACGCTCAGTTCACCAGTAGATGGAATAAGAGACAGATGTGCTCGTGAGAGAGAGATAGATCATAAACACAGACAAGAGAAAACAGACGGATGTAAGAAAGAAGAACAGAAACCCACGGAGGAGTCTGATCTAACAGGAATATAGGAGAAACAGAACGAGAGAGAGATGAAGAGATGCAGAACAGTCCGTTCACCTACAGAACACTCTGTAATGAAGGTCAGTAACGGAGTCAATCATCTAATGAACTATTACAACACCGCTCAAGTCAATAGCGTACATCTAAAACATTAATTCAATTTCATTGTATTGTTACTTTATTGAATTTTTAACATTCAATTGAATTTTTTCTATGTAATTATTTTTGTATTTAATTTACGTGTGGAGTGCTTTTGAGTTACAACAAAAGCATACTAAAAAGCACCTTAGAACTAACATGGTACTTTCGACCTGCACCATGGTCATACCATTAAAGTATCAAAGTATCATAATGACACCATGTGTTTTGGACTTGTATCATGGTAATGTTGTGATATTCTCTGTAGTACTTTACTGAATCACATATACAACACCATAGTGAATGAATATGGTAATCGTTCAGTATCATGGTGTATATCAAAACACTAGAGGTGCCATCTGACACCATAATTTTACCATGGGACTGCTGCAGTACTTCTGTAATGTTCGCTGGTTGCTAAAATTGCTCATAATGCCTGCGTGTTAATTAATCATTATTAATGACATGAAGCAAGTTTACCGGATGTTTTGTAAACAGAACACTGGGATCTCTCTGTGTGTGTGTGTGTGTGTGTGTTATGTAACAACAGGTATCTAATACCCATCTGTTACTGTGACCTCTGATGAAGTAATGCGTGTATTCAAATGTGTGTGTGCATAAGTGTGTGTGTGTTTTAGCATACGTGTATATAATGCTTTTAAATGTGTGCATATGCCTGTGTGTATTTGAGTGTGCTGTGTGTGCATGTAAAAAATATATTTTTAGGATTTACTTTGAAACTATTTTTAGTCAAAAATAGTTAAAACTATTTACAAAAACACACATTTAAGCATGACATTCTGAAAGACCAAAATGGTATTTTCTTGGAAAACATACTCCAAAAAATATTAACAAAAATACTGCAAGTCTGCAACATAGACCAACTCCCAAAAATCTTTTTGCATGGTATGCATCTAATGTTATGTCTAAATGTAAATGCATTGACTCACACATGGTTCCAAACCTGCGTGACTTTCTTTCTTCTGTGGAACACAAAATATATTTTGAAGAATGCTGGGAGTCAAACAACATTGGACCCCAGTGACTGTACTGCACTGTAAAAAGTGGAAATATATCTAAATTAATTGGTTTTATTCAAGTATACATTATATCAATATTTAACATCACTGAGTCAAACTATATAAATTAATGTATACCAACAAATCTATTATACCAATTTATACCAATAAAGTTTTTATGTTAAATCTTTTTGAAAAATGTTATTAATTACTCCTTGTTTCAGAACATTCAAAAGTAACATCCCCATGTAGCAAAATTATAAAATGGACTGTTCCCTTGCCATTTTTTTATGACATTCACAATAAACAAGAAACATTTTTTTTTTGAAAACATTTTTTAAATACACCTGAAACATTTAATTAAATACAATTTCAATTGTAATTTAATTTACCTTTGTAAAAGTTAAAGCAGGTTGTGAAATAACTGCTGGTTCGCACTTTTTACAGTGTGTAAAAAAAAACAGATGTTTTTTAAATATCCTCTTTCATGTTTTATAGAAGAAAGTCAGTCATACGGGTTTGGAGTGACATGAGGTGAATAACTGAACACAAAATGGTGGAAAAAAGGGTGAACTATGTCTTCAACTTAAACTTAAACTTTGCATTACATTCCTTTAAATAACATTTACTTAATGTATAGATTATTTGAGCTGTCTCTGAATGCCCTCAAAGAGAAGTTTAGAAGTTTTGTCATATTTATATAACTTCTGGTGACAAATTAGTTCCTAGCATGTGTGTGTGTGTGTGTGTGTGTGTGTGTGTGTGTGTGAGAGAGAGAGAGATTCAGATCAAGAGTGCATCAAAATTGATTTCACGCTGAAGAAATCTCAACACAGATAAAAACAGTGTGAAACAGTGAGACACGAACACTTGAACACAAGTAAGAAAATAAGGGAGGAAAGACAAAAAGACAGATCGCCAGCGAGAGATAAACTTCAGAGAGAGGGATGGACAAAGACAAGAAAACAGACAGTGACAGCAAAAGAAAGAGGAGAAGAGACAAATGAACAGAAAGACAGGAGACAGACGGGTATTTAGGAGAGACAGGCCTGAACCTCTGAATGAGGTGAATCTCCAGACGCCTGTCAAGATGATGTCCAGCTCATATTTCACCTCAGAATGAAGAGGATGTCTGACATAGTTAAATTAAGCCTAGTTTGAAAGATTTTAGTTTTTCCATACCTTTTTATAATTAAATAAGCAGTGAATTACATTTACATCAAATTCTCAGTACTGCAATGCACAAGAATCCCATTCTTAAGGTAAACATCCATTATTATTCAGATATAATGTATTGTGTTGATATAAATGAACAATTGAACATACAAACAAATAAATAAATAACAAGAAAAGAAGTTTGAAAAATATACATTTATCAAAAGTCTGGGGTCTGAAGATATTTTTAAAGAAGTGATTACTTTTATTCAACAAAGCTGCATTAAATCAATCAAAAGTGACAGTAAATATATTTATAATGTTCTGAAAGATTTATATTTCAAATAAATGCTCTTCTTTTGAACTTTCAAAAAATCCTGTTTTTTTATCATTTCTGAAGGATCGTGATCATGTGACACTGACGACTGGAGTGATGCTGAAAATTCAGTTTTGCATCACGGGAATAAATTACATTTTAAAGTACATTCACATAGAACACAGTTATTTTGAATTGTGATAATATTTCACAATATTACTGTTTTTGATCCCCAAAAAATGCAGCCTTTGTGAGAATAAGAGACTTCCTTCAACAAAATAAAAAAATCTTAAAGACCCCAAACTTCTGTACAGTAACGCATAGACATAATTTAATATTTTATTATGGCAATAAAATCTAATGAAAATCATCATTGACAATAATGAGAATCACAAAAAAACCATAAGTGAAATGTCTGAATGCATTAAAGTAATGAGAATTTGGCAGATTAATGATCCTAAAAACAGACGTATATATTATTTTCCTTTGATTCTGGGATGAAATGTGACCTGGACATGACTGTGTAATTTACTCAGAGAATAGAGTATAAAATGAAATGAGTTTAAGAAAACATCCTCCAACAGAGGTGAAGACACAAACATCAGCACGTCTCTTGGGACGTTAGTGTCCTTCTGCAGACAAATGCACACTCTCTCTCTCACACCGTTTTTTATAAAAGCCGTTTTCTTTTTAAGCTGATAAATCTTTTAAGCTACCCTGATACTCTCACAGGCGCAAACACACACACACGTCTGATTGCTAAACACACTCGTCACATGACCAGTTCTAAACACACACAAGTTCAGCAGAGTGCTTTGAGACTCAATTAAATCATCTTTACATGTGCTTTTGTTGGTTTAGTAGTGTTGTTTAATAAGGCCTAATATATATATTCACTATTAGGCCTAGTATTTCAACAAACTAGAACTCAGTGTTAATGTTGAGTGCCTGTGTCGGCCTGCAGAGTTTGTGCTCCAATCTCCCTGAACATGGTTACAACCACCCAAACAACCTAGCAATCTTCTAATAATGCCATAGCAACAACCTGGACCACCACAGCAGTGACCCAGAACAGCCTAACAACACTCAAAACAACCAAGCAATGTGTGTGCCATTTGTAATTTAGTCTTAGTTTTTTAATTAGACTTAGACCTGTGTCTAAGTACTTTTTAGGTATTATCACATTTAGTCAACCTTGTCCTGTTTTTGTTAAGTCGTGTTTTAGTCCACTAAATGTCTGAGCATTTTAGTCTAGTTTTAGTCAATAAAAGCTTAGCCACATTTAAAATAACAGCGGTTGAGTAAATGCATTTATTCAGCAAACACAATCGCAAACATAAACGGCGAGATCTCATGACAGACCACAGACTGGCTGAATGACACTTTAACCAAGCATCTCATATGGAGATCGCTAAACTCAGCTTTCTTGTTTGTCTGTGTTTTCATATTATCATCGGCGCTTCTGCAACGAAGGTCGAGTGCATGCGCATGGTTTCAAATATTAAGCAAAACACTAGGGCAGAAAATGTATCCTTTTAAAAGAAAAGCATCTTATTTGGGGATTTGAACTCTTGATATCTGACAACTGCACACATGGAAGCTCATGTATTAGAGGCATGTACAGCAGTCCGCAATAACATTTAGTCTCCTTTTTCGACTAAAATTAAAATAGATTTTTCCATAGAATTTATTTTAAAAAGCATTTTATTCTCATCTTTTATCGTCAACAATATTGCATGCTGATATAGTCACAGTTATCGTTTATAGACCTTACTGTCATCTCATCGTCCTCGTTTTAGTTTTGGAAAAAACTTGTCACCGAACATTTTTTATCATAGTTTTCATTAACAAAATTAACACTACTAACAACTCCCTGGCAAACACCGGAACACCCCAGCAACCTCGTAAACCACCTAGCAACCTATTAACAATGCCATAGCAACTCTCTGGCAACCACCTAGAATACACTTGCAACCCCCTAACATTGCCCTAGAAACTCTCGCCCTGAACACCCTTCTAACAATACACTAGCAACTCCATGGCAATACCCAGAATGCCCCAGAAACTCCCTGGCAACCACCCAGAACGCACTTGCAACTCCCTAGCAACCATGAAGAACAACCTAGCAACCCGTCTAACAGTGCCCTAGCAACTCACTGGCGAACGCAAAGAACAACCTAGCAACCCATCTAACAGTTCCCTAGCAACTCCCTGGCAACCACCAAGAACAACCTAGCAACTCTTCAAACAGTGCACAAGCAACTCCCTGACAACCGCTCAGAATGCCATAGAAATCTTCTACTAAGAACCAAGCAACTCTTCTAACAGTTCCCTAGCAACTCCCTGGCAACCAACAGAACAACCTAGCAGCCCCAAATAATGCACTAGAAACTCCCTGGCAGCCACAAACAAAAACCTAGAAAACCTTCTAACAGTGTCCTAGTAACTCCCTGGCAACCACCCAGAACACACTAGCAATCAGCCCCAAACAACCTAGAAACCCCCTAACATATACCCTAGAAACTCCTGGCAAACACAAAGAACAACCAGGCAACCATTCTAACAGTGCCCTAGAAACTCCCTGGCAAACACAAAGAACAACCAGGCAACCATTCTAACAGTGCCCTAGAAACTCCCTGGTAACAACCCAGACACACCATAAATCTCATAACTACGAGCTAAAACCACTAAGAACGCCTTGGCAACCACACAGAAATGTCCTGGCAACTGCCACAGCGTTCTGTTAAATGTACACCAATGTGCTATAATGCAGTGAATACTGTGATATTCCCATGATATCATGTTTTAAAAATACACTGTATACTATTGTACTTAGAGGTATTTTTAATTAGTGAGAGCTGAGTAGAGTATATGTCAGTGTACAGTCACACACCACAGTCAAGCCATCACACACACACACACACACACACACACACACACACACACGCTACATGCACCTGTGTGTTTATATGTGTGTGGATGTAATGGTTCTTCCATTAGGTTTCCCTGTGTGTGTGTGTGTGTGTGTGTGTGTGTGTGTGTGTGTGTGTGTGTGTGTGTGTGTGTGTGTGTGTGTGTGTGTGTGTGTGTGTGTGAGTTATGTGTGTAATATAACTGGCAACGTTTTCCTCTCTAAGTGTGTCTCAGAGGTGCTGTATGCTACGACTGGTTAATATTGTATATCAGAGGCTTAAACACTCATGTGTGTATCTCGCTTTATAACATCTCCCAGAGCTTTGTTCAGTTTGATGCCCTGAATGACATCATACCACCGCAAAGCATAAACCACAAGCCAAACCAATCAAATTATCACAGAAAGAAGTTAAAAAGACCACATTTGATGTAATTGTTGTTATTGGAATATTGGACAAAAGAGTCCAATTTCTTCAAATCTCATTAGATCCCACCGAAAGCAGTTAAAGGCTCCGGATAATGAACAGACGACTGTCTACTGGGAGTCACTGCACAGAATGAAGATAGACTTTATAAACTACATCTTTCATTCAAACGGACACACCAGATCCATCTGCACTCACTCTTTATGCTCATCCTGTCTGCTGTTGGTTGTTTTGATTCATTTCTTTGCACACAGGGTTCAAAATAAACACCCGTGAATGACAATTGCTAATACAAATTTGGCTTTGTTGAGTAAATAACATGAAATTATCAACTAGCTGACAATTCAGTGAAGCAATTAAAGCCAGAGCTCAATGCCTTCTGGACTATATTCACAATTTACGTGCTTGAGCTCCTCACTGCTTTAATGAAACTGTTAACTCATAATACAAATATTAAACGCATATATTTTCATGAGAACCTTATTTTATGAATCAAATTGACTGGTGTCCTTCCTCCACTATATGATCTAGTGGTGAGGCAAACTTAATTGGTAATTTACCAATTAAAATGGAAGAAAAATCATTTTTAGCTATAAGAGCAAAGATTTTCCATTTTGAAAAAAGCTTTAAGAGCTTTAAGATTTATATTCTAAAACAATGATAGATGAAGACAGACAGACAGACAGACAGAGACAGACAGACAGACAGACAGACAGACAGACAGACAGACAGACAGACAGACAGACAGACAGACAGATAGATAGATAGATAGATAGATAGATAGATAGATAGATTTCCCAGAACGCATCACCTGTGTTGAATCTCTCTGAATTACTATTCAGTAAATTTCTCTTCCTGTCATTTCAGTTCAGCTTCCTAATGCAAAATATGGTTTTATGTCTGAGAGTAAATATTTATGGGCCATAAACTTACTGTCTTGGCTCCAGTGGCAGGTTTGACAAAAGCATAATTTTAGGAAGGTAAATGTGTGTGTGTGTGTGTGTGTGTGTGTGTGTGTGTGCGGTGCGTGCGACGTGTGCGTGCTTGTTTGTTTTCAGGACAGTGTGGTGATGGGACGCTGCATCTGCGGCTCCTGAATATTGATCGCCGCACACAGAGAGTATTTGATAAAGTGTGTATGCATGTGTGTGTGCGTGTGAATGATGACACAAGAGAGGCTCAGAAAGACAAAATCAAAGTCAGGAGTAACGGAGTGTGAAAGAGAAGAGAGAGGAGGAGTACAGGGCTTGACCGGAGCTGATGAAGAGATCAACAGAGATTCTCAGTGTGTGTGTGTGTGTGTGTGTGTGTGTGTGTGTGTGTGTGTGTGTGTGTGTGTGTGTGAGTGTGTGTGTGTGTGTGTGTGTGTGTGTGTGTGTGTGTGTGTGTGTGTGTCTTTGCTGGAGAATGGAGGAATGAAGTGGAACATTTAACTGTGTGCTGATGAACCGTAGCGAAGATCAACAAGAGACCTCAAGAACACAATACTTAAGGAGTGCGCATGTGTGTGTGTGCAAAGACAAGGTGCCCTTACAGAAAAACACTGTGGCTGTACCATAATGATATATCAGATGATGTAAACTTTAATATCTTAAACTACACTGTAAAAAATATTTTTAAAAGTTGTAAATAAAACAAAGATTATTGGAGTATGTTTTACATGTCTTTTTGCTTCAAAATTATATTTAATTCAAAGTGTTTCTTGCTGTTTCATTGTAATACATTTTGAAATGTACTAGAAAGTTCTGGGTTAAAATTGTTTCTATAGCAAGTAAATTTAAATAAATGTTAAGTAAAAAATTTAATAATAATTCTGAATAACTACATTTGGTACCATGACGCATAAAACATAAAAGTAGACCCAACAAGTTACAGTAATCGAAGTATTTGGGTAAGCCAGTCAAAATATAAATAATAAAAAATACAATAAAAATAAAATTCATGAGTAACGTCAACCTTTTAAATCCACTAAGATAGCAGCTAGTTATTGCAGTAAACATTAACAGTATTAAACACAAACAGATCTTCTCCAGTAAATTATGTGCAAAAACACCATTTGAAAAATATTTCTCCTATCACAGTCCGTTTCAAAGCATGATGGGAAAACTAGATTTCCTTTTATTTGTGCGTGATTGGTGTTTTGTGTTTACATTTTTGGTAAAAATGAACAATATTGATATGAATAAATGGAACAGATATGCATAATTTCTCCATTCCCAAATATTTTGATTTAAAAATATATATATACATATATTTCTTATATATTAGGTATAAATATACATTGTTAGTCGTACACTAATTTATTTTCATGAAAAATTTAATGTTAAATAAAAACTTGAATATATTCATACTGTATATATATTGTTATCGATACTCATTTCTTTTCATGAAAAAATATAAATAAATAGATAATAGATATAGATTTTAGACTAAACTAACAGTTGTATTTTTAGGCATTTATTTTAGTATGTCCACCTCAAACATTTGATATTCAGAGATTTATTGGTGTAGCATAAAAACACATTACCATGATATTTAATATTTACCATTCATTTAAGGTACATTTACATTTAGTCATTTTGCAGACGCTTTTATCCAAAGTGACTTACAATTGGGGAATACATAAAGCGATTAATCTTGAAGAGGCAAACAGACAGAGGAAGTGCTCGTAACACCAAGTCTCAGACATTGTTCAAATAAGAACAAGCTAGCAAGGGAAGGAGAGAAAGAGAAAGATGAAGTGTTTATTTTTATATAAAAGGTTAACATTCTGGTACTGAGGTACTGAATGTTTTCTATATATTATAGTATCTCAATAGTACAAGGTAATACTGTGTGTTTGTCATGTTTGTCAGAAGACATGGTAATATCATGGTATACCACATGGGTATACAGAACTCTTTGTTAATGACTGCTAATGAATGCAAAAGCACACCATGGTATTACCACAGTACTTTAATCTGATGCAATCCCAGGTCAAAAAGTGTCAAATCCAGCAGATCAATGAATCTAAATTCTTCTAAACACATCACAGAGCAAACAGCCGTCCTGCAGCCCACACTCCCTCTCCAGAGGATTCAGAGACGGCAGGCATGAAAGACGAGAGGAGGAGATTTGGCTGCAGATGTCTCTAATAGTTTGTTCAAATGAAAATAATCCTAATGAATGTAATCTCTGGGATGCTCTAAGAAAAGCAAATATTCAGTCAAATATTCCAAACTAACTTCAATTACTCTCATTATAAACACACCGATGCTTTGTTCCTCATTAGGACTGTTCTGTGTGTGTGTGTGTGTGTGTGTGTGTGTGTGTGTGTGTGTGTGTGTGTGTTGTGTGTGTGTTGTGTGTGTGTGTGTGTGTGTGTGTGTGTGTGTGTGTGTGTGTGTGTGTGTGTGTGTGTGTGTGTGTGTGTGTGTGTGTGTGTGTGTGTGCTTGTGAGTATGTGTGTGTGCGTGCACACATGAAATAAATGAGCATTGTTGTATTATAATGTTAATCTGTTAGAGGCTAATGGGGGTCATTAACATTTTTGACCAGCAACAATACTCTTCTGTCTAACACACACACACACACACACACACAAATCACAACAAATAAAAAAGATTATTGGAATCATTTTCAATCACAAGAAAATTCTGTATTTTTACTTCAAAATTTAAATTTAACTTAATCTAAATTGGAATGTGTTACTTGCTTCCTTTTCAGTTATTTGTGAAATACTAGCAATTTCTCATTTGAAATTGTTTCTACAGATTCTACACCGTTTCTCTGAGTAACTAATTTACACTTTCATGAAAAGTAGGTCACTTTAAAAGGATCTAATGTCTGTCTAATAAGGGTTATTCTGGACTGTCCCCCTTCTAACTAATCTATAATAGCTTTTCATAAGCGGTTTTGGATTTAAGAGTAACTTTTAAATAAGTCATATAAGGTCTGGGGTTAATATTATTTCAAAAAACTTTCACATTTCTTCTAAAATGTAAATTACACTTCATTGCAAGAGTGATTTATCATGCATATACATGTACATTATTATGGCATTAGTTACAATACATCAAATTATTTTTGAAAACACAACCATTTTAAAATTTACATTTGAGTTCTTGAGAATGGTGGGTCAACCTCAACACTATAATCATTTTATAAAAGTTTTGAATAAGTTTTATTTTTTTATATTTTCTAATTTTGTTTTAATTTTAGTTAAAGTTTTAGTAATTGTGTGCTGTGTTTTTCTTATTTTTAGTAGTTCTGGGTTCAATCTATCTGTCTATACATATATTTGTATAAAATATTTTGTTCAGTTTTAGTTATTCAAGTTAAACTAAATTAAAATAAGAAATGTTGCCTTGACAGCTAGTTGAAATATGTATTTAAATTAATTTACTTTAATTTATATATTATTTCAGTTAACGTTTATTTTATTTCAAGTAACTAAACAGTTTTTTTATGTACTATAATAACCCTGAGGCTAAAAACCTCCTTTCACTGACCATTTGCTGATAATTAATGAATTAATATTGTTTAAACACTGTTTTGATCCCCATTCGTAGAAAGTGCAAGTGACACACACACACACACACACACACACACACACACACACACACACGCAGTGTTTGGGTCAGAGGAGACGGGCAGCTTTGAGACCGTCTCATAAAATAAAAGAAGCTTAACAGAGAATAAGATATGAATTACAAGACACACAGAGAGCTTATCAAAGAGCAAAAGAAAGGAGGGAGAACACTTAAGACGAGGAGGAGATTACAGAGGAATAAAGTGATAATAATAGGCCCTTCAGCGAGAGAGAGCGAGACTTTAATCAGCTGCATGTGACATATGGGGGATTTTGTTAACCCTCATTAATATTCGTAATAGTCGTGTTGGGTTATTGGAGTCTCTGAGAATAAGATGGACGTGAACTTTAAGAATGTCTCTCTGGTTTCTCCTGTTGACTGGCATTCTTGATGACAGACACACACGTGTGGTGCTACTGACTATTTAAAAGTTTAAAGTATAAAACTGCTTCTTCCAACCAGTCTCATAATAAAACATGTCTTTTGCACACACAGTTTTACAATCGTATGAAGTCAGTCAACAATATATGGAGGATGAAATGAATACATATTTTCATAAATATTTATATAAATAAATACATGTAATAAATCACTAATTTAATGAGTACATTAGCAAATATAATACATATATACATTTTTGAACAAATTAAATGCATAAATGTATGAATTGTTTGAAAATTAAAATACAGTTTCCTAGTTGGATTATTTATTTATTATGGGCATTTATATTTCTTTCTTTCTTTCTTTCTTTCTTTCTTTCTTTCTTTCTTTCTTTAATTTTAAGTTTTATCCTCCATAAATGCTTTTGAAAATGCAAAAAGACATTCCAAAGTTTAATTCATTTTATTGAATTGGTTCATTTATTTGGTATATTTAAACAAACCTTTCAAAATTAATTATCTTAAATCATCTTTTACCTCAGTTATTCACATTGGTTTATAGTTTTATTATTGTATCTGTTTAAATACTGTTATAATGTGCACTCAGTAATTTTTTGCACTAGATCAAATGACCAATGATACCAAATGATACGAGACTGCATGGAAGCATTACTACTCAAAAACTATATTTCCAGTTACATTTTCCAATTGTAAAAATAAATGATTCCTAGTTAGCCATGATTTCTTTATTTTGCGTGAAAAGAAAATCCAATAACAGAAAAGATAAATTGAATAGTGCTACAGTCTACATGCTTTAAATATATTTTTAATTACTTTTCACTTCTTTGTGTAAAAAACATTTATAATGAGAGTGAAATTACTGAGTGCACCTTTACTATCACCACCTTAAATTAGATCCACTTGCTTTTACACAAGATAAATACTACTCTGAATGAAATCATCTGATTACAGCCTCTTAAATAGCTTCAATGCAATTAGCTACTTTTTTGTTAGTTCAGATCAAGAGGTCAGCTTAACATTTAAAGGGACAGTTCACAAAAAATGAAAATTATCTCATCATTTACTCACCCTTAAGTTGTTAAAAACCTTAGTTTCTTTCTTCTATTGAGCACAAAAAAGAGACTTTGAAGAATCTTGGTAACTAAACAGTTGACTGTAGCCACTGACTTCCATAGCCAACTCAGAACTCCGGAGTCAATGGCTACCGTCAACTGTTTGGATACCAACATTCTTCAAAATATTTTATTTTGTGGGTGAATTACCCCTTTAATGACTTTAAATTATGAGTAGCACATGCACAGTTTAATAGCTTTTACACACGTTTCTTCTTTCTCAGACAGGCAAACAACGAATTTGAAGACTTTGACACTGGATTGACGGCAAGACGGATGTGAAAAGGGATTTCTGACCAATGCGATTACTTCTAATGCTGTGGAATACAACTTCCCAAAACACACCAAGGAATAATCATAATTTTTTAGATAGTATGCTTATAAACGAAGGCCACACCCCCTCCAGCTCCTCCTCTGGGGGCTGAGCCAATCAGCAGAGGTCATGGGCCGACGGGCTGCTGACGCATCCAATGCAGTGCCGGCACTGGAGGTGCCTCTAGCTGGTGGGCGGGCTGTCCTGTCTCAGAAATGGGGCCCTTTGTGCAGCGTTGGCGTCCAAACTTCGCCAGGTCTCCGCTCGCTTCCATCATTGAAGAAGAGGACCCCAACAGTCAGTACGGCCAACGGACCGACTACCGAAACCATGTCGCTAGACCGGGTGAGGTGTTGTGAAGTTAACGGAAGGCACGTCGTCAAGGCAGCATCCAGGAACCATGTGGCACAAGACAGGACGCCCAGGAGAGTGAGGTGTACTGTCAAATCAGATCCAATCCAAATCAATTCGGGCAAAGAGGGAGTTTAAAAAGAACCCCTCGGTATGTTAACGGAAGTATTATTGCGCCCGAGGTGGTGGGCGGGGTTTGTAGCGAAGGGGCGGAGTCTGAGGAAGCAAGGCGGCAGAGTCAAACAATGACACATGAATGTAGGCGGGGTCAGTCGCTAAAAGGGGAGGTGCCCAGGCCAGTCACCCCTCGCCCATGTCACGTGATGACATCATCGCCCAGGTTGTGTACCAGCTGTGGGCGGAGACAGTCACAAGCCCCGCCCTGCATGGCGCCGGCTTGTCGGAAACGAGCCGCCAGTCAGGTTCAAGCAAGTATGACGCTTCCGACGCCACCGAGGAAAAGCTGTTCGCCTCGCTTGCAGAAACAAAACTCAACAGTTGGACAGCCGACGTATGCGCAAATTCCCAATCACATTACGCAAAACGCATGCTCCACCCCTTCACAATCTAACAAAAAAGATGCGAAAACAGAGGCATCGACGCAGTTTGAAAAACCCAATAATGACTTGATGACGCACAAAGCGCAACACACGCAAACACGAGTCAAAACAGAATCAACAGCACAACATGCATCGCAACACGCAAAGGACAAGTGTGCGACTACGCAAACGAACAAATCTGCCACATCAAAACCAACTGGCTGTGAGTCCCAAGCCACGCCCACTCCTCCACCCAAGAAAGCCTTGAAACCAATACAGGTCAAATGTAAACCAGCACCTCCAGAGCTTCTGATTGGCTCAGGGGCGGAGCCTAAACAACAAACCCCGCCCCCTCCTCCATCAGAACCTAAAACTGAGACGGAAACGGACTCTAAAGACACCCAACCACCTCCAACAGACAATATCCCAAAATGTAACGGTGCACCTGGCGTTCTACATGGACTGCTGCAGAATGTAGAAGAAAACCTGCTGTATAATCAGGAAAAGATCAAAGTTCTTCTCAATGTCATTCAGGATCTGGAGAGGAACAAAGCAATGAGTGAAGGGTGAGTGAGAGTGAAAGATTAAGGCTCTGGAGTTCATGAAAGCGTGTTTGATTTGTGATTCCACACTTCCATCATCCCATAATTCCCCTGGTAACTGATGCATCCTGCGGCAACGCCTCGGGAATCTTGATCATCAATGGGACATCGACCTGCTACCGGCTCCCAAACTCTCTCTCTCTCTCCTTTTCAACTGATGTCTTATTTTCTGTCTCATTTTCACTGCTACACCTCCTAACACATTTACACCCTTTTTCTTAATCTCTTAAGAGTTCCCCTCTCTTTTCTCTCCTCCATCCACACACACACGGTTTCGTCAGAACTCTGCTTTGATTGAAAGCTCAGATCTGTCAGGATCGATCAGGAAAGTGACTGTGTTGTATATTTTCAAGTGTTCATTTTCATTTCATTACATTACATATTCAAGGACATTCAATAGAGGCATGTATGCCTGTGGGATTCCCGCTGGCCTTGATTTTATTTGTTGTGACACAGGACTACATTTCTGAGTTGTAAAAATCTCAAGTTTCTATATGCAGATTCGGTTTCAAGAGTTTCTTGCATTACAAAATAGGACTGGAACAACATTCCAGCACTTTTAGTTCATAGAAAAAAGACAGACAGGCAGAGAGACAGATAGTTTCATTTACAATGCACTCAGTATATATTTATATATATATAAATGTATATATATATATATATATATATATATATATTAGGGGTGGCGCGGTATATGTATTCGTACCGAGCCGTCACGGTACGGTCCTCTCGGTTCGATGCATGAGGCCTTAGGATGAATACAGGCAATTCACCCCCAATCCAAAAGGGGGCGACCGCAGTAATGCAACGCTGTTTGATAACTACCAGCAGAAGAACAGCGAATGCCGCGAGTTGTGCGCTTGAAAACAAAGCCCACTAGACAGTGACCATGTGCTGATTCTGAACGCGTCTCTCACATGGACTGACAATAGCTTCTCACATGGACTGACAAGAGCTTTGTGCTCATGTATCCTAGTACCAGTGTTACCAATTTAGCTACTTTGTAGCTAGATTTAGCAACTTCTCCACTCCTTTTGAGACTTTTTTCAAAAGTTTAGGGACAAATATAGCAACTTCTTGGACAAATCTAAGTTCTCATTTTACCCACTGATCTGCAATTATCTTTATATAGATCAGTGAATTTGCCATTATGATGTCATCTAGTGACATTTAGCTACAAGTTTTAGCTACTTTCAATTGAAAGCAGTTGGCAACACTGTATCCTACCTCTCTCATTCGGCACAAATCCAAATATTCCATAATATTTCCATGTTTGCGATGTAACTTATCTGAATGCTAAACTATTATATATTATGTAAATTATAGGCTTTGTAAGTTACATTAATTCAGTCGCGTTCCAACGGTAACACAGAGGCGGGTGCGCTAATGTTTGTATGTTATTTTGATAAAGTAGCCTACTAATTTGAGCAATGCTGGAACTGATGTGTTTTGTGTGTGTGTGTGTGTGTGTTAGGAAACGTGATCAGGTCTGTAACATTTTGTAATAATTTTGAATGTTAAATGTTCAATATATACAATTAATACAAAAGTGTGTGTGTGTGTGTGTGTGTGTGTGTGTGTGTGTGTGTGTGCTCCAGCGCTCGATGACTTCAACTGTTTCCTTATACCAGCATAATCAACTTTAAACACGTATTATTAATAATCACTGTATAAAGGTCTGCTTTTATTTGTGTACACTCACAATGAAAACAAAACAGATTTTATACATAATATAACATTATGTAATAATATATAATATTTTATATTATAAATAAATATATTTCATATATAAAATATTCCGAAATATATGCATGCATGTGTGTGCATTTAAATAAATATAAACACAGAACACACACATATGTTATGCAAACAAAAACTTTTATTTTGGATGCAATTAATTGCGATAAATCGTTTGTCAGCACTACTTATAATTTATATTATATAATTAATAATGTAGTTAAAACTAAATTCATCATATAAATATAAATGTACACATACTGGACTAAAGCGTAACAACAACATCTTTAACAACTAAAACACAGGCTACAAGAGCAAAATACCAAATAAAAATGCAGACATGTGTAGGAAGAAACTCATTGTGGGTGGAAGTGGGATGGAAAAGCACAGACCTCTAATTTAATGTTCTCTGTGTGTGAATCACATGCTTAAAGTGTGTGTGTGTGTGTGTGTGTGTGTGTGTGTGTGTGTGTGTGTGTGTGTGTGTGTGTGTGTGTGTGTGTGTGTGCGTGTGAGAGAGAGAGTGTGAGTGTAGGTCTTCATACTTTCTTGTTTTTTTCAGGCGTTGTTCTTACAGAACAGGTCAGGACATCAACAACTGCTCAACCTGCCAGAAAACAGCCTGCATTATATACAGGTAGAAACCACAGCAGTCCACTTATGTCTATTGTGTCATATTTGAGCCTTTTATGACCATTTTCCTCCCTGTCCAAGCCTTAAAATTAAACAAGCTGATTCTGCTACTGTACTATATGCAAATGACCTCTGCTGTGAATGGCTAACCTTCACATTAACAACAGATACGGTACCCGAGTACTCAGAACTGACGCAAACATGAAAACACATTAACTGCATGACTTTTATCAACATCAAGCATTTCACACTAATCAAAGCCCAGGAACAACCACGTGCAAAAAAGCCAAATTGGAGCCTTTTGATTTCTTTTGGAGTGGAGTTTTTGCTATTATGTCGGTTGGAGGCTGACGAAACCTCACTTTACACGGTGACTCTTCATACGTTCAGCAACAGAGAGAGCATTAGCGGGTGCCACACAGGACATGCTGTGCTAAAAAACAGGTCGACAGTGACTGAATAGAGAAGACAGGAGTCTAAAAGCCATGTTAAAAATGCAACACCCATGCAGAGATGTAATGCAACATCTGAGACATCCGTCTGATGAATATGTACTGTAAATTATACAGATCAACTATAGTATGTTGAAGGCATGTAGTAGATTGTGTGCGACAGGTTTATCAGCAACATTTTGATCATGTTTATCAGTTAGAGGCCTTATTTGTGTTTCTGGTACAGTAGGCTTCATAGAGTTAAAACTCTACTCAAAAGAGCAAGAAAATCCATTTTCCATGACCCATTTAAAATATTATAAATCGTGAGCAGAGCCATATCTGAGTTATGTGTCTTCTGGGGGGGCAGAAACAGACAGAAATTCACCAAGAGACCACGAGAATGATTTAAGAGTTGCATCAATATCCTACAGCAGATCAAAACAGCCAACGGCCAGTAGAAACATATGAGCATCTACTCTACTCAGAGGAAACAGATTGTTTCAGTCTTAATTGGTGCCTCTTGCTAAATCAAGCATTATTACTATTTATCATAGAATCAGAAAAAAGGAGAAATCTTTAAGTAGGCAGTTAAATAGATGCGTGTGTGCTTTTGTAGGTGTGTGATGTATTTATTAGAGTCGGCTGGTTTATATGTTTGTTATAATCAAGGGACAGTGAGCTCAAGCTCCCATTCAACTGTAATGAAGCCCTGAGGGACACACACACACACATACCACACAAACACACGTATCATAAAGCCAGAGAAAACTGTGAACCTGTGCGATAACCCTCCTGTCACACAAACGTTCAGTCAGCACTGTATGAAATTCCCTCGACTCCGTTATCTCTCTTCCTTTCTTTCCTGTTGGGATAAACAGGATCATTATTCCCGTACTATGAAGAGCTAACCACACACTAATACATGTTTCCAGCACTCACACTGAGGTAAAGCCTCGGGAATCAATTAAGAGAAATGGATTTCCTATTGAAGTTAAATCTCATGACATTACAGTCGAGAAAAGTCAGGAACACACACACACACACACACACACACACACAGAGGTTCTGTTTCAAATGCTGTCAAGCTGCTTTGCTGTCTACATAGGCAACTTCCTTCTAAGGCAGAATCCTAAATGAAGGGGCTGATTCGAGCACACTTAATATGCAGAAACTCAGTGTCATACAAATGGCGCTCCTCATATGAAATGCACATTAGGCTTAACAAGTTTCTTTAATCTGCTCGATCATGCATGCATTTATTTGTTCATGCATTTGTTCATTTGATCATGCATACATATATTTGTATAAGCATCCATTCAGTTATATTCATTCATTTGCTTGTGAGTTCATTAATTTATTCATGTGTTAATGCATT
The DNA here is from genome assembly GCA_027564155.1 of Gymnocypris eckloni scoliostomus. Taxonomy (NCBI): domain Eukaryota; kingdom Metazoa; phylum Chordata; class Actinopteri; order Cypriniformes; family Cyprinidae; genus Gymnocypris; species Gymnocypris eckloni. Next base: position 15,805,828 of record CM050426.1, on the reverse strand, counting down.
TATGCTTTCATTCATGCTTTCAAGTTTATATGCTTATACATTCATTCATTCATCCATGGATAAATTTGTTCATGCATGCATTCATTTGTGCATGCATTCGTTCCTGCATTCATTCGTGTGTTTGTTCATGCATTCAAGCATTCATTTATTAGTTTAAATGTTCATGGATTCTCGCATCCAAATATGCTTTTGTTTATGCATTTTTGCAATTGTGCATTCATCCATGCATTAGTTTAAGCGTTCATTCATTAGTTTGTGTTCATACATTCATTCATGCATTTATTATTTGATCGTGCATGCATATATTTGTTCATGCATGAATAAATTTGCTCATGCATGCATTCCTGTGTGCATGCATTTTTAATGCATTCATTAATTTGCTTGTGTATTCATGCATTCATTCATTAGTTGATGCATCCATTTATGCTTTAATTCATGCATTTGTGTATTTATGCATTAATTCATTCATTAGGTTGTGTTTATGCATTTATTAATTAATAGAGGGTGCATTAAAGCTAACATTTCAACCTTTATACAAGAGATAATGTTCCAAATTCAGAACAGTTTTTACTGGACCAATATATTTTATGGACACTTGAACTTTGCATTTATAGCCTAATTGACTTTGGCTGTTTTGGCTCATTTCAAATGCATAAAGTAACATCTGCTAACACCCTGCTTAAGGGTTCATTAAAAAAAGATTGGTACCATTAAAAAAGTTGAAAACTTGGATTTTTGTAAAACCATTACCTCTAGAATGAAGCCTGAAATGTTTTAATGCACCCTCTATAGTGGTCGAGAAAGAAGCATTTTTGCTTGTTCTGCTGTGTTGTTAAATTAGATTTGCGATTTAAATTGTGTTGTATTGTGCACTACAGGGCCACCACGTCAGACACAAAACATCATAATATAATCACACTACAATAACTTTAAACAATGCATTTAAGACCAAGTAAAAAGTAGATATCCAGTCTGTTTCAGTGAAGACAAGTAAATATCCAAATCTGTTAGTTAAAATCATGCTTCAATTACATTCAAATTAACACTAAAGACAACAATAGTTAAGATACTTCAACTCATATAGCACACTAAAAACTGTACTTTTTAGTCTTCTTTCATGAGTCATCAATATTTCTGCCTCATTTTCCCAGAAGAGAAAACCTGTTCATTTAAATTGTGCAATTGTGCATCTTTTCAAAACTTTTTAAACTTGGACTAAAAGCTATAAAACTCTGGATTTCAAGCCATCTTTAAGACTCCAGAGAAAAAAAAGCTTAATCTGTGCCCCCAAAAAAAAACATCCTTATGGTTTGCGTTCAACAACACAGTGTGATTTATAGCGCTAGATTTCCTTTGACTCATGATTTCCGGGCAGATAATATTGATGATTAAGATTTCTCTCCGTCTGAAAGTGCAGACTCCAGCTTTGAGCTTTCTGACCGAGTGAACTCTCTTTCCTTAAAAGATCCGTTCATCACAAATTCTGCTTCCATACTTCTTTATCTCTCTCTTTCTGTCTGACTCGATGCCTCGTCCTCAAGGGATGAAGAGAAGTTGAGATGGGCTTGGTTATAAAGCTCTTTAAAATACAGAAACGCACACTCTCTTCTTCAACGTTTTCTTTGCCCATGCAAAGCTCAGGTGGAGGCTAAGCAGTTACTAGCCCGAAACAAATGATCCTCTCAATGAATAATGTATGTCTTTAGCACAAACGTTATGCGACAAAGTTTAATACTTAAGAGTTAAAGGTCTCACTAACACAGAGTTCGACCAATAATAATAGCAATGCAAGCACTACTGATGACAAAAACAGCATAATCAATTGTACTGCTAAAAAAAAAAAAATCAGTGAAGATGAATTTGCATGGTGCAGTGATCATATACATGTGAATGTGTCATCTGGATATGCAAATCAGAGACATCACCTAGCAATTTCTAGTGACAAATGACGCCCTCTGAAATGACAGCAACACTGAAAAACAGATTTACAGCCGGCAAAAGCTGTCGAGTTTCAAATGCAATACAGAACTAGATTTGCATATCCTGAAGAAAACAGCAGAGCCTGCATGGCAACAAAAGGAGAGTTTGAGATTAAGGCTTTAGCTTTGGCTGTGAAATGCTGCATCACAGACACTTTGCTGCTATTGTGATACTAAGCATCATGTTTAATATCAACTGAGCATCAAATCTGTGCTTTATAAATGCAACTAAAGATGGTTGAACTACGGAAGCTTGTTTTCACCATGCTATTTTTTATCTCACAATTTGGACTATTTTTGCCATTCTAAATAAAGGCATAATTGCAAGATATAAAGCCAGAACTGTGAGAAATAAAGCCAGAATTGAATTGTAAGTTATAAAGTCACAATTGCATGAAAATTGTGAGACAAAATGTTGCAATTAACTTTTTTATGTTTTCATGGCAGATATAAACTCAGAACTGTGAGATATAAAGAGTAAGAATTCTGAGTTTATATCTCACAAAACAAACTTGCAACTTAGTTTATATCTTACAATTATGAATTGTGAGATAAAATGTCGCAATGACCTTTTCTAGTTTTTTCATCCCCTGGCAGAAACAAGATTCCATATTACAAATGCATTAAAAGAAAATGCAAATCGATAGTAGGAAATATGTCAGTCACAATAATATACTGATTTAGAAAAGAAACGCAGTATCACAATCCCTGCAGGATGGTATTTTCCATACAGTGCCTTATAACAAGCTGTTGTTGAACACACTTTGTTTATCTCCGTCTGTCATTATGGGGTTTGTTAACCTTCGGTATATTCTCTGTTAGTCTGTATTAGTTTCATCCCTTTACCTCCATCTTTTGCTCATCACGTCCCCTATTTTTTCTCCTTCTCTCAAACTCACTTAGTTGCTGGGAAATTGCAGGCAGGAGTGTGGCAACACTGTAAATAGAGGGCATAACCCTCACACACACATTCTCATGCTGTTAGATTGCAGTCCGATGAAATGGTCAGAATCTGTGTATGTTTCACCGTTGTGATAATAGTTCATGTCAGTGGCCTTGGCTCCAGAAAGTATTTGTCTCATTCATTTATGCACGGCAATTTAAAAAGTCATCCTAAAGAGTTTTTTCCTTGACACAAACAAACCAGCTCTGAGATCAAGCTAAATATTACAAACTTTCATTTTAAAAACAAAAAAACATATGTGAAAACTGCAAAGCTTGCAAAGACTGTGTATTGAATCTCAAAAAAGCAGTTCAACTGTGTTCAACATTGATGACAATACATGTTTCTTAAGCAGTGAATCAGCATATTATAGAATGAAAACTGAAGTAATGATTTGAACACAGGAATAAATTATAATTTTTAAATATTCAAATAGAAAATATTCATTTAGATTGTAATACTATTTCACAATTTTACTGCTTTTACTGTATTTTTAATCAAATAAATGCAAGCCCCAGAGAGAAGAGACTTCTTTCAAGAACATTATATGGTGGATCTCTCTTTGGAATTGTGGGATTTTAGCTATTAAACATATTTTTCTAGCTATTAAGTCCCATAGCAGAAGCAGCTGCAATGATTTAACTATAGAGCTCACAGTCTCTTGAAAGGTTTATATATTATCATTAAAAATCAATCTTTCAATGGGAAAAAAATGAATGAGACTCTTACTTCCAGAACCTGACTGCTGTGCTGTGAAACTTGTAAGAAAGTGAGACAAATGATGAATTGAGCAGAAGGAAATAGAGAGCAAGAAACAGAAAGACAGACTGAGAGTTTGAAGAATGTTTCTCTGTTTATGTGTCGGTTTGTCTTTAGTTTTGTTTGTTATTTTGACACGTATCATATTGTCTCAATGCTAATTTCTATGTCCTAATGTATGATCTACCAGAACAGCAGATGAAAAGAGAGTTTTTGTTTTACTTTCTCTCTTTCATCAGGCACACACTTTATTCACAAAAACAAGATATATGAAAAAAAAACTTTGGTTGTAATTAATGCAAATTATAGAAATGATTCCTTAATAACACAACACCAGTATTTTCAAAATCTCGATTCCTATGTTTTAAAGTATCCTATATTTGCAAGTATCCTTTATTTTGCTACATTTATATTTATATTTTATTTTATGACCTTAAAAACAACAATACATTTCATTAGCGATGCATTCAACTTCTGTAACTTTTTTTTTCAGTGTCAGCATGCTTTCTCCTTTTTCTCATCAAAAAAATACACGTCCTCAGGCCATTCAAGATGAAGATGGGTTTGTTGATTCTTGGGAACATATTTGGAGAATTTGTAGCATTACATCACTTGCTCACCAATGAACCCTCTGCAGTGAATGGGTGCCGTCAGAATGAGAGTCCAAACAGCTAATAAAACATCACAATAATCCACAAGTAATCCACACAACTCCAGTCCATCAATTAATGTCTTGTGACTTGAAAAGCTGTGTTTGTAAGAAACAAATACATCATTAAGATGTTTTATGAATCCTCTATCCATAATATTGCTTCCTCCAGTGAAAAAGTAATCTTGCCTAAATCATAAAGTAAATATGCACAGATGAAGCATAAAAACAACAGGTGATTAACTTTTTCACTGAAGGAAGCATTCTTATGGATTATGGACTCATATTTTAGAATAAGCAGTTTAAATTTGTTTCTTTATTTCAACACGTAGCTTTTGGCTTCACAAGACTGGATGGGTGGATGGGTGTGGATTATTATGATGTTTATATCAGCTGTTTTGACTCTCATTCTGATGGCACCCATTCACTGAGAGGATCCATTAGTGAGCAAGTGATGTAATGCTACTTTTCTCCAAATCTGTTCCCATGAAGAAACCAACTCATGTACATCTTGGATTGTCTGTGAGTACATTTTCAGCATTTTTTTGTAATATGTGCATCTCTCATTGCATAATTGCTATTTTTTATTTGTATAATAAATTTTTTCCTAATATCTATCTCTGTATTTTTAGTGTGGAGCATGACTTCCGTGTACAGGAGGGAAGATTTCAAAGCATTCTGGAAGTCTTGGATGAAGCAGAGTACGATGTTCCCGCCCCCATCCCAAAGCCCGCCCACATACGCCCTCGAACCAAGAGCCGTGTCAAGAAACTGCGAAAGAAGTGTTTCTGGTGGCTATAGAGAACCATGGAGATATACTGCCGCTTAGATTGCCACAGAAATTACGTTTGTTTGCATTCATGGAATACGCCATCAGAATCACCGTTGTGGTTAGGATGTCGAAAAACCAAACTTATGGATGTATATGCTTCGTAACACAGTCCAAGTTAAAGGATTTGTTAAAAATGTTACTCTTACTGACCGGATTGTGCTTTGAAATAATTGTTACATTGTGACAAACTTCTCAAAGCCATGGCTGAACCAAAAGCTCATCTGACATCCTGAAAACTTGAGGACAATTTAAAACCCAAGGAGACCCACAAGACCTTGCATCTAACCAGTCAATAAATCCCCTTCATAGTGTCTGACAGAGGCAGAACGCAGTCGATATCTCTCTTTAGCGGATGGACAGAGTGTTATCCTGATGGAGACTCTCTGTCTCATCTCCTCGTCAACGTTCTCTGACCTTTGTGTGTGAATGGCTTTCGTCCCCGACTAATGAATGTCTAGCGCTCTGTTCCCAAACCTAGCGATCTGCCTACCTACACAGCATGTTAAGTAACCGGTAGTTGAGCTCCCCATGCGGAGGCAGCTTCAAATTAGGCCGTCTTATAAGATGCAACCACACTGCATTGTCCTTAATGGACAAATCCAAGTTCTTACACTTACTGCTTAAACAAATAGTTCACCCAAAAAAGGCAAATTTGATTAAAATGAATTCACCCTCAAGCCATTCAAGATGTAGATTAGTTTGTTTCTTCATTGGAACACATATGGAGATATATAGCATTACATGACTTGCTCACTAATGGATCATCTGCAGTGAATGGGTGCCATCAGAATGAGAGTCCAAAACCATATCTGATAAAAAATCACAATAACCCACAAGTAATCTACACAACTCCAGTCAATCAATTACCCAGCAGGCAGACAACGTCTTAAGACATTGATATGTGGTTATGTGGTAAAATTTTTGTTGCGACATCGGGTGACCAAAATCCAATGTCAATTCAATATCTTATGGCAATGTTAATTTGATGTCCAATACTGACATCAGCTGGTGTTGATATTTGTTGTTTTAGGTTGTGTAACCAAATTCCAACATTAAGTCAACGTCAAATTGGCATTAAATATTGCTGTCAACCCGATCTTCATTCTCAAACCAAAATGCAACGTCTGTCAGACGTCATGTCCAACGTCAACCTGATGTTATATTGATGTCCTGTGCCTGCTGGGTAATGTCTTGTGAAGTGGTTAAGATGGCCAAAAACAGAGTTCAGAATCCATAATAACGCTTCCTCCAGTGAAACAGTCCTTCCAAATGGCCTCTCACATCAATCTACACACATATGTGTTAACTCTTTTTAAAATGTTTACTTTACTGGTGCTTGATCTGTTTACTGGAGAAAGTGTGATTATAGATTACGAAGCAACAGTTTGAAGTTCTTAACAATGGATTCATTTCTTATAAACATGCAGCTTTTCACTTGAAAATACATTAATTTATGGACTGGAGTTGTGTAGATTACTTGTGGATTATTGTGATGTTTATATCAGCTGTTTGGACTCTCATTCTGACGGCACCCATTCACTGCAGATTGGTGAGCAAGTGATGTAATGCTAAATTTCTCCCAATCTGTAATGATGAAGAAACAAACTCATCTACATCTTGAACCTGAAGGTGAGTACATTTTCTGAAATGTAAATTTTTAGTGTGAACTATTCCTTTAAATTGAAATCAATCAGTTGGAAGCGATCAGTCACTCTGTTTCAGTAAGTATGCTGTCTATTTAGACAGTAAATAGCTCACTAGATTTCAGAACAGTTTAAATGTATTAAAGAGTGAAATACAGAATTCTGAATTTTAATTCTCAAGTTTCAATGTGGTTCTAGAAGCAAAAACAAGAGAAAAAGTGTGACTAAAGTGGCTGTTCATACCAAACATTCTTGTATTACATCTGCACCATTTTTATTTGTGCATATCTACATGTACATAAACATGGATTTTAAGATGCTTTGTCAAATTAAAAGAAGTTAAATTTTTCAAAATCCATATCACATTTTGGTTCCCTTGGGCCATATTTAGATGTAGTGAATACTTTTGCTACATCCGTGTCTTATCAAAATGACCATAATTACTAAACGAGACTCGACTCAGAATTATTTAGTTTCTCAGATTCAGAAATTATTAATTTCTATGGCAACACTCAATGGGAAAATTACTGCAAATTGCCGCATAACAACAAAATGGCAGCATGTCCAGCTTTACTCATGATGACAGTAAAACAATTAATCGTGTAAGCGTGTAATTTGCAAGTTCGACAAAAATATGGGCAGGTTTTACAACTTGGAAACTGGTAATTATGGTAATTTCACCATGACATGAAAGCCCTATTAATGCAACATGGATGCAACCGCTAATTTCCTCACAAAAACTTAAGACTGAATTTAAAGTGTAAATGTTTGATGTTCTCACAGACATTGTAGCTTTAATGTTTAGATTAATTGTGATCAATTAATTCACAAACACTGATCAATTATTCTCACAAACAGATCAACACTGTTTGCTTACTAGAGTAAGAACAGACACGCTGGTTCAAACGCACATCTTCCACTCCGTATCTGTCCAGTATGCAGCCTTGAAAATATACAGTATATATATATATATAATATATAAAATAACAAATATTATAATCAATGTATTTTTATACGCCAATATTCTGATAGTCTAAAACTACATTTCCCGCAGTGCACTTCTTCTTCCTCCATCCACTTGTTTGTAAGTGAGATATTTAAGATGACGTCAATAAAACTGTGTATTTTAATGCAGGAAATGTTTCTGGTCTGGCCTTTGTTTACATTGTTGACTTAGTTTGAGCAATAATAACAGTAATATTTGACTTAAAAGAGAGAAAAGGACAATGACAGGAGATGATCTAGTGGTTTAAACTCACGATGAGAGAGTGTTCTCGGCCCATCGTGATGACTGTGCGGTTTATCGTCCTCAGCAGAGATGACACAATGTCCTGGATGTGCTGAAATGTGTCTCCCTGGAAGAGAAAGAGACAAATGCGTGTTATTTGTATTCTAGCGCTGAACCCGCTGCATCCAAATGGTCAAAGATTTTCTCATTATGTCGCCCAATTAAAACACAAACACACAGAATGACTCTTGAGTTTCTCACCTCAGCGTTCCCTGTTTATACGCTACAAATCTTAGATGAATTGCAGACATGAATTATATCATCATAACTAGAAATTGTTTATACAAATTAAAGTGACCCATGGCTGTTAGGCAAGATTTTTAGGTTTTCAGTAAATGGCTAATTCAGTAAATTTCAATTTTAGATGGTTTCCTAAATAAACATAAAAGAAGATTTGTATTAAATCATACTGTTATGATATTTGTATGCTACCTTTTGTCATTTGTGGAGCTTTACAGCTCTCGGTCACTATTCACTTTAATTTGCATAGAAAAGATCAGCGTGATATGATGAGTTAATGCTTGTAGAATCATGTAATGATATAATGTGAAATGTGTGATTTTGGTTTAGTTACAGGTCTGGGACGTATTCATGAAAAATCTTAGTGCTAAGAGTTGCTCCTAGTAACACAATTCTAAGAAAATTATTAGATATGTGGGTGTTTCCCCTTATAGTTATAGAAAAGATCCTAGTTAAGAAAAAGGTAATTCAGAAAGCATCTTAACCCTTAAAAGACGAGGACTTTTAAGAGGCTTAAGAGTTTCTTTAGCAGTGGAGAAAATGGACGAAACATGAAGAGGGAGAAGAATTGTGTTGCACACAATGCATGACAGTGAGATAATAAGACGCTATCATGTTTGTGACCGATCTTATTTGAGACACGCTAACATCTCCGACACCGTGCAGACATGCCATAATGCAAAAAATGGAAGTAATCTCTGCATTAACTACATTAACATATTTAGCAACTGGAAAAATGCAACTATGCAGCAGTGATGATTTGGGTCTGTCACATCCTTTTATAAACAAAGTGATCACACAAACAATTACAGCACTTTCAGAACCTTATTGTGTCGCTGTTCATTTTCTAGAAAATATGCTAAGTATGACAGCATGGTAAATAAAAAATAAAGAATATATATATATATGGTAAAATAGGAAAATGTACACCTCTAATTTCAAAGTGAAGGCTTGTAATAGACCCTACTCTTAAAAGTGCTCTTTTATTTTCTTCTTGGACAACCAACCAATCACAGTCTTCAAAAGACGGGGTCAGCCCCACCTCCTCACTAAGATAAATGTTTTTGTCTTTTTCTCGCTCAGAGTTGCTCTCAGATTGGTCCCGAATCACTTTTATGCTAAGACTCCTAGTTAGAAATGTTTAAGCTAAATTAGGAGCTCTCTGAGAGGATTCTTAGAAGCTTTAAGAATAAGGGCCCTGGTCTCTCTGGCTCCATCACATTCATTTATTGTTTAAATGTTTTGATTAGACTGAAGAGATCTGGAACAGGCCAGTGTGTGTGTGTGTGTGTGTGTGTGTGTGTGTGTGTGTGTGTGTGTGTGTGTGTGTGTGTGTGTGATGTCAACTAAAGGCCTTTAATTTAATTTTTTTTAAATAAATTCTGAGAAAACCCATCTGGACCCAAAAATGGCCAATTTCTAAAAATGTGCAGTCCTTTAAAGTCAGCTTAAATCTTAATACATGTTCCTGACCTTATCCGATACAATTCAGGATTTTACTCCAAAGACAGAAAAATGTACCTCTTCGTAACCTTGAATTCAATTATAATATTTTACTAAATGCACTGGCACATAAAACAGTGTTAAATTTGCTAAACTTAAATCTGAAAATAAAGTATTTACAAATAAATAAAAAATATCACATAAACACATAACAAAATAACTAACTTGAATACATTTAGTTTTTTGATATAACAAAATACTGGATTGGCAACTAAAATAAACAAAATAAAAAATCATATAAAACATGTAAAGCATATTTACATAATATATAAAAACAAACAAATAACATAAGCACATAAGAAAATAACTAAAACTTAAATTAAAATGTAAACCGAAAATATAAAACGAATACTATATACCAAAAAATAATACTAAAAGCGCACTGGATGACTGGCGGTATTACATAAACATTTAGTCATTTAGCAGACGCTTTTATCCAAAGCGACTTACAATTGGGGAATACATAAAGCGATCTTGAAGAGGCAAACAGACAGAGGAAGTGCCCCTAACACCAAGTCTCAGGCATTGTTCAAATAAATACAAGCTAGCAAGGGAAGGAGAGAAAGATAAAGAGAAAGATGAAGATTTTGAAAAACAAGTATATATTTTTTATTTTTTATTAGTCTCTCCTACTTCCTCCTCCTCCTCCCTGAGCAAGCAGGTTAAGTTTCTGGACAACCGAAATCACTGATGTGCAAGCATGGATGATGAAAACCCTTCATCACAGCATCTTCTGTCTATGTAGAATCAGCCTACAGGGAAATGACCCGTGTGTATGTGTGTGTTTATGCCCCCCTCACTAATTTCATGACGCAGAGGCGGATAAAGAGAGGGATTGAGAGAGAGAAACATCTGTTCATCTCTACATGGAGGTTTTCATTTCATATTGTGTTTCTCAACATCAACAGCTCTTCACTTCATCTGCTGCCGCAAACACTCTCTCTCTCTGTATGGGTTTCTGTCTCTTCTCTTTTATCTTCATCTGTCTCATTCTTTCTCAGTGGTCAGTGAATCACGGCTTAATCAGGTACACCTATAAACATTGTGGAGTGTGTGTGTGTGTGTGTGGACACAGATATCTGTGGCACCTGTGGCCTGTCAGAAAGTACAGTTTCCATTACTCTTTCTCTCTATCCACAAAACTGCTCCCTCGTCGGTCTCACATCACACTCGTGAATCTTACGACACCTGTCGAGAGCATGACCAGCGCGTACTTCATTCTACCCCAGTGTTAGGGGCAAATGTTGCCATGATTTAATGCAAAAAAATGAAGCCTAAAATAGGCTTCATTTTATGAATCTTCATTAAAGAATAAAGCAATAAATAAATAAATCCTATTTTAAAGTTTTTGCACTAAATCATTATTTTCATGACATCTTTTGCTCCAATTTATTAAAATAATGTTTAAAAACATTTAAATTCTGAAGAATGAATCATCATTGTAGTATTTGATGTGTTACCTTTAAGTTATGCTGATTTAAATAAAAATTTATTACAGTGATGAAAATCTGTAATGAATTTAAATCTTTGCTTTCAGTATCTGGTGTGACTCCATTTTGCAGCTATTATTGCAGGTAAAGTTTCTTGTAACTGCTGATCAGTCCTGCACAACATCTTGTAGGAGTTTCAGCCCCTCAGTACAGAACCACTTCAACTCTGTGATGTTAGTGAGTTTCCTCATATGAACGGCTTGTTTCAGGTCCTTCCACAACATTTCAGTTGGATTGAAGTCTGGACTTTGACTTAGCCATTCCAAAACATTCACTTTGTTCTTCTTAAACCCTTCTTTGGTAAAATTACTTGTGTGCTTGGAATCGTTATCTTGCTCCATGACCTGCTTTGTCTTGAGACTCGAACAGTTCTCGAACAGATGTCTTGACATGTTCCTCTACAATTTGCTGGTATAATTCAGAATTCATTGTTCCATCAATGATAGCAAGTCGTCCTGGCCCAAATTCAGCAAAACAGGGCCAAACCATGACACTACCACCACAGTGTTTTACAGATGGGATACGTTTCTCATGCTGGAATGAAGTGTGTTCTTTTCTCCAAACATAACTCGGGAACATTAACATCAGCCAATGTGAGAAAGGCCTTTAGTTGCTTAGAGGTTACCCTGAGGTCCTCTTGCTTTTAGAGTGATTTTTGTTGGTGGGCCACTCCTGGGGAGGGTAAAAGTTGTCTTGAATTTCCTCAATTTTTACACAATCTGTCTGACTGTGGATTTGTGGAGTCTAAACTCTTTAGAGATGGTATTGTAACACTTTACAGCCTGATGAGCAACATCAACTCTTTTTCTGAGGTCCTTGGAGATATTCTTTGTTCGTGCCATGATTCACTTCCACAAACATGATCAGACTTTATAAGATCCCTTATTAAATAAAACCCCTCTGAACAGATGTATTCTAACTTCACCTTCAAATTAACAGCTAATCCTAGAGATTCACATACATTTGCCACTCACATGTAATATTTGATAATTTCCCTGAATAAATAAATGACTATGTACCTGTATATATTTTCATCTCATCTGTTTAATTGGGTTTTCTTTGTCAACTTTTAGGACTTCAGATGATCATTTGGGTCATATTTTTGCAGAAATATAAACATTTCTAAAGGGTTTAGAGCAGCACTGTATATTTATATATATTTAATTATTGTTGGGATTGTTTACATTTCATATATTCATTATATACTGCCATAAAAAAGTTTGTGGTTTAAAAAAATATAATTGAGGTGAAATAATAATTAAAAGGTGAAAAAATGCATTTATAATGTCCATATACCATTAATTTAAATGTTAATAACATTTCACAATATTACTGATCAAATAAATGTAACCTTGGTGAGCAGAAGAGAATAAAAAATATTTCCAAAATATCAAAATCTTACTGACCCCAAACCTCTAACGTCGTTGTGATTTTGGGTTGAATATGGTTTTTAAATAAGTGTTTATCCGCATTTTACAATGGCTCTAAACGGCTCAAAAGTCAAAACGACACACTCAGGAATACCTCCTAGACAGCTTATTTCCCATCCCATAATGTCTGTTTGCTGCTCTACAAATACTCGCTCTCACAGATGTTCTCTCATCTGTATTTTTAGCAGAATCGTTTGAGGTGAATAATGTTTTGAAGGCTCTCCGAGAGTTTAATTCACACCGCAGCATGAAACATGCCCTGAGAGAGAGCGTCTTCCTCAAACGTCTCTCTCTCCATCACGGGTTGTTTGAACTGCGAAACGCTCTCTGAATCCTGTTAAAGGAGCAGACGAGAGGTCACGACCCGTCACATCTTCATTCTGCTCTCTCTCGTCTCCTGCACTCCATCATTCTCATCAGTCACTCATCATATAATCAGACGGGCCTGACCCGCTAACCTCGCCTCTCAACTAAAACACAAACAGCTCTTGAAGGACATGCACGGCTTCTATACAAGTTAGAGATGAAGTGTGATGTTAAAACCCGACGCGTATAATATTCAGTCAACTATATTTAAGACATTCACGGGCTGACACTGAACATCGTTTCATTAGCATTTGTTGCATGACTGATTGATTACCACTGAAAATGAAGGACGGCATACAGAGACAAATCAAACCTCTGATGAATGACTAACAGTCCATCTATAAACGCAGTCTCACTGTCAAAGTTATGAGATTAAAATCAATTTTCATGATTAAAAACTATTTTTACCTAAAATGAAAGTTCTTCATAATTAATAAATAAATAAATGCTATTATTTTTCTTAAAATGTCATAGCATTTAAAATTATATAATACATGTATATATTATTTGTATATATATTTTATATATACTAATATATTTTATATATTAATATATACATATATATATATATATATATATATATATACTATATACTATTCTATACTCCCTCTATATACATATTTTATAAATAGTAATATTAATAGTAATATTTAAAAATACAATTGTATAATACAATCTAAATATGAAAAACTAAGAAAATTATATATTATACAATTAAATATGATATATTTTACATTACATACACATTACCATTAATATTAAACATTTTTCTATATTTATTCATATTTAAAATTATATATAATTGTTTCAAAAAATATTAAAACACTAAGAATGTTCTGAATTAATAATTATTAACGTGTATTTATATAATTGTTCAATTATATAAAATGTATATTAATAAATTCTATTTTTTTATATTTATCTATTATATATAATATATTAAAAGAAACTCTCACACACACGTATTTAAAAGTATTTATCATTTTAAATGGATATAAAAATGTACATATAAAACATATTATGAATGTTCTTAAAGATAAAATAAAAATGATATGATATGAAATATTTATAACCCCATAGGGTTCTACTGGAAGCATATTAGTATACATGTTTCTTTTAAAAGTAGGAAATAATTTTCTGTAGTAATGAACTTTATGCCACAGATGCTATGAATAGATCTTCACTTGTTTTGAACCCAGAAGTTTTCTTTAAGAGGAAGCAGCACTAGCGCTGATTTAAACACACACAAACACCAAAGACTGTTTTTGTGTGAGAGCTACAATTCGGGTTAAACAGGCAGCGCTGATAAACACACGGCAGCATCCTGACCTCCTTCATTATCTCCCTCTGTCTCTGTTTTACCATTTTCTTTGGAAGTGGAAGTTCAGAAAGTTCAGTGTCCAAGCGCATCAGCGTTCGGAAAGTGAGATGAGAGAATCAGACTTCAAAGGACCGAGTGTAATCCGCGGCCATTTTAGTAATTAAAAACCTGCTCAGACTTTACATCTAGGTGAGAGAGAGAGTGTGTGTGTGTGTGTGTATGCTTGAATAGATGCATTTCAAATCATATTCATAATCCTCAAAAAAGTGGAAGATCCTCAAAATCTCAAAAACTTCCAAATTCTCAATTAAAAAGTAAAAAAAGTCAAATCATTAAACTCATGACGAATGATAACAACACTTTAATCAGTATTGCTTTATATTTTATAGCCATTTTAGTGCATCCATTTTTAAAAGGACTGATCTATTTTTAATCAATGGTTTTTCACTATTGAATGAAATGGAAGAAATCCACTGACTGTGCTGTGATTGGCTGGTGTATTAGTGTGCTGCTCTCTGATTGGCTCTTACCATGTCTTTTCGGCTCAGCACCTCCAGGATGTTGTTCAGAAGTTCGAGGCTGTTGCGCTTCTCATCCTGAAGCCCCTCCCCCACCACAGCCAACGCCCCGCTCAGCTCACGGAGCATCATGGGTAACAGGATGTCACGGCAGTCTGGAGATGAAAACATTAAGTAAAGTAAATAATATCAAAATAAATAAGTTGAGTTGAGTTTATTTGACACAAAAAAGTAGTAATTCACTGTTACAACCTTAAAGTTACAGTAACGTATTTCCATTGTGGTTCTTGCTTTAACAAGATCCTATTCAAAAATCTGCTCACTCCCATAAAATAACATACAGATCAACAATTCCTTAAAACAAATTTTAAGACATCCTATATAAAAACAGTCTCTTCACCCTTATTATGAAACCCTCACAATTTGTTAATACCTTCATATCTAACGGCAGCATGTTCCATTCCTTTGCACTTGAATATTTAAATGGCCTTTGACCATTCAGTGTCCTGCATCTACATAAATTAATATCCATAATGCTCTTTCTGGTAAAATGACCATGTCTTACATTAAACCGAGAAAAATAAGAATTCAAATATACTGGAGCCCTATTATTAATGATTTTATGAACTAATCTTACTTTCTGTAATAATATTCTTTCAAATCGGTAACCAACCAAGCTGTTGAAAGTGTATATTATTCACACGATTAAAACAATGTAATCCTAAAACTAATCTTATCAATTTGTTCTGTGATTTTTGTAACATAATCATCCAAGTTCTGGATAAATCGGTCATCCACGAACAACATGCATAATCAAAATGGCTCTGCACTAAGCCTGTAGCAAGTACTATTAAACTATCTCTATCCGAAAAACCAGCATATCTAGATATAAACTTAATTCTTGCATTCACTTTTCCAAACACTTTCCTAGCCATACTAGCTCCACTTAAATTGTTGTCCAGAACACATCCAAGATAATTGACCGATGTTTTATTAGTTAGTTCATACCCATCAACTTTGATTACTAAATCATCCTCCTTACTCAGTTTATACTTAGACCCAAAAAGGTTTTCCTAAATGTACTAAAAGCTTATTTTCCGCCAGCCAATCTTTCACCTTAACCATCTCTTCATCTAACTTTTCTTGAATTGTATTAGCATCCTTCCCAGAAGCCAATAAAGCAGCATCATTGGCATATAAGAACATATTACACTCACAAGCAGCCTGGATATCATTGATATATAATAAAAACAAAGTAAATAAATAAAACTCATTCATAAGACTTATGAATAGTAATCAGGATGGACATCAGGACATTGTGGAAGACATTGTGGAGAAAGCAGCTTTTTGGCACAAGTAAAGACTTTATCCACTCAAAACAACTATGAATAACAATTAACACATCTAATGTGTAAATATGTATAGAAAGAAGTTTAATAAATGAAAATAACTTATTTTAGGTGCAGGTGAGTGTCTTGAGTGTCATGAGGTCTGTTTGACGCAGTGACTCTCACTCAAGCATCTTTTCTCCTGCCCCTTAAAATCAGCATATTAAAAACTCATTTAAACTCTGGCTCATTACCAGCTGACTATCAATGATGCACAATCTGATTTTACTGAGAAAGTCAAAGTCAGATAGAAAGACGAACTAAAGCAGAACACAAATGAACCTTTCAAAAGACAATGAATTTTTCACATTTTAATTCCATGATATGTGTGCGTTTGTGTTTGTGTATGTGTGTACATTGGTTCTTTAATATATATATATATATTTGTATCTTTTTAATTTTGTAATATTATGGTTCTTTGGAATATAATAACAATAATAAATATATTATAATATATACGTGTACTTTTCACTCATATTTTTGAGGAACACCTGAGTAGTAGGTAGATGTTTGTTTTATAACAAGTTCTGTGCAAAATCCTTTTTTAAACCAGAAAAAAGGTGTCTAAACCTGGAGAATTATCCATAGAGAGAGAGAGAGAGAGAGAGAGAGAGAGAGAGAGAGAGAGAGAGAGAGAGAGAGATAGATAGATAGATAGATAGATAGATAGATAGATAGATAGATAGATAGATAGATAGATAGATAGATAGATAGATAGATAGATAGATAGATAGATAGATAGATAGATAGATAGATAGATAGATAGATAGATAAACTTTATTTGTGTAACAGATTCACTATATGCAGGTCAAAGAGCCAAAGTCTATCCAGAATGCAGCACTGCATGTTCAAATGTATCAGCGTTTGCCATTGACCTGATCTTCCCACACAAGCATTCCTCTCAACGCCATCTCTCTCTCGGAGCTCAAATGAGTCTCAGCAGGTGAGTTTCTCTCTCACAAGAGCATCAAGAAAAGGCAGATATCATAAATGTAATGAGTTGCGAGCGCCGTACATCACAGGGGTTCACAGAGAAACATTTAGCGTGGCTCATCACAGTGCACGGCCAGTTTACCGTACCTTAACAGTATTGTTGCACCTTCAGTCTGGTAAATAAACGACAATCATAAACGTTGGCACTAATGCTAATTACCGAGGCGAATGGTAATTGGATTTGTCACATTTAATGTCCCTGTGAGATAAAGAGCGATGGGAGCGAGACTCCTCAGAGGAGAGATAAATGCGTCCCTCAGGGAGAAAGAGTGAACATTGAGTGATCTGAGCTCATGAAGGCTTCGCTAGTGTCGCTTTTTATAGAGTGTCCCGTTTCATCAACAATATCCTGGCCAAGAACAACAGGAAAATGTGCTGTTGAGCATTTTCTCAAGGCCAAACTGACCCTTTCATCTCCTGGACTGAAGCGGTGCCCAGTGAGTGTGTTTACCATTGTCATAATCCAAATTAATCATTAAAATATGACAAACACACACAGCATCATGTGTACATGCGCATACCATAACATTTACAGTGACCTACACATCCAGATTTCACGCTCGCAGCGTTTTTCGGCTGAGCAGAAATGCTTTTACCTAACGGTAAAAAACACTTACTCGACAGACTCTATATTACCGTGGACTGATCCTGGCCAAGATCCATGCTAGCGATAGCCAAAAGTGCTGCATCTATCACTTAGAAGACTTCTGCAAATAATGCATTTTGACTGGAAATGAATAATGGAAAACGCTGCACATCAGTTACTCTTCTTAGAATAGTCTTTTGTTTGTCCTAAACACATCACTTTAACATCTAATCTGTTTCCTGCGTGGACTATGATATTAAGATATTTTGAGTGATATATCTTGGGTGATCAATTGATACACGTCACAGTTTTCATGATACTCCCATGTGTCGCCAGCAGTGGTGGACGAAATACACAAATCATGCACTTGAGTAAAAGTCCAGATATCCTAATAAAAATGACTCCAGTAAACTTATTAAGTGCTCATTTTAAATTTTACTCACGTAAAAGTACAAAAGTATTTACATTTTAGTAAGTATTGGTCGATTATTGTTTATTTTACATTTTTTTATTTTAATGTGTATGCAAACATACTAGTTTAAAACTCATTGCTTCAGCAGAGGGATTAGATGCATGGGCAGTAATTTGCATTATTTTTAATGTTTTAATATTTTAATGTTTAGTTTTTAACTAAAACCTACCCCATTGAGAGGTGATTTGATAATGTGGAAATATTCACGTTCAAGCATTTCATACCGTGGGCTTAAACAGCAAACCCTTATAAAGCAGATCTAGTTCACAAACAACTGACAGTCCTGATCTATGATTTTCATTTATAATAATAAATCCTAAAATTCACTATTAGTTACTTACTTTTGAGCTCCAAGGATCTCCCACTTCTGGTGCCTTTTGAGTCAGAATTGTGAATCCACTGAGTATTTAACTGGAGACTCGCTCCGAATAAATCATTTGAATCAGTGAGTTGTTAACTGGAGACTCGCTCTGACCAAATCATTTAAATCAGTGAGTTGTTAACTGGAGACTCACTCTGAATGAATCATTTTAATCAGTGAGTTGTTAATTGGAGACTCACTCTGATGGATCAGAATTTGAATCAGTGATTTGTTAACTGGAGACTCGCTCTGAATGAATCATTTGAATCAGTGAGTTGTTAACTGGAGACTTGCTCTGACCAAATCATTTGAATCAGTGAGTTGTTAATTGGAGACTCACTCTGAATTAATAATTTGAATCAGTGAGTTGTTAATTGGAGACTCACTCTGAATGAATAATTTGAATCAGTGAGTTGTTAACTGGAGACTTGCTCTGACCGAATCATTTGAATCAGTGAGTTGTTAACTCGAGACTCACTCTGACCGAATCATTTGAATCAGTGAGTTGTTAACTGGAGACTCACTCTGAATGAATCATTTGAATCAGTGAGTTGTTAACTGGAGACTCACTCTGAATGAATCATTTGAATCAGTGAGTTGTTAACTGGAGACTCGCTCTGAATGAATCATTTGAATCAGTGAGTTGTTAACTGGAGACTCACTCTGAATGAATCAATTTAATCGGTGAGTTGTTAACTAGATAATCGCTCTGACCAAATCATTTGATTCAGTGAGTTGTTAACTGGAGACTCGCTCCTACCGAATCATTTGAATCAGTGAGTTGTTAATTGGAGACTCACTCTGGACGGATCATTTGAACCAGTGATTTGTTAACTGGAGACTCGATCTGACCGAATCATTTGAATCAGTGAGTTGTTAACTGGAGACTCGCTCTGAATTAATCATTTTAATCGGTGAGTTGTTAACTGGAGACTCGCTCCTACCGAATCATTTGAATCAGTGAGTTGTTAACTGGAGACTCGCTCTGAATTAATCATTTTAACCAGTGATTTGTTAACTGGAGAATCGCTCTGGACGGATCATTTGAACCAGTGATTTGTTAACTTGAGACTCGATCTGACCGAATCATTTGAATCAGTGAGTTGTTAACTGGAGACTCCCTCTGAATGAATCATTTTAATCGGTGAGTTGTTAACTGGATAATCGCTCTGAATTAATCATTTGAATCAGTTAGTTGTTAACTGGAGACTCGCTCTGAACGGATCATTTGAATCAGTGAGTCTTAGTTGAATAGATAATTGACAGGTGGTGAGTAAGTGGTCATTAGCTATTGTCAGGCATTCACTTTAAAAATGCATTGTTGACACATCTGAATGACGTTTTAGCTATTTTGCCGCCCGGAGTTGGAATCAGCTTCCAGAAGAGATCAGATGTGCTAAAACATTAGCCACATTTAAATCCAGACTCAAAACTCATCTGTTTAGCTGTGCATTTGTTGAATGAACACATTCAACAAATGTCCGAACTGCTTGCACAATGTATACTCATTTTCTATTCTTAACTTCTTAATTAATTTAAAATACATATTTATATAATTTTGTTTTTATTGTTGTGATTGTTTTTGTTTTTAAATTATTATTATTAATGTATATTTCACTTCCTTTTATGTAAAGCACTTTGAATTACCCCTGTGTATGAAATGTGCTATATAAATAAATCACAGAGCTGGTTAAGTATTCAAAAAATGAATGTAATCTCACTGATGTGTCAGTCTTTCTCCAAGGAGGAAAAGATATTGATAACTGCTCCCATATGAATCATAACTCAGCCCTTTTCTCTTCACCAAAAACCTCTCCTTCATTTTCATCTGTCATTCTATCCTGAGAGTTCACAATAAACTATTTCACATGGTAATAAGACGCCATTTCAATTACCCAGCTGGCTTAAACCAGACGGACCCACCACAGACAAAAGTGTGTGAAAACCAAAAGCTACTTCATCGACACTGAAAGTTGTAATCAGAATAAGCTTTAACTCTGGCTCTTCATGCAGCACTCGAAGGCCTAATTCAATCATATTTCTATTACTGAGATTTTAGATGTTCGTGCACAATAATACTCGCCGTGTTTCGCTACGCTGTTAATATATATATTTCTCCTTGATGAAATGTGTTGAGCATCAAATTCACCTGTAATTCTCTCATACGGGGCGGAACGAGAGCGCAGCTGTAAATTGGATTCTCAGCTGTTAACATACTGATGACAGCTGCATCGGACAATCACAAACTTTAAAGTGCATCATTTCCATGCCTCGTATTTAGGTGGGACTCTCAGAGCAAAAACAACAACAGCTGCTCTAAATGTCTGACTACACTGAAAAACAGCCACCGTTCCTAAAGATGTTAGACTTTTAAGGGAAGACACTGGTCATTTTGGGTTATTTTGCTTCCATAACATCCCCTTTCAGACTAGAGGAAAGAAAACATACAGTATACACATGAAGTGTTTATTTTATTGCACTTTGTATATTTGTGTTGTAGATTTCCATTAATACACATCTTAAGAGCCCTTTTTTCCAAAATGAGCCCACGAGCTCCACTTCAGCAGCACTTGCACCTAACTTTACAGATTTATTCCGGTCTATATTCTGAAGGTTTTTGCAGAGGAGTTTGTTTATATATTATTTGCATAATTGTATTCCTAAAAACATGTTGAACATTTATTTGTTTCTGCCTGTTGACAGTAGTTTTAGTAAAACCCAAACTCCTATGTCGACAAAATGAAAAATAGAACTTTGAACTGGGGGATGGATGGATGGATGGATGGATGGATGGATGGATGGATGGATGGATGGATGGATGGATGGATGGATGGATGGATGGATGGATGGATGGATGGATGGATGGATGGATGGATGGATGGATGGATGGATGGATGGATGGATGGATGGATGGATGGATATATTTTACATGCCTTTAGCCTTTATTTATTTTTGTGGTGATTTTGAAATAGAAGTTTTCTCTGCATCAATCTTTGCATTTCCAATCAGAAACCAAATACTTCAACTAAAATCCAGGATTC
This sequence comes from Gymnocypris eckloni scoliostomus, assembly GCA_027564155.1. NCBI lineage: Eukaryota > Metazoa > Chordata > Actinopteri > Cypriniformes > Cyprinidae > Gymnocypris > Gymnocypris eckloni. The sequence continues at coordinate 15,784,026 of CM050426.1, read as the reverse complement.
AAAGTTTTTAGACCAGAATACTATCTTAACCACCATAGCAACCACACAAAACACCCTAGAAACCGCATAGCAATGCCCTGGAAACCATCCTAGCATCATAGTGATGAACAGCACCAACAAGCTCCAGTGACTCACAAAATGTCAAACTCTAGTTGGCAAACGCTGTTATAATCAAGGCCAGTGGAATTACTTCTGAAAGCCCCTTAAAGTCTTGAATATCAATATCAATTCCAAGAAATATTCTCATTTAAATTCCCAGTTAAAAACCGTGGCAAACTCTGCCCACAGATCCTGAAACGAGTGCAACACTTCCGTCAACAGATGGTGACATGGAAAAACAGGGGGAAAAGCTGAAAGAATAATAACAAATTAACAAATAAGAGTGAAATGCATTTTCCCTGCTGTAATGCCTTTTAACCCAGCAGGATAAACAGTCAGAAAAGCCCTTGGCAACCATAACCATAACAGCCACATTAAGGCCTGAGTGGAAATAACTTTAATTCACTTTCACTGCATTTGAATTAGTCAGATGAGTGTGTGTGTGTGTGTGTGTGTGTGTGTGTTTGACACATTTCATCATTTTAATGCATCACCACTGAGAGAGTGAATAACGGCAAATTTGTGTATTACTGTGTGTGTGTGTTGTATTTCTATATTACTCTGGTTATGTAATGCACATTTCATTTAACCATTTCTCATTAGAATCATCAAGCCTAGAAATTAAATCATCATTAGGGCCACACAAACTCACTGTCCTGCTTTAAAACACACATTTAAAATGCCAGGATACCTGTAAAGGCCTAAAACGCATGAAAATAATTCATAAAGCCTGAACAAATGCACCCACACAACAGTGTAGCTATTGTTAACTAAACCTATTAAAAACTGTTATTTTGGTAACTGAATTAAAGCTCAAATAAAACATAAATATTTGATTAAATATTTTTAACTAAACTAATACTGAAATAAAAATAAAGCTAAAATAAATATTTAAAACACAGACACATAAAACAAAAACAAAAGAATGAGAAAACACATTAATTTACAAAATTTAAAATAGAATGAAAGTGAAACTGGATAAATATACACGCAGTGGTGTTATTGTTAACTAAAACTATAAAAATTGTTTTCGGTAATTAAAATAAATCTGAAATAAAGCAATGTAAATATTTGATTTAAAACAGTATTACTTAAAAATATTCTAATGAAAATAATTCTAAAGAAATGGAAATAAGTTGAAGTACTAGAATTACTCAATCTAAAGCTTAAAAGAAATCATTTAACAATTCAATATGTAAACGTTTACAAGAAATTAAAGTGACAAAAATCACAAAGCAAAATAACTAAAACTTAAACTAAAATATAGTGGAAATGGTGAAGTATTAAAATTGCAAAAACTAAAACTGAAGTAAAAAATAAATTAAAGCTAATTTAAAGTGCATTTATGTAAAAAAACAGAAATAATTTTAAGCAATAAAATTAAAATAAAGTTATTTAAAATAAAAAATTACTAAACTAAAATTAAATGCTAATTCAAAATAATAATAGCATATAAGGAATACTGGAATAAAACTGTCTGACACACAGAAAAAAACATATAAGCATTACAGAAGAAAACGTGTAAGACTATAGTGAGCTTCATGGTTTATCGGGTTTCAATTCACAAAGCCAAAAAAAGTATAAAGCTCAAAAACTAGGACTGATCGGTGGATAGATAGAAGTTATTATATCAAGCGACTCTCTCTGCTCATTACATTAAAATTGTATTATCATAAAAATGATAACTTTTTGCAGTGAAGAGTGAAATAAAAAGTCAGACATTCAGTGAGTCACAGGACAGATGAGTTTATGAAACTCTTTTATTAAAACTAATTTCCATCTCTGGCTTTTATGCATGGTGATTCTCTTTACGGAGCATCCGTACGTATCAAACACACGTGGGATCCAGGAGCGCTGGTCTGGGATCAGATACGGTCTGTGTGTTTGTTCTGATCTCAGAGAATCAAACTGCTCTAACATCAGCCGACGGCTCTTCAAAAGCAGCTGTGAATTAAAGATCTCTTTTGAGTTAAAAGAATGCAGCACATCGGAGGCAGATGACAGTTTATGGGTAATTCGCTCATTATTTCTTTCTTTAATCGATTCAATAATTCCCATCTGTCAGGTTTGCGAGTGTGACAGCAGAATAATTTGAGCTAACTGCTCTCATATTTTTATTCATGAATCTAATTTCACATCAAGTGGAAATTAAATGTGTCAAATGCAGATTCACATTTGTGTGTGTGTGTGTGTGTGTGTGTGTGTGTGTGTGTGTGTGTGTGTGTGTGCGTGTGCGTGTGTGTGTGTGCGTGTGTGTGTGTGTGTTTTCCATTCCAAGGACTAAAGTTGCACATCATCATAATAGTATATGTACTTAAAGGGATAGTTCACCCAAAAATCGAAATTAGTTGTTAATTTACTCACCCTCAGTCCATCCAAGATGTAGGCATCCTCTTTTTTCTTTAGTATAACAATAAATTAGATTTTTAGCTGAAACCATGGTCCTTGGTGATTCATAAAATGCAAGTCAATGGCTGAAATTGAAGAGTGAAAATAAGCAAATCAGACAAAAATAGTGTTGCCTGATATGCTTATTTTGACTCTCAATGTGCTGGTAGCCATTGACTTGCATTTTATGAATCACCGACGAGCATAGTTTCAGCTTAAAATTGTCTTTAGTGTTCTACTGATTTAAAAAAGTCACTTTCATCTTGGATGGCCTGAGGGTGAGTAAATTAACACCAAATATTGGTTTGTAAGTACAAGTATGAGCCTTTCAGTCTACTGTATCTGGCAACCTACTGTGTAAAATGAGTTTCACACTTGGATTATGTTTGATTGATAAAGTTGATTTAGAAACCACAAAAAACTTACTTTCATGCTCCGTGGAGTTCATTTCAGTCCAGAATTAAGTGTCAACGTTGACAGTAAATTTGATCATTCTCGCTCTATAAAACTGAACACTGCAATAAGAGTTTTAAAGGTTTCTAATATCAAAGATGTTTTAACCTTCATCCAAAATCCATCTTTTTCACCTTTCATTAGGTTTCTGATCTATAATGCAGCCAGGGTCCAAAATAAACACTCACCAAAAGCTGAATACCAGTTAAAACGACCCCGGGAGAATGATTTAAAAGAGTTCCTGGTCCGTTGGCTTTTATTAAGAAATAATTCATGGCTAAAGTTGAACTCAATCGATTACATTTTTTTCCCTCAATGTGGCAACAAATGTGAACTATTAAACCAGCAGCTCATATTAAACCAGCAAAATTATGAAGAACAAAATCATGATGGATCTGCAGGTTTTTGCAACAATCAGACAGTTAAAATGTAATTATACATAATATAATTACTTTACGCTTAGTTAAATGAAACTAAAACCGAAATAAAAAAATTAAAGCTACTGTATACAAATATAAAAAAATATATAAAAATGAATTAAAAGGACATAAATCGCAACGATATTACTACACCTTAAACAAAAATGTACATTTGCTGTACATTCATTTATTTAGCACAGGTCTTTTCAAACAATTAAGTCTGTGATTAAAACATTACGTGTTTTGAGGCACTGGTGCGCACGAGCTGTAACAACAGTGAGGATCTCAGAGCGACGTCATTATTAAAGGCTCGATCGGTCTGCATTATTAATGAGAAGAAACTCGCTCACTTCTGCATGAGATTTCACACACCCGAAAATTCTAATGTTACGAAAACGGTTTCAGGTATGTTCATTCATTTCTATCAACTATTATTGATGCATTTGGCTACCCACCGATATGGAGACGGTCTGTAAAAAGCATTTCACGTGTACAAAGTGAGCAGGGCACACGTGGCAGGGTTAATTGTAACAAAACAAGATTTAAACATTTCCCACATTACAAAATTTACAAAATTTTGTATTTTTGATCATCTCTATATAGAGACAAAATGTCCCAAAGTTCAAAAATCTTTTGAAGATATTGCTGAACATTTATTTAACCATTGCAAATGTACATTTCTGACTGAAGTATCTCAGGCTTTAGTGTTTCTAAACATCTGTTTAATATTTTTTTACCTATTTCACATTATTTTAATCTCCAAAAAGTTTTAGATAGTTCTGCTTCACTGCTTATGCTTTGCTAAAAGTGTTGGGTTGTGCTCCGCTATCCCTGCACACACGGAAGGATCCTGAAAAGCTGAAGGCCACTGTTAAAGAAACCTGGGCTTCCATACCACCTCAGCAGTGCCACAAACTGATCACCTCCATGCCACGCCGAATTGAGGCAGTAATTAAAGCAAAAGGAACCCCTACCAAGTATTGAGTACATATACAGTAAACTAACATACTTTCCAGAAGGCCAACAATTCACAAAAAAAACTTTGTATTGGTCTTATGAAGTATTCTAAATTGTTGAGATAGTGAATTGGTAGGTTTTTGTTTAATGTGAGCCAAAATCATCACAATTAAAAGAACCAAAGACTTAAACTACTTCAGTCTGTGTGCATTTAATTTATTTAATACACGAGTTTCACAATTTGAGTTGAATTACTGAAATAAATGAACTTTATTGAGATGCACCTGTATGTGAATGCTTCAAAAACATTACATTACTAGACACGTTTAGCATACTGCTCTAAATGCACTAATGTTAATAATGCACTATTAGTATGGACACTACAAATGGAGATTGAGCCACCAGTATCTGCTCACTGCCACATGTCGCTGTTCCCATCATGCCTTGTTTCTCCTCCAGCTGAGTGCCGGACACACTAGATGAGGCTAATATGGTGGAGGTAATTGTACAGCGTAGCAATGTCCCATTCCTCCTTTCAGACTGACATTTCACAAAATGGGGTCTCGTTTTTTAATGGCCGGCCGGATAAATTTCAATTAAAATGCCTGTCAGGACAGCTTACGGGGAACACGGTAATTCCAAAATAAATAAAATGACACGTGAATATATTAATACGTAAACAGCTGGCCGCATCATGCAGGATAAAAGAGAAATCCTCGCATTGTGATGTTAAGCAGGCCTGGACCAATCGCTAGAGGCGAAAGAGCAGCACTCATGAATATTTATGAGCGAACGCACCGGACGCATATGGAGCGGACAGCTTGTGATTGTGCTCAATAAAATGCATGAATTTCATTCTGAAACCTGATGTCTCATGCAAACTAAGAGGATGTCGAATGCAACTGGAATAGAGAAATTATAATTTGTGGTGAAATCTGTAGAGCGGATCTGATTTTGTGGCAAGCCAAGAAGAAAGAGGCACAAAAACTGATCAATACCCTGCAGTTTTGGTGTTTAAAATGCTCTGAATTTCATTTCACACCGAAGTTGCTAGTATATAAAGTCTCTCTAAAACTCAAGTCCTATCAAGTTCATTCTAGAAAAAAATAAGACAAAATGCCACAGACCAAAACACCTGTCTATAACAAAAAATATGTAATAACATCAACATTTAATGAAATAGAGCAGATGAAACTCATCAGGTCATATTATACACACTTCATCATATGTGTCCATCATTAGTCATCAACTGTCGACTGAATAAGCAAATCTGATATCAATAACTACAGAGATGGGCAGACTAATATGTTGATCAATACTCGTTCCAATACATTTGGAGGGCACTGTATATAATTTTGTGTATTTTATTTCAATTGACGTAAAAAGGTTTTTATAGTTTTTCTTCTAGTTTTAGTTAGCTATAATAACCCAGGTCATGCACTGACAAGTGTGTTGGTAGATTTTACAACGAATACAAGCGAAGGTCAAAACTTTAGGTTAAATGAGGCTGGATGATGTATCTGTCCATCATTACCCCTCATCAAACACATGCACACTAAACACAATCCATCCCCACTCTCATGAGCAAAACCATCAGACACTTTAGTAAAACACACACATACAAACACATTCATCACCCGTCTGCATCCTATCCAAGTTAAAGAGCGTACACACACACACACACACACACACACCATTCATCACTTTATAGGATCTAGTTAAACAGGCCGTTTGGCAGGAGCAGGCCAGAGGCTATCATATAAACCCAGAGAGAGAAAGAGCGGAGGAAAATATACAGTGTAAAATAACATATCAAAGATGCTGTTGAGAGCACTTTCAGAATACTTTCAGAGTAACTGCCTAATTTATTCATGCTGCAATCCTTAATGTTTCAGCAATATCATTTGAACTTTTGTTCAGATAACTGTGTTTGATTAATTTGGGACAATATTTGGGGGCATTACGATAGTCTAACATGGGTTTTAATGCATTTTAAAGTAGAGATGCACCAATATGAAATGTCATGGCAGATTACTCAGAACGATATCTGCCGATGCTCTAAACCAGGGGTCACCAAACTTGTTCCTGGAGGGCCGGTGTCCTGCAGAGTTTAGCTCCAACCCTAATCCAACACAGCTGAATCAGCTAATCAAGGACTTGCTTAGTATACTTGAAACTTCAAGGCAGGTGTGTTGAGGCAAGTTAGAGCCAAACTCTGCAGGACACCGGCCCTCCAGGACCGAGTGTGGTGACCCCTGCTCTAAACTATATATATATATAATGATACATTAGAGTTTAAAATGAACAACAACACTATTATATTAAATGCTATTTATTTTCAGATAGAATAATCACACAAAAAATACAAATGTCTGCCCTGAAAGCACACGTACATCATGGAGACGTCTATTTGACGTCTACATTACATCTGCAAGACATTTTTTTTAGAGTGTTTGCTCATCTGCAACACGTCTATAGGACGTTTCCTATCAGATGCATTGTATACACGTTTAGAATATTTCTTTAAGATGTTTATGATTTAGAATGTATGTAAAACTGGCATCTTAAAGACGTCTTTTAGATGTTTTTACACAGCAGAAGCTTTCCAGATTAAACAATGTTTAACAAACATCTTGCAGACGTACTTGTGCTATCTGGGTGTATACAACTCAATTCGTTTTCGGAAAAACTTTCCGACAGATTTATTCAAACATACATAGATAATTAATGGTAAATATGCTCTTTCTAGTGTTTATTATATCTAACTAATGAACTGTGAACACTGGGTATCTTTCATGAAATGCAATGTTAAGTGACACTGTTCATAAGCTGTTTTATTTGATAGCTTTCTTTCGATAGTAATGCTGATTTACTCATTACATAAACATTTCGGTAAGTTGTAATGTATCTTTCAATGTTCTTGCTGATGTTCTTTCATGTTTATTTCAAGTATTAATGTGGATGACACTCACGCTCTGACGCATAAAAGCTCTGAAGCTGCGACAAAGATCTGTCACACCACATTTAAGAGCGTCAAAATTACATTTATTGTTTGGATTTTGTGATAAAATAAACAGGATTTGAAAGTTGAGGCTTTGTTTCTTATCAGAAGTAACAAAGCTTTTGTGATAATTGGATTGGAGGCATATTACGAATAATGTTTTGTGAAGGGTCAAATAGAACCTACTTAAACACTGCAGCATTAATGCATTATTATCGGTTTAAACTGGACAGCCCTAAATTCAAAACAAGAAATACTTTTGTCATGCAAGTTGGTGTCTGACATGCTTTTCCACCGCCTTTTGATTGACAGGAAATAATCGGCCCATCAGCTGTTTTTAAACAATTGGCCGATGGCCGATAGTGCAGGTAATTGCTTTTATCGGCCGATACCGATTATTTGCATCCCTAGTTTTCACAACTCTTAGTATAAACAGAAGGGGGACTCTAGATTGTCTAATGATATCTCAGACTTTCATGAGCATGTGTTTTACCTTGTCTGTGGAAGAGTTTGCTGCCCACAATCTCAGTCATGGACGTCACTTTCTGTTTCTGTAGTTTATCCGGAGGAATACAGAAGTAGAAATCATACAACAGCTTACTGCAAACAGACAGACAGAAAAGTACATGGTATTAAAGAAAGTAAATGAGATGGATTGACATTTTTTTTTTATTCAAGAGCTTTAATTCAAATCAGTTCATGCACATAATATCTCATTTTGTGATATTTTGTAAGTCATTTAATCAGTTTTTGCACAACAGAAAGTGTCAGTTTATACTGTATTTCTGTAGTAGATATTTATCCATAATCTTGAATAAAAGATAAAAATAGGAACCATGAAATAAATGCTGAGGCTGCTGTGGGCAGTGAAAGTGACCTGTGTTTTATTGATCGAGTCTGAACGCTGCCGGGGTCTGTGAGAAACTACTGTATCATGTCGACCCTCTCGGAGCCGCAACAATCGCCTGTGTTTTGTGTGCAGTGATGAATTAGATGCCACTTGAAGCTAAACAAACACACATCCCCGGCTCTAACTAGATAAAAACACTCAAATTAAACTATCCATATGAGAGAACCTCGCTCCACTGTTTCTCAAACTCATTAAAAACTCAAGTTGAGACATCAGACATCTGCCTTAGTTAAGCGCATGAGCAGCTAAACTAGTTAAAGCAACATTACGGTTATAATAGCATTAGTGTTCGAGTAGATCAGGTAAATGTAAGAGGACAAGTCAAGTGCATTAAAGACCATCAGCTTCAGAGTGAAGGAGAGTCTGTATGTTTGTGGTGATTGATTTCTGACGTCACAAACTGATGTCGGCCATTAAAGTGTCTTCAAGCACTTGTAGAAACTGCTGCTGTAAGTACCTCAGCACATCAGTTCAGCCCAAAACGATCAGGTGTGTTTTAAAGATTTTAGGCTGTTATGAGACTCACCTGAGGAGTTTAGCATCGAACACAGTTTCCACATCTTGCAGGACTGTGGGCAAATACTTCAGAGCGGCCACCTATACACACACACAATTATATAAAACTGTTTATACTTTCAAAATATAGTAATATAAATAAAGCATTTTTAAAAATCATATGTGAAATATAAATTAAATATACTGTATATATATCTTTTTTCATTCAAAAATATCGGCAGCGATGGCGCGTTGCGAGAACCCTTGCACGTGCAGCTCAACAATCCCGCCAAGTTCAAAAACAGAAAGCCTTTTTGCCTTTGCCATCAGGAGGTCATAACAGTGTGACTGCCTGAAGGACAATGACATGAAAGCCATATTTTTGTGCAGATTTTAACTTTTTAAAGCTATAGTCTTAAACTTGTGATCAACTGATGAATAGCCTGTTTGAGTTTAAATGTGGTTTTCCATAAATAGCCTTTTCTTTATTTTTTGTCTCTTGCTCCTGTTTGTTCTTTTGGCATTTTGAAGCAGTCCTTAACACCAGGTTATGATCCAGTAGTGCGAAATGCGAAAACTTGTAATGTTTGCCCCAGTCTTAAGATGTTGCTCTGGAGTGTATATAATTGTAATAAATAATGTAAATGTATAAAAACATGTATACCATATATGATATACAATTTAAAAACTATAAATATTATAAAAATGAAATAATATTTTAAATCTAAAATAATGAAAAGATGTGATGTGAAATGAATTATTTCAGATTTTGCACCATTTCTACGTCATTAACCAACAGCTAATTTGTGACACGTTGTATCATGTGACTCCTTTGTACTGACAGCTATATAGCTACATACTGTATATAGACAGCTATATATACATATATAGCTACAGCTATTATATTCTATATAAACTGAATTGAACTTTTCATACCTGCAGCAGTAGTGTAGTGGTGAAGTTACTTTTCATCAGGTTATTGATCGACTCAAATAAACTTTTGAGAGATTCCTCAAACTCGGCCTGTTCCTTCCCTTCATACAGTCTGACGAGAGAGAAAAGCAATAACACTTGTGAGCAGTGCAATACATTTCATATATTCATCATCACACATTCGCTTATACACTGTTATACCCCTTTTCCACCAGGACTTCAGGTCCGTTTCACATAAGACGGGTAAGCGGCACATCATTTTCTCGGTGCCCATGTGAACAGGTACCAGGCTGTTTATGGTCAAAATAAATGAAAAAGATGCGGTTTCACCATAAAAGCATGTAAGTGTATATATATATGTTTCATACGGTCAAAATGTTTCCCAAAAGGACACTAGTATACCAGTACAAGAGTTGCAAAAAACACAAATGCATTTTTTAATAATTTAAACTAGACATATCTTAAAAATATAGATCATTTTGTCATATAAACTACACTGATGCTTCAATTTCCAGCCACTTTAATTTCCTCTCTTTGTTTTTATAACCTTTTTTTATTTATTGAGTAATTTTCTTTTATTGTTTGCTATTGTTATGTATTTAAATAACTTCTGGCCATTACATCAAAACAGCTTGTGTTCTCAACAATGTCATTTTAGTATCAATGAGATGCTATTAGAGCTTTTATTGATATTTTGTCTCAATTTGAATTTTTAGCATTTTAATTTTAGTAGAAGATTTGGTTATTTTGTTGTGTGTGTTTAGCTATTTCTATCAGTTTTTGCTTTTTTAATACATTTCTATATCAGTTTTAGTTTTATTTATTAACTAAATATAAATATTTATTGGGCAACTACCTGAAAAATGTAACGGTTTTATTTAAGAAATAAAAATGTCATTAATTCAAAACATATTTTTTAAATGTATTAATACCACATAATGAACAAAATTTCCATTTGCTTGTCAAAAAAAGTGACATTTACATAGAATAATGCATTGACATTGATATTTTGTATTTTAGCTAAATGCATGAAGAAACACATCAGAAAATGCTTTTGATTCATGCATTAATTAACTGACATTCCTGATAGGATGCATAACCTATAATTTCTATTCAAACACTTTATGTAAAGTGGTTAGTTCATTTTAGTGTTCACTTTGGGTCCAATTTGAATATTTTTAATGCCAACACATGCCACGTGTGATCATTTTTAGCAAAGGCAACACAAAAGTCACTTCACCCTGCAGTGATTAAATGTATGAATGGTGCATGGCATGGAAGACAGATTTAACTGCTTGAGGCTTTATTGCGATGCATCTGGTCAGGACAATAAAGACAGTGATAAGTCCAGTTAGTTTGTGGGTCACTTATGACGTTGTTCGACTCAAAGTCAGTGGAAAGGCTTTCAGGTGACAGACGCTGAGGATCATGATAGTGACTGAAGTGACAATCACGTTTTAAAACAGTCTAAAGATTAATCTCTCTCAGACTCTTTGCACTTCTTTAATGGTGTTTTTTCCCATCTCTGTCCATCAGGTCGGCTGTATCTCTCTGTATGTCTTTCTCAGGTTTATCTCTCTGTCTGTCTGTCAGTCTGTCAGGAGTAACTCAGCACAGATGTTATAGTCAGTGGGGTTTCTGAGGGTGGAGATTATGCTGTAACACACAACAGTATTTACAGCAGTACCGCTGAAGAACAGACCTGATTACTAAAGCATTGTTTCTCTAATCCACAGCCACAGTTAATACGCCACCTCTGATCTCACACAAAAACACACACGCTATAATATGCACACACACACACACACACACACACACACACTCACACACACTCAAAACAAAGACGCATATATACTGTGACTGTCATCAAGACAAATAGATGTACATTTCCTAGAATCAATACACCTAAACAAAAAAAGAAAGCCATATGCATGCAAACCGACACACTTCAACCTCAACAAAATAACTTAAAATCAGGACAGAATGCAATATAAACATCAAATCTGATTGGTTGTGAAATGCTGGTTAGGTTGCGGTGTTATTTTAGTTTTGAGTTTACAAGCTGCTTTGTATGTTTTATTGATTTTTGCATGTAGATTACATTTAAGTGGAAATTAACCTTAAAACTGAAATAAACATTAATTAAACCCAAATAGTAATACTTCAAAAAAACTGATAAAAATGACAGAGGCACGTAAAAGTCAAATTAGAACTGAAAATATAAAAACTGTGTGTGGGTGTGTGGGTTTGTGCATACTGTACAATTGTACACACACACATACATACATATATATATATATATATATATAATCTATATACACAGTTTGTGTGTGTGTGTGTGTGTGTGTGTGTGTGTGTGTGTGTGTGTGTGTGTGTGTGTGTGTGTGTGTGTGTGTGTGTGTGTGTGTGTGTCAACACATTTGCATGTTGGCTTAAATTAACTGGAAATAAATAAATAGTAAACCTGAAATGTTTATTAAACCCAAATATGAATATTAAAACAAAATAAATAAATAAATAAAGTTAGAACTGAAAAGATATAGCATTTTTATATAAAGCATGTAAATATAATATATATATATATATATATATATATATATATACACTACAACTGAGAACAATGTGCTTTGATTTAATGCCTGAAGAAACATAACAGAAAAGGCATTTGAGTCATGCATTAATAATCATTCATATATTTTCTTATATGATGCATAGTATCATAAACACGCACACACACCGCATATATGAAGCAGATACTGACTCTGAGACGTGAATTTCCTAGAATTAGTAAACCCACCCTTCAACCTTAACAAAATAACTTAAAGACAAATGAACAACAAGAAAACATTATACTGTATATTCATAAAACACAACACACACACACCAGAAAACTGCTGTAAGGGTTTTGATGTTGCCCAAAGCTAACACACACACACACACACACACACACACACACACACACACACAATGTGTTAATCCTGATGATGGGTATGAGAGGCATTAGAGTATAAGAACAACCACTCAAAGAGATAAAATGCACAAATAACAAAGCACGTGAGAAGATGAAAAACCTTGAAGAAACCAGCAAACACACACAACAAAATTCAATTTATAATACAGTTCTGCTTCTAAATGCTGATTGGTCAACACAACGTTCCAGCAGTGTGAAACACATAACTAACCTCAGCAAACGATTAACCCTCGTCATCACTAGATCTACTTCTGCAGGGGTTCCCAAACATACAATATATACAATATCTATAATATTTCAAGTTAATATTTAAATAATTTAGCAACACATAGCAATCCACGCGGTGACACTCGGGAAATGCTCAAGTAGGGGATAGCCAGTCAGGGCGATCTACGGTGGAGACTTCGAGCACCCCGGACCGACACGGTAGCCGAGAAGGCCTGCCAGGAACCTTGAACATGAGTAGACTAATGGCCACGGTGAAGGTACGATGGCCAACCCTCCCGTAACGGATAAAATGCTTACTGAAACTCAACGATCAGCCAACCATGAGGAAATTCCTCAGATGGAAGCAATAGCTCCATTCAAGACTCAGGGGTGCAGAGAATGAAGCTAGTAAAGTGGATGTTGCTGACCCCCAAACACCAATATCGGATCAGACCTGGAATGTACCCTGTACCAACTGGGGAAAACTGCACAATTAGCCAGGGAAATTAAGAGATCACAGCTAGCAATCATTGGAGTGAGCGAAATATGATGGACAAACTTCGGAAAGACACAGCTCGCTACCAGAGAGACTTTCCCGTTCTCAGGACCCAGAGGTGAGGGAGAGAACGTAGCCAACCACAAAAGAGGTGTTGGCCTCCTACTGAGCAAGGAAGCTGCAACAGGACTGCTGGAGTGGGAACCTGTATCAGAAAGAGTCATCACTGCCAGATGTGATTGTTGATTTGATTGTTGATTTGATTGTTGACATTCAAAGTGACCATCATCCAAGTGTATGCACCCACAGACGATGCCGAAAATGAAGACAAACATGATTTGTACCATCAACTCCAAGCAACTTTGCAAAAGATAAAAAGGAGAGACATCAAAATTGTCATTGGAGACTTCAATGCTATACCGAAAACACAGGAAAAGGAGACGTCATGGGGAAAGGCACGGTAACTTCAAACAAAAGCGGAAAAGGTTTGATAGAGATGTGCCAGGCAAATGGATTGTCAATAGGAGGAACCTGGTTCCCACATAAAGAGTGCCAAAAAGTTACCTGGATTTCCCCAAATGGATTGACCGAAAACCAGATCGACCACTTCCTTGTGGGTAAGAGGTGGATATCCTCGCTTCAGGATGTACGGGCCAGGAGAAGCGCAGATATAGGCTCGGACCACCACCTCGTAGTTGGAGTGATGAAGCTAAAACTAGCTAGTGCTCCAAGGAGGAAGTCCGGGAGAGAATGATTTGACATGAAAAAGTTGCAAACCCCGAAGACAAGATTGAGGTTCTAGCTGGAACTCAAGAACAGATTTGCAGAGCTCCCAATCGAATAAGTCTCCCTGGAACAAGAATTGGAAAGAATCAAAAGCGTACATCTAGACACATGCAAATAAGTATTTGGCAAAATACAAATACATCGGAAACAATGGACTAAAGAATGAACTTGGAGAACAATTGAAGAAAGAAGAACAGAGAAATAGTTAGCAAAGCAAAGACGAGACTGCAGAAACGGAGTGCTATGGCGCACTACAATGAGAAAGTGAGAGATGCGAATCGGAAATGCAGATTAGAAAAGAATAAAAATATTGAAGTGTTGGCAGATGAAGCGGAAGACGCAGTAAAGAGAAATTACATAAAGAAACTATATGACATTAGAAGAAAACTGAGCGGAAAGAAAAACAACCTAAACAAACCAGTGCAAAGCAAAGAAGGCAAAATATTAAGAACGCAAGAGGAGCAGTTGTCGAGATGGAGAGAACATTTCTAGGAGGTCCTCAACGGAGACTCCAACTGAAGAATAACAGGTTAAACAAAACCAAGAAGAGCTCGACATCAACGTGGGAGAAATTACAAAAGGAGAAGTCCTACGGTCTATCAGGAGCCTGAAAAACGGAAAAGCTGGTGGGGTTGACAAAATCCCTCCAGAAGCATTTAAGGCAAGAGACAACGTGTCAGCCGAAGCCCTCTTGAAGCTATTGAAACAGATTTGGAATGAAGAAGAAATACCGACAGACTGGAAGAAAGGTATTATAGCAAAACTACTTAAAAAGGGTGACCTCAGTCAGTGTGGAAACTGGAGGGGAATCACATTACTCACCATCGCTAGCAAAAAAGATCATTCTGGATAGAATTAAGGGCGCCTTGGATGCCAGACTTTGCGACGAACAGGCAGTATTCTGGAAAGAATGATCCTGCACAGACCAAATCACCATGCTGAGGATTATTATCGAACAAACCCTAGAGTGGAACGCAGGAGTATACATTTTGTTCATCGACTTCGCCAAAGCTTTCGACTTCAGTCGACCAAGAAGCCTTATGGAAGATCCTTCGATCCTATGGAATCCCGGAAAAATCCAATGGTCCAGATCAAGAGGTTGAGAGAGTACGAGAGTTCATCTACCTGCACAGTGTTGCGAGTACAACAGGTGGTACAGAAGAGGACACTGCTGCACGGATTAGAAAATCAAATCAGGCCTTTGCTATTTTGAAAGCGAAGCTCAGGATTTTCAACACAAAAATGAAATCCGTCCTCCTGTACGGCTCGGAAACCTGGTGGATGACCAGATCCCAAGGGAACAAAATCCAAGCACCGGTCAATAGGAAGCTTCGATAAATTCTGGGAATATGGAGGCCGCCAGTGATCTCAAACGAAGACCTGTGGAGAAGGACGCAGAAAGGACCAATGTGGAAGGACATCAGAAGAAGGAAATGGGGATGGATTGGACACACCCTGAGAAAGGACGCAGAGAACGTTACCAGAAAAGCTCTCGACTGGAATCCGCAGGGGCACAAAATAAAAGACCGTGCGAGGAAAACGTGAAGGCGGACATGGGCAGAAGCCAAGAAAATGGCCCCAAACAAGGTCAGATGGAGGAAGGTCATTGATGCCCTATGTCTCACTAGAGGCAAAGAGGACTAAGTGAAAGTAAGTAATGGTCGCTTCTCTGGGAATATAACGTCTGTGGTTTAATCTGGATGTTTTAGAGAGTTATTTTAAAAGTGCAGAGCAGTGACGCTTTCCATCAAACTCCATTATCAGAGCGAAGCGCCTCCTGCCGGGACTGAATCCAGAGCAAAAACACTCCTGCTGAGAGCCTTCGGACTAATAAACTCTGAAAAATGATCCGGCAGTGATGGGGCTGCATTTCTACAGATGTTAGTATGCATCAGCATACTGCAGTAAACAGACTGGTTAATATGAGCAAGAGAGAGAAAGAAATAAGTCAAAGCCTTTGGCTTAGAAGCTTAAGCCTAATTTAAAAGAAAAAAACATTGAATAAATACATTTTATTTTTATATTTGAATTATTTAAATATACATTTACACATTTTAATATAAAATAATATGCCCAAAAAATGTATTTGCAATGTGCAATGTGCTATATTTGTCTTAAACAATAACATGTATTACTCAACTCATTCATTTGATCAGACTGACAGAAATTTAGACTCTTTACACAAAATGTAAAATTAAAACAACACAAAATATTTTATTTCTGATATTATAGTTGGACACCACTTGCTGAATTAAATGAAAGAAAGAAAGAAAGAAAGAAAGAAAGAAAGAAAGAAAGAAAGAAAGAAAGAAAGAAAGAAAGAAAGAAAGAAAGAAAGAAAGATAATATTTTAAGCCAAATTTTAAATATAAATAAAATAATATTCAAATATAAATTATTTAAATAATTATATAAATTCAAAAAAATCTATAAAAATGTCCACAATATAAAATCTAAAAATAAATATGCAAATAAATACTTTGTATAAATAAAATGATCTGAATTTAATTGTGCTGTGTAATTAAAGCATTTATAATGATCATATGCTGTTTGTAGTAAGACTGATCTGTCTCTCTCTTGTTGGTCATTAGTGCAACCACACACACTCATTAAGATTTGTTTAGCAGCTGTTTTGGCATCAATGACTATTAGCCAAATTAATGATGCAATCAGTTGTAACACAAACTTGATGACTGAACACACTGTACAACACTCTCACACACACACACACACACACACACACACAGTTTGGGAATGGCAGATGCATCTAGCATCACATTTTAGAATGTAGATGCATTGAAAAGCATGCCAGAACTTTCCAAACACAGCAGAAGTACACGATAACGAGCATTAGAGTAAATTACTACTGTGCTTTAATAGTCAATATTCTCTTCAGCTCAACTAACTTGAGAGCGGAGCAAAAACTGAAGAGAATCATGCTGAGCAAGTTAGTTTAAGTTAGTTAAACAACTGACGTGATTATATCAGCTACACACTTTGAAGGAATAGTTCACCCAAAAATATAAGTTTGCTGAAATGTACTCACCCTCAGGCCATTCAAGATATAGTCCATCACTTGCTCACCAGAGCACCAGTTAAAAACATCTTAATTATGGATTTGTTTCTTACAAACATGCAGTTTTTCACTTCATAAGATGTTAATTGATGGACTAGAGTGGTGTGGATTATTGTGATGTTTTACCAGCTGTTTGGACTCTCATTCTGACAGCACCCATTCACTGCAGACTAGTGAGCAAGTGATGTAATGCTACATTTCTCCAAATCTATTGAAGAAATGGATGGCCTGAGGGTGAGGGCATTCTCAGTCATTTTTTATTTAAGTAAATAAGGGGATGCACACTTGGCCAAGCAATGTTGTGTGTGTGTGTGTGTGTGTGTGCGTGTGCGTGTGCGTGTGCGTGTGCGAGTTTGCATACTTGCGTATGAGACTGTCAGAGAAGCAGCACTGGCAGTGTGAATGAGCATCAGCTACAGTCTGCGTTTCTGCAGTGCCGCTCGATGACGGCATCCGGGGGCCCCTCAGGCAGTCATAAATCACAGACAGACACGGGCCCTTAATGACCGTCAGGCAGCGCTGTTACACTCCTCGACAAAACGCAGCAGACAGAACGTGCTGCAGGCGGCCGAAGGACGTGTGACCCTGTCAAAAACCCTAAAAAACGACTGTGCCACCTTAAAAATGTCCGCTAGAATCTCAGCCCAAAGCAGCTGGGCGTTTATTTCCTTGTGTTTTGTTTTGTTTTCAGCTCACGTTCAGATGAATGAACCATCACGGACTCCGGCAGTGCTCAGAATAGAGGACTAGCTTACTACTCAGATCAGCTCTTTCATATTGTTTTTTTGTTGTTTTGAGAACTGTCCAGTTCATATTTTAAGCCAAATTAAAGAGAAAAAAAATATGAAATATTTTGCTTTAAAAATAAAGTGTATCCCACAATTGAATGGATTAGATTCAGCCTTCCAGAGTATCAAAAATTAAAACAGCAATTGTAACTGGCTCTTTTGATTAAACAATCAGAAAATGTTACACATAATAGAAGTAAAAAATGCATAATCAATAATAATAAAATGAATTAAACATGCAAAATAACAATGCAAAAAATGCATATTAATTTCTGAGATAATAAGTGAATGCCACTCTCTTGTAAAAATTTTGTCAGTATACACTACCATTCATTTGGGATCAGTACGTTTTTGTTGTTTTTCCTTTTTTTGCATGACTATTCCCACAAAAAATATAAAGCAATATAAATGCCTAGTTCTTTCATGAAACTCTAGATGGCGCAGGCTGATGGGTTCTTAATGTAACTGATGATTCATATGGAGCCAATGTGGATTGTCGGGACCCTACAGGCTTGCAGACCTGTCCTATACTCCAGTATAGGGGAAGACAAGATGTCTCAGATTGAGCGATTGAGGAGTTTTGTTGTTGGATGTAATAATGATTATATCAGTCGTCATCTACTCCCGACATCTGAGCCGCTGAAGACGCAGAGGATTAACGTCAACCCTCTACGGACACCTTGACAATTGAATCGACATTGGCTAGTATTTTTTTTGGTTTACTCGCCATACTGATATACTTTGTATGTATGTATGTATGTATGTGTGTGTGTGTGTGTGTGTGTGTGTGTGTGTGTGTGTGTATGTATATATATAATCTATTTAAATATCTGAAAGTATATTCTTAACATCAGTCAGTCAAGCATTATAATATGATAATCAAGTAGGCCTATTATTTAATTAACTTTAGTAATTAGAATTAAAACTTGGTAAACATGTATGAATGCATATTTGTGACCATGGACCACAAAACCAGTCTTAAGTTGCACGGGTATATTTGTAGCAATAGCCAAAAATACATTGTATGAGTCAAAATTATTGATTTATCTTTTATGCCAAAAATCATTAGGAAATTAAGTAAAGATCGTGTTCCATGAATATTTTTGTACATTGCTTACCGTAAATATTTAAAAACTTCACTTTTGATTAGCAATATGCATTGCTAATAACTTCTTTTGGACAAATTTAAAGGTGATTTTCTCAATATTTAGATTTTTTTGCACCCTCAGATTCCAGATATTCAAATAGTTGTATCTTGGCAAGATATTATCCTATCCTAAGCTTATTTACTCATCTTTCATGTGATGTATAAAGCTCAATTGTGACAAATTGACACTTAAGACTGGTTTTGTGGTCCATGGTCACATTAGTCATTTTAACTGAACTTAGGACTGGTGGTGGTGCTTTTTTGGTCATTCAGTATTTCTATAATAAAAAAAGAGAGAGAAAAACTAACAATACTGATAATAATACTAATAATGATAATAAGAAGAAGAGGAGGAAGAAGAAGATTTGTATTAATAAGAACAATATAAAACGCACTAAGTATTAATGAGCTGCTGTATTCATGAATATTAATCAGGTTGTCTTCATTCGCTCGAACTGATTCGCTGAAAAAAACAGGAACGATAATAGGTGAGCGCCAGCCAATGAGATTGTCGTTTGTGCATTAGTTCCGCACACTACCGGAAAACCGGACTTTTCATTAAGATCCTAAAGAATCATATCAACTTGTGGAAAATGGCCATCTGATGACCCCTTTAAATACTCACAGCACCATTTCACCGTATGCATTGGCAGTAGCAAGTTCCGTTACTTGCTTGAAGCAGCAGCAGCAATAATCTACAACTACAGCAATACCCAACAGCAGCAGCAGCATAGATCTATTTCGCCAAGACCAAATACATTAACACTGTCATATCCATTACCATGCTAAAATCTTCAAGAGTTGTCATGATGGAACGGTTTTCAGCATTGATAATAATAAGAAATGTTTCTTTAGCATCAATTCAGCATATTAGAATGATTTCTGAAGGATCATGTGAGCCTGAAGACTGGAGTAAAGGTGCTGAAAATTCCGCACTTGCATTACAGAAATAAATTACATTTGAAAATATATATAAATAAAAAACAATTACTTTGAATTGTAATAATATTTCACAATTTTACTGTATTTAAGTAAACACAGCCTTGATGAGCAAAAGACACTTTGTTGTTGCTCTTTTGCAAGTAAAAAATACATAAATGTAACATTTTACGACCAAACTTTTGCTGACATACTATTGTTTGAAATGTTCATTGCTACATACTGCACTTTATTTAAAAATATATAGTAGGCACTGTGTATATACTGCAGTATGCAAGTAATCTATTCTAAGCAAACCAACATGTATGAGCAGTCCATAAGAAATGACCAATCAAATTATTGATACAAAGGTCACATCTCTTTCCTATGGTCTTGACTCTATTTTATGTCAGGCAGGTTTTCATATTTTTGGCCTGTGCGCCTCGTTTGGTGTTTCTGATTCAGCTGAGCTGTGAATTTTCATAATTTCTTGATTTCAGAATCAATCACGCAAACTTACTGAGAGTAGAGCATTCGGGAGCGGACAATGAATTTGAAGATGTACTCGAGGGCTTTGAGCGTCCTTAGGATAGGTTCACAAGCATCCCCTCGACTGGACACGTCTAGATACGTCTTCAGCACAGACATCAGCTTCCTACAGCCAACAGAAAGAAAGAGTTTGTGTGTGTAGTTCTCTAAATAACTTAAACTACAAAATCTAGATAGAGAAAAGACTGCATACACAAATCAACAGGCCAAATGATGTCACTATGATGTAACCTGGGTCCTTTAATTCACTCCTGTTTCTGTTGATTTGAGTATTCGAGACTCACACACACAAACATACTGCCATCTAGTGTCGAGAAGCACAATGAAAAGCATTTGACCTACTTGTAAGCCAGGGTGGCACTGAAGTGTTGTTTGATATAGGCCTCCAGGACAGTGTTGAAATGTTGAAACTTTCTGTCGGCAATCAGACCGATAATATAGATCTGAAAAAGAGAAATGATTTATAACATTGGTTCTCAACCAGGAGCATGGGATACATTTGTTAATGAATTCCAAATTATCCTGCAATCACTAATTACTGGAAAAGTGATGTAAATGAAGTGCAAGACAAACATTCATTTCTTGAAACTTTTGGAATCGGGGAATTATTTTTTGTATATAAATCATGTTTTTTTTTAATATATATATAATTATATAATGTATATGTAATTATAATACTATGATATTACATTTATTTTATTTTTTTATTCTATTTAATTATATAGATGTAATTGAATATATTGCCACTACTAGTTGGTTTAAAAAAAAATCATTGAACACAAGCATCTTTGTCATCACAGCAGAAGTATTAGAAATATTAAATATTGTCTTAGACTGTGTGGACCTTGTTGTCAGAAAGGTTGAGAATCACTGAATTATAATTTGCATATGCATAATTTAGTGGTTAAAACTGAATATGATAAACAACTATCGCATCTTCCTGTTATTTATTATTTTTTATTCTCCTGGTTTATAATCTTGTGACTAGAATCTGTCACTAAAAGTGAGCTAAATAGGACAAAACCTCCCCATGGGGACTGGTGGGGAAGTGCTTATTTGGAGAAATTATTCATAAAGGAGTAAATAATGTTTTTGTAAGGTTTCTTTCAGGGTTTGTGTTAGTCATCGTTTTAATTAGCTTCATATAGACACAAGACAAGTCTTTGAAATGGCCCCAATCACTGTAGCTATACTACCATCAATGGTTCTATAAAGAACATTTAGCACCCATGAAAGCTTTCCATTCCACAAAAGGTTCTTTAGATTTTTTAAATGTTCTTCACCATAAAGGTTATTTAAGGAACCAAAAATGGTTCACCTTAGGCATTTCTGCAAAAACAACCCTTTGGAACCGTTCTTTTTTAATACTGTAAAAATGTGTTTATGTTTAGATGCTGCTTACCAAAGCGTCAAAAACCAAAATATCATAGTCATCAGTCTGAGAATGTTCCATCATAATGTTGAAAAGGGCGTCCAAGGTGTCCTGCAGGAACTACACACACACACACACACATTAACAAAAGTGCATATTGAACTACAGATGCTCATGTGTAATTTCAGTGCAACACACCTTCACGACCTCCTCTCCGTCAATGAGTTTGAGCTCCTGTAGGTTTTGTTTCAGCATCTCAGGACGAGTTCTCCACTTCAGCAGACCCAATAAACCCACTGAGAGACAGAGAGACAGAAACAGTGCGTCCTCAGCTGACTCTTAATTACCATGCATTCATGAATCTGTTTATTTCACGTTCAGCAGTGAATATGTCCGGGTGTATGGGGGGGTCGTTAGGGTTGCATTGTGATGGATGTTTCCGGAAGATTCATTAGCGTGATTAACGGGCTTACTCAAGAACAGCTGTTACACCACACCTGCTTCTGTGTGTGTGTCCTTAAAGGGGCTTAAGATAAAAGTCATTTAACAATAGCAAACACACAAATACATAATTTAAATTTTGCCCTATTGTGTCTTTACTGTACTGTATATGTTTGATACATACATTTATAAGGCCTCTAAATGATAATCATGATCAAAACCGGCTTTTGAGGAACATTTATCTCTCAATCATCATTGTATTGCATTGCATTATATGTTTGATCATTAAACTATGCTTTTAAATGTAATCTTACTAAGACGTATTATTGGTGATATAGTATAGTAGATATATAACTGATAATTGTATTATTTTATGCAAGTATCTGCAATACTGCTATAAAGAACTCATTGATATGCATTACAATCAGAATTTCATACTTTTTGTTCCTATAAATATCAAAAATTGCTAATTTTTCTCAGTTTGGGTCTCTGAGTAAAACTGAGTTGTTTTTTTCTCCATATTCTCACTATCAGAATATATGAGCCATAAATGCTTGATTTATCAAATTTGATACTCAACAAAAAAACAGCATTTTTTTTTATTTTACAAGATATTTCATATGTCAGGATTTAGAGGGTTAATATATTAATATTTAAACTGACTACATTTACTTCCAACAGCACATTGCTGTTCTCACTGTGAGTCAGTGCACCTTATACAAAAAAATAGTTTGTTGTGCAATCTTTCATCAGAATGTAATAACCTGCTTTCCCTCTGAAATGACTTTCCTTTTCAGCTGATGTCATCAAGACCTCTTATTTTCAACCTCCTGTCATGAAGAAACACTTTTCTCCATCTGATGCATAAAAATCAGCTACATGTTTGTTCCTCTCTGAATACCCTTTCTCACTTGGAAATGCATCGCATTACAGAAGGGAAATGGACTGTGAATGTCGTTTCGTTTGACTATAAAAGCCACGAGACTCTTTCCCTTGTCCACCCGGCACACACACACCGTTCTGCGTGAGTTTGGTGGAGCAGACGAGCGTTGTGATGGTTAACGTGTCTCTGGAGCTGACGGACAGGCCGCCCACACTGCTGGAGCTGCGCATCAGCGTCGTCCCCTTGTGGCTGTCAGAGTGACTGCGCTCGGACGGCAGGGGCAGATACAAGCTGACGTCCTCCATGCGCTTACTGTCACCCTACAGAAAGAAGGAAAACATATCTGTTTGAGAATGTGTGAATCAACTGATTAGTTTACCATCATATTATCAGACATAAAGGTTTACTTACATTTACTGTAAAGTCTACACTGATTGATTTTCTTTCTTTCTGTCTTGTTTTCAGATATAAATATCTAAATATTCTCACATCAAAATTAAATTACTTGAGAAAAAAATGACTTAAAAAAAGTCTTGTTTGATTAAAAATAAAATAACAAATGTGCATGAAACAAGAAAAAGTATGCCAATATGTGACACAAAAGACTTAAACTGGTTTAAAGAATTAAAGGGAAAACAAATTAAGCTTCCTTTACCCCACTGAACGACATTGTTTATTTTTTAAAGAATAAACACACTAATTTTTATTAGTATTTTTTTTTTTTCAAAAACAAGACATGGGGTCAGTTTTACAATCAGCTTGCGCCATCACAAACCGTCTTTTGACGTTAAAGTTGTAGCTACTGTCAGGTTTTACTAAAGACTCGTAGTGAAGAATTAGCGCTGGAAAGGCGTGGACACAGTTATTTTTGCACCTGCATTGAATATGCATTTTTAGGAGTTTCCCTTTCGGACTCAAAAGTTATGGGAGGAGAGTATTAAAATGAATCACTCAACGCGTTTTACAAACGTTTGTGCTCGTCAAATTACTGCATTTGTGTCATTATTTAACACCCAAAAAAGCATGTCTTAAACTATTTTGCGCATGAAATGGCTGCAATTATTGTTGCTAGGAGGCACCGCAGGGAACAGAGAAGGGAGAGGACTTTTTTCCATACGTATTAATTTATTTTGATTGCCAGAAGAACACATTATCCGAACATAACTTTTGCCAAACCATGTTATTTTTTATTTGCTTCAGGAAAAAAAAGACAACTTGGGACCCTCAACTAGGAGCAGGCACGTGCACAACATGCCCACAACAAGCGTTTTATTTTTATATATATATTTTTTTTATATAAATCAATGCCATTGGTCACCCTTTACGTTTGTTTGCCTGTTTTACAAATAATTAGCCAGTGAGCGGTATTAAAAAGAGCTTGTGACTAAATCTTGTTGGATCCGCTCAAACTGTCAGTAAAATCTCATAACTCCACCCCCTCTGTCTGACTGAATGAACTGAAGTTCCACAAAGTCTTGCCAGGGTAAATAAATATCTTGTTGTTTAAATAAGTACAGCCATTTCTTTACGCGAGAAACACAATGTCTATAAAGTGTGGGCCCAGAGAGAGAGGGCTAGCATTTGCCATCTAGTCATTGCAATAAAATTAAATAGCCTGTGCATACAGTAGCATTTCATCTCCTTTATAAAATTAGATTTTGGACAAATGTATTTTACAACAGGAAAAACTAAGCGCCCATTAAGCTACAACAAACTTTGTAACCTGTTGATTAAAACGTAATGTGATGCTGCTGTTTTAATGATGGACAATAATAATTCATATATAATTGTATTAATGCTGGCTTATTTTAGACCTTCATGAGACCAACATCCCTGGTCCTCAACAGTATCAAGTATTTGCCAGGTAGGAGGATACATGTTGGATATGCTAAATCTCTATGGTTTCTTGAAATCTCCTATTTTGACTGGAATTGTGTTGGAAATAATTATTTAAATTATACAACAAAATAGTTTATCAAACATACTTGACTATTGCTTTACCTTCCCCTCTTCTCAATGACATACATAAACATGTTAACCAAATAATACACATTAGCTTATAAAACCAAACAGAATAGCTAAAAAATATATTTTTTCTTCAAATTATATTATTATTTATTATGGTTATTAATCGTGAGTAAATCTAAAAGTTTTGAGACTATTATTTGTTGTTATTTCATTTGTCATTAAGATGTTACCAAAATAAAAATAATTAAAATGGGGGATGCCCTTTTTCAGTTTCAGCACATGTCCCTCAAAAGGTCTGTGCATGGTCCTGAGTCACGCAATACCAGGTCTATCATATTTTTGCCATAACTGGCTTTTTTTAATTCTTCATTTGCGACTATGCTAATTTGCACTGCGCTTGGTGTATTGCATTGGTCAATATGTAAATGAGATGTTGCGTTAGTGTTCTTTAATTTGCGCATTGTTAGTAAATCACCCGCAGAAATTAGTGCGCTCTCGCACTAATTTGCCCTGTTTAGTAAAACTGGCCCTTAATATCTTATTATGTACTGTATCATTTTCCTTTGCCAGTAAATGTATCTTCATTTAAAAATGTTTAGATATTTGTATGGGCAAAAAATAGACAAAAATACTAAGAAAACCATTTTGCAGTGTATGGAAGACCTTGGTATTTGGGTAGTTTGTAACTTAATTTTGACAGAAATAGCTAAATACAGGGTAATACATTTTGTTGTTGGGACACTTAAAGGTATTCTTAACTAAATTAACATGCGTGACATTAATAAGGACATCAACATTGGTTCCGAGATCAATATCTGCTTTCCAGAAATGAATGCTAATAACTATGAAAGTTCTAGACCTAAAATAGAAAAATAATCAAATTAAACCTTTAAAAAAAGTTATGCAAAATTCCATAATGATTTTCTAGCTACATTGAACACTTGGGCAAATGATATAAAAATGTACAGTGCTACAAAAATGGACGATGAGCTTAAAAATAGCTCGAGCTAAAAATCAAGATGACTGACATTGTCTTATTTGAATTTGTTTTCTCGACAACTGTCGTTTTTATTGAATAATCAGGGTTCCCAAAGTCTTAGGAGACTAACAAATCATGCAAAATCATAAAGAGTGTAAAACCTGTACCTGTACCTTTAATGTGTATATGACTTTTGATAGGCAAACCTCTACATAGCAGCTGTAAATACTACATGAGGCTTCTCTCTTTCACTCACAGATGTAAACTTTTTAATCTCCTCACTGCATCTTTTTTAACAAAAAATATTGTTTTAAAAATAAATGGTAGATTAAAATGTTTTGCAATGTCACAATCCACTTAAAAACCCATGTAAAATATTTCTATATGTCCACCCATTTTTGGCTTTATCGACCTTTTTCACATTTCCGGCTTTCTCGGCAGCGGAAGTCGCCATAGTTGGGTTAACTTGAAGAGCAGTGAATGGGAGAGTACCACAAATATTTTTTTTGCATTCCGATTTTGTTCAAATAGCAAAATAAAATCTCTACGATAGTGTTTTCATGACTTTCAATAAAAAAAAAATTGAGAGAGACTAATAACGGCATTCAGAAGAGCAAACGATGTCAAATTTACCATCCCTCTCATAGACGCTGCATTAGAAACACCCTCACATTAGCATAAAATTTGTTTTTGTAATTTGATGCAAAGGTAACGTTAATATAATACAAAGAATAGTGATATAAATGTATATACATTTTTTTTTAAATACAAATATAAAAAAACTTTTGAGGATTTACGATGCTGATGACCGTTAAACGCATCATCACAGTCTTGTGAAAAGGGTCCATTGTGTATTTGGAATTGTGTATGTGTTTCTGACCTTAAAGACAGTGAGCTCATGTATGCCATCTCTCAGAACGGTCCCGTCTTCCTTCATCAGACGCACAAACGCCATCGCAAAGTTCCTTTCACTCTTGTCCTTCGCTGCATAACACAAATTACACCTGTATTCATATCTAAATTCATTTCCAGTACCATTCAGCATTATAGTTGTTAGTATATGACAGATTGGATATTCAGAATCTAAATAAGAATTATGTGGCTTTTAATGAATGCTATAATTCAATAGCTAACATAAAATAAAACACTCATGACTCAAACCTCATTTCTAGAATGAGGATTTAGAAACAAATGTGTTGTTTTTCAGTCCGCTAAACTCTGGATCTGATTTGAGTTGTTTTTGAGATTGGGCCAGAATCCCAGTTTTTGCATACATCTACTTTAGTATGCACTGCAAAACTGCTGATCGTAAAGTATATACTTTTGAATATGTGGCAAGATGGTTCAGAGGTATCGGAACAAGCTAATGAGTTATGCCATTTTTTTATTATGTCTTGATGTCACATTTTCACTGGTGTCCTCAGATATAAAAAAAAAAATACTGACATGACTGCAGGAAACACGAAAGCTGCTAAACTTACACTCCTGTGAGGATCGATGACGGAACATGAAGCGCAGATGGATTCTGGGCATCTCCTCCAGAGGGATCGCCACCTACAGGCCGGAGAAAAACATTACTACATACAGACTGAACACCGGGCAGAATACAGGAGGATTTGTGCTTGAGAAATTAACTCAGCATCAAATTGATCTGCTTTCTGCAAATTGATGTATGTTCCTGGTCTAATTGCTCCACCCCAAATCACCTGACTCCATAAATGTATAATAGATGGATAAAAGTGTATTTTGTTAAACACCGTGTTTCACCTAAAAACATGTAATATGTTGGAAGAAAAATGAGCTGTCAATGGTGTTTGACATACACATGCACAGAAGTGGTGCTCAAGCAGCTTTTTTATTTGGCCTCTGACTTTAAGTGCCCTTTTTCAAAGAGGCAATATTTTTGTTTTTCTTTTCTTTAGTTTGATTCTTTTTCTTTCATGCACAAAGGTGCCGGGCGCTGTAGCCTGTATCATTTCATATCAAACAGCGAAAGAAACTACATGCATGCAATATCCCAGTTGTGCCGTCAGTTAAGGCATGAAGTTGCCAAAAAGGCGATTAAAGCTGCCTTAAAACTGTGTGCATGCATGTATGCAATATGTTATGTATGCGTCACATTTAAGAACATGTCTCTGAAATGGTTTTAAAAACTGTCCTGAGGCACCCCAGTACTGTCTCCCTCATCTAACACACCCGATTCAACTCGTCCCCTCATTAGTAGAGACTTTAAGACCTGTGGTGGGTCAGAAAAGGTTAAGAGAGTTGTGAGAAAATAAGATACGTGTCAGATCCGCGTCACTTTCAGCAGCAGCTTTTAAATCAAATAGCAGGCAAATAAGCTAATAACCAGCTGCTGTGATGTCTGTTAATCCAAGAACAAAATAAAAAAAGAAGAAATCAAGAACGTTCGGTTACGACTGTAACCTCGGTTCCCTGAAGGGGAACGAACGTTGCGTCAGCTTTACGCTTCTGGGAACGCTTTGCGTGATAAGTCTTGAAGCACACATGTGAAATCAATCCAAGGTGTAATTGGGACGTCAGAGCGGGTGACGTCATGAGCCAGGAAGCTATAAAGCCTACCAAAGCTCTCACTAGCTTAAAAAGTCTGAGCAAGTCGCTTACAGGCACGAAGGAGATATGGCCGGGGACGCAACGTTCGTTCCCCTTCAGGGAACCGAGGTTACAGTCGTAACCGAACGTTCCCTTTCAGGGAACTCCGTTGCGTCAGCTTTACGCTTCTGGGAACGTAGTACAACATCACCATAGCCACAGGGCAGCTCTGTGAATATAAGCATCTAATGCCTGCACTGAGCAAAGCAAATTGTGCCTTTCCTGGTCCGCATTCTGAAAGGAGGAGGACAGAGCCTCAAGTACCACGGAGGAAAAAGAGATACCAGGGGGTCATTCCCCATAGACATACCACCCAAAGGAATGTGGTAAGCACTATGGCCGCCACATAAACCTTCAGAGTGGACGGGGCTAGCCCTGCAGTGAACCGATCTTGCAGAAACTCCAGCACTGTACCAACAGGGCAGTTAACTGGGTCCAGCTGATGGTCACTACACCAAGAAGTGAAAACCTTCCACTTCAGGGCATACAGTTTCCTCGTGGATGGAGCTCTGGAGTGGAGAATGGTCTCAACAACCTCGGTTGAGAGACCTGAGTTTATGAGCTGGGCCCCCTCAGAGGCCAAGCCCACAGTTACCATAGTTCTGGATGGGGTGAAATATCGAGCCCCCCGCTTGGGACAGAAGGTACCTCCTGACGGGGAGCTCCAGAGGAGGCCCGTCGAGAAGGGAGAGTAGATTTGGGAACCATACTCTGCCCGGCCACCGCAGGGCAATAAGAAGTAGTGGGACCCGGTCCCGGCGAACTCTCTTCAGTACTATGTAAATGCGTACAGATGAAGCCTCGGCCACGTCTGTGTCATCGCATCCAGTCCGAGAGGAGCTGGATGCGTGAGGTAGAACCAGAGTGGGCAGTGAGACGTATCTCGAGACGCAAACAGATCCACTTGTGCCTGGCCGAACTCCTTCCATATCAGCTCCACCACCTCGGGGACAGGGTCTCGACAGGATGTCTGCTCCTATATTGTGGGCCCCCGGGATGTAAGTTGCTCGCAGAGACAACAACTTCCTTTGGGACCACAGGAGGATTTGGCACACCAGTTTGCAAAGTGGACGTGACCCCAAACCTCCCTGGTGATTTATGTAGGAGACCACCGATGTGTTGTCTGAGCGGACAAGCACATGGTGGCCCCTGAGATCTGTTAGGAAATTCTTGAGAGCAAGAAATACAGCCAACATCTCCAGGCGGTTGATGTGCCATGAGAGATGATGGTCCTTCCACAGACCTTGACTCGAGCGTCCCTCCGAGATCGCTCCCCAGCCCGTGAGGGAGGCATCTGTCGTTAGCATCTTGCGACGACATGAAGCTCCCAACATGGGACCCTGGGACAGGAACCAAGCTTTCTTCCACATTACCAAGTCACGAAGGCATCGCCGCGTGACCTTGATCATGCAAAAGGGGTTGCCCCTCGGGGAAAACCCTTTGGTCCTGAGTCACCACTGCAGGGGTCTCATGTGCAACAGTCCAAAGGTATCACCTTGGATGCTGCTGCCATAAGACCTAACAGTCTCTGAAACTGTCTGACAGTGAGTGACTGGCCTAGCCTTATTCTTTCCACAGCCGACAGGATGGACTCTAAATGTGCCGGTGACAGGCGCGCCTGCATCGACGTTGAGTCCCATATCACGCCCAGGAAAGTGGTCCTCTGTAAAGGAGAAAGCACACTTTTCTTGGTGTTTTAGCCATAACCCCAATTTTTCATGTTGGCAAGAACGACATCTCGATGCCGAACTGCCAACTGATGCGACTGAGCTAAAATCAACCAATCGTCGATATAGTTCATAATGCGAATACCCTGCAGCCGAAGAAGTACCAGGGCTGCATCTACGCATTTCGTGAAAGTGCAGGGTGATAATGCTAGGCCGAACGGAAGAACCCAATACTGGTATGCTTTGCCCCCAAAAGCGAACCTCAGGAACTTCCTGTGACATGGACGGATGGATATTTGAAAGTATGCGTCCTTGAGATCTATCGTGACAAACCAGTCCTCGGATCTGATCTGTGACACGATTTGTCTCAAAGTTAACATTTTGAACTTGAGCTGCATGACGGATTCGTTCAGAACTCAAAGATCTAACATGGGACGCAACCCTCCATCCTTCTTTGGAACTATGAAATATCGGCTGTAAAACCCTGTTTCCCTGTTGGAGTGAGGTACATATTCTATGGCCCCTTTCTCCCCTTTAAAGCTTTTTTTTTCGTGTTTCATTACCAGAACCTGCTGGGGGGCCACCTTGGTGAAAAACACCCCCATTTTCTATAATCTGCAGGACCTAACGAGATATATTTGGCAGAAGTTTCCATGCTGTCAAAATTCTACTAGAGGTACCAGCCTCTCGAGACTGGTTTCTGGATTTATATGTAGTTGTGCAGTCAGAACGACGTTCTGAAACGGCGAACCGACAGGAAGCGTCTGAACTGACTGCTCTGAAACCCTCCTCGGAGGGGGCGGGCATCCCAAGGCCACTACGTTTCCGGGTGGACCTTGAGATATGCGCTCGCCGGAGACCGCTGCGCCCTGAAGCACACGAGGTGGCAGGGTTGGCAGAACGGTCCCCTGAAGACACCGGAGGGAGACGGACACCGTAAAATGAGGTGTTGACCGCTTCACTTCGGAGGGGGGGGGGGCCTCATTGGCCTGAGCCCTCGGGCGTCAAGTCTTTTTTCCCGCCGCCACCTTAGAAATAATAACGGTCCTCAGATCCGTTTTACACTTTGACGGCTGCGGTTGAGCACGCTTCCTGTGTCCCCATTCTTAGGTGGGGAAGCACGATAAGCCACGCTCTGTCTAGTTGTGCAGTCAGAACGACGTCCTGAAACGGCGAACCGGCAGGAAGCATCTGAACTGACCACTCTGAAACCCTCCTCGGAGGGGGCGGGCAATGTGTGTATCCCCACCCGTTAAATAACACGGGCAGGGATGAACACACATCTTAAGCTGCTTGCTGTTGCTTGCTCGCCATAGCTACACTTTCTTTCTAATAAATATTGACAGACAACACCAAATAGACAGACAGATTCACATAGAGCGCTTGTGAAGACACAAAAAGCTAGTGACAGCTTTGTTTGGGTAGGCTTTATAGCTTCCTGGCTCATGACGTCACCCGCTCTGACGTCCCAATTACACCTTGGATTGATTTCACATGTGTGCTTCAAGACTTATCACGCAAAGTATTCCCAGAAGCGTAAAGCTGACGCAACGGAGTTCCCTGAAAGGGAACTTGTATAGCTTTAAGGTGTTCATCTATATTTAATTTCGATTTTAGAGTTTGGTAACTATTAATTTTCTGTATATTTCTGCTGAAGGGCACAGGTAACTAAATATGTCATTTATTATAGGTTCATGCGAAGATTGTTTTAAGTTCTCTTAAATTAGAAGTTAAATCTAATAAATGTTCAAATTGATAGCTCTCAATTATACTGTAATGCTGAATGGCTACAGTCAATGGTTAAATATTAAAGGGAAAAACTATTTTATAGAGACATATTGATATCAGTGATGCTGGTCTTCAATCATAAAAAAAGATGTTATTAAAGAAATATTAAATATATATGATGTATCTTTATGATGTTTGTACATTTTACATTTGAAGATTGAATGTGAAATTATTGCAATATAAAAGTATATTTAAAAACTTTAATGTTAGGTGGGATTAATCGCGATTAATTTTAGAAAAATGTGCGATTAATTAGGTGGGTTTTTTTATTGATTGACAGCACTAATATATATATATATGCTTTTGTACCAGACCTGCAATGCAAAGATGGCTGATTGGTATTAAGCTCAATGTCTCTCTCTCTTCTTACCTTAAAAGTTTCCATCCAGCGAGGTTGTTTGATCTGGTAGTAAATGACTGATTTATATTCATTTACAGGCCGATCTCCAGCTCCCAGGCAGATTGAGTTCTACACAATAATACAAGACAGCTGTCAATCAACACAGAAAACCCCACCCCAATCAGAACAGACTGACCTTTGACCTCAAGGTCAGAGATCACACTCACCAGCACGACCTTCCCCTCCTCGTCACACACCAGCATAATGACCTCCACGTTCTTCTGTGAGGTTTTGTTGTACTTGTCGAAGTCTCCGGTGTGCAGCGTGAGGTAGATGTCGTTACGGACGTCACCCGGCATTATAATCTCAGGAAAACCCAGTTTTCGTGCAACCACGGTGCTCCGGTCCACCAGGTGGGGATATTCCTTTCGGATCTGGATGATGTCACCCACTAGAGCTTTCATGGTGACCCACAGACCTGACATGGTGTTTAACATTTTATATGAGTTTCATTATCAGGATCATAACAGAAATACATGGAACCTTTCTACAGTACAGTAAGTCTGCTACAGTGATTTCAAAATATTATATAGAGAAAGCGTATGATTTATAGCAGGGGTTTATGGGGATGAACGAGGTAAAATAACATAAATTAAGTTTAACTGTTTTTGTTTGTCCTTTACCCCTCGTCTCATTCTCTAATGTCTGTTTTAATGACAGTCGTAAAGCTCATCCGCTCTCATCACTTACTCTCTCTGTTCTGCTGTATTGTGTCTCTGTGTGTGAGTGTGGACAGACAAGATTATGGGTCCAGTGAGTGTTAAAGCATTAGCAGAGGTGATGCTGTGCTGTCATTTGAGAAGAGATAACAGCACTGAGACATACCTTGACCTCCGCTGTCACCTCGCGACGTCGTCACTTTGTTAAGGAGAGTGTGAAGAAAGTCATTCTCAGCTATAACCCTACAAACACACACACACACACGAAAACAGAGAATACATTTATTACTTTCAATAATAACATGAACAAATATTATATAGTTATTTAATGGTTACATTTAAATGTAGAATATGTTTATTTACATTTTTTTTACATTTTTAATGCCATATTTATTGCAGAATGTGCAAAATGTTAATGGAAAAGAATAAGCGGGGTCTTGAAAATTGCATGTTATTATTTAGTGCTGTCTAGAATTAGCTATTTCACATAACAGATATTTACATATACTCCACAAGACAAAATAATAACTGAATTTATAAAAATGACCCCATTCAAAAGTGTACATACCCTTGAATCTTAATACTATGTGTCATTTCCTGGATGATCCACGACTGTTTTTATATTTTGTGATTTCATGAGTCCCTTGTTTGTCCTGAGCAATTCAACTGCCTGCTGTTCTTCAGAAAATTCTCTAGCCCCTGCACATTATTTGATTTTCCAGCATCTTCTGCATATTTTAACCCTTTCTAAAGTTGACTGTGTGATTTTGAGATCCATATATACATAACATAACTCGTACACAACTTTTACAAAAGGTGAAAATATTTACTGTTGCTCAAGAAGGCAACACAATGCATTAAGAGCTAGGGGGTTGTAAACTTTTGAACAGGATGATGATGTGTAAATTCATCATCCAACAACAGCCAGTGCTCCACACAGAGATTTGATCTCATCATCATCCAATCTGTGTGAATGACAGAACAAACCAGGGGATAGTAGGGGTGTTTAGGGGCTGCAGCACCCCCT
Source organism: Gymnocypris eckloni scoliostomus (assembly GCA_027564155.1). NCBI lineage: Eukaryota > Metazoa > Chordata > Actinopteri > Cypriniformes > Cyprinidae > Gymnocypris > Gymnocypris eckloni. Next base: position 15,749,636 of record CM050426.1, on the reverse strand, counting down.
GCTTTCACAGGGATGCAAATGCAACGCCAAATTTGTTCATTTAAATGTATTCAGTTTTAGCATTTAATAATGCATTTGTAATAATCTCTGAAATGTAAATTGTAAGTGGGCTATTATAAATATATATATTCACCCATCAAATGAAAAAAAAATCCCCTCTCACAAGAGTCAGCTATAAGAGGGATATTCCCATATTTTCAAAAATGAAATTCAGACACTGAATAAATGTCTAAACTGGTTGTTACATAACATGATACAAGGCAAATGGTGCCGATATTCTGTGGATCAGCGATGGAAAAAATCCTGATCAGAGTACCCCTAATATATATATATATATATATTGTGTTTGCTATGTACAGATCTATGCGAGATAAACAGCTGCAATCATTCCAAATGGGTTGGACTTTGTTATATTGCATGATCGCAAGATCTCTCAGTCAATTCACAGGTGCAATCTTCAGAGGTCAGGTCTATGCTTTTATTCTATTCTAATTAATGAGGACATCAAAGCCACTATCTTCACTCAAATATGGTTTCTTTCTGGGTGTTGTGGCATTTACAGGGCCAAAGTGTTCTAGAGAAATGGTTTGTGTCAAGTGTCAGGTCTGTGAGGTAATTTGTCTTAAAATTGCTATTCTCTACAGCAGTAAAAATGTACATCTAATCTGTGTCAGATTTGTGTGTAATAAATGGGCTTTTTGCCAAACAGTGGTTTGGTCTCATGTTGAGAATTCAGTGCATTGCTGAACCTGTGTGTTGCCAAGTTATGTGATTATCACATCAGAGTGATGCTAGAGCAGGGTTTGCTGATTTATTTTTGAAGTTAATGGCTAAACAGTTAGAATTTATGAGCCACAGTTCAAATTTGCTAATGTGTTGCTAATGTTTATTGCTGGTATTTCTAAAAAGTTGGTTTCTGATTTGTGGATGCATTTTGCAGGAGTGCTGGTTTCAAGGGTGGTTGGGTCTAAAGTATATAAGTGCTGGGTGACATATTTATGTTGATTCAATGGTTATTTTATAGTGTCTGATTTTTCCAAAATTATCTATGATTAACTAGTTAAAAATTATCTATAATATATTTGGTATAAATATATTTCCATTTTAGGATATATGGTTGCCAGGGAGTGTCTTGGTGATAACAGCAAATTTCTTTAATCTGTTTCTTGATGTATTGGGTTGTACATATGCCATACAGTTTCAGGTGTCTGGTAATGGTTAAAATGAATTTTTATTTTGCACCAAGGCAGGTCATTCAATTTCTAGTGGGACAGTTTTTGTTGAAGTTGTCAGTTAATTTTTAGTCTGGGAGGAAAAAACATTAATGAGTTTTATTTCTAATTTGTTTCTTCACATTGCAATAAAATGATTAAAACCTTTCATTGCTAAATGTCCTTGCTAGAAGCTCTGTGAAATCTGTAAGTGTCTCTTAAAGCATTCAGATGTTTTATATGTTTGAATCTAGGGACCAAATAATCACTACAGAGCAGGACAGAGTGTTAATTGCAAACATGATGGTGTGCACACCATGATTTTTGTTGAGGGGCCACAGAGCATGAAGTGTTTTAAATTGGCACGGATTGCTGGAAATTTCAGCGACTTTCTTGGACCACAAGCAACATCCCAGAAGCCCACAGCCGACAGAAGATACAGGAGTTGATTTAAACAGAGTGAACATCTAATGAATAAACTACAAATTTCTGATTGAACATTTAAGATATTGTTTCATTAAACTTATATGTAAGTGAAATAAGTTTAGAGCCTGCTTATTATTCAGTTTTAATCTAAACATTTAAGTTTTTCCAATATTTCAACAGGGCCATTATTTGTGTGTGCATCGTAGTGGTAGTGTTTAGCACACATAACTGATATTAAATATTAATGTTTGTATTTTATCAAATGCATAATGAAAACACATTTATATAAAATTTCATGACAAACTATGTTGTGTGTATGTGTGTGTGTGTGTGTGTGTGTGTGTGCATTGAGTGTAGATCACATATTTTTGATATTATGATTATAAAGAAATTTTTGAAATTTAACACATTTAATTAATTTATATTAAGCAAAATGTATGCTAGCAAATAATTTCAAGTTCTGAAACATTAATCAATATAAAAAAATATTAAAAAATATTACATCAAGTTGTGTTTACAACGAACAAAACAAAAATTTTACACATTTTTGTGTGTGTTTAAGTGTGTGTGTGTATATTGAAAATAAAAGTAACATACTAATTTTGAATGTTCAATATTGAAACCAAATAAAAATTTTACAGAATTATAATATTTTAAATGTGTGAAAAATTTTAAACTGTTTACAATATTATTAATTACAATAAGAGAAAAACATGCACATAATTAAAATTCAATTAAACAATGATCTATCTGAAAACAAACAATAACTGACAAGTTTTTCCCAGCTGTTGCACCGACCATGAAGCTCTGAGGAATGACACCCCAACTGGATCATTATTTATCCTTCAGTTTGTTAGGTGATAATGTACAATGAAAATCCACAATGCCTAGATTACATCTGAAGAGGAATTACACCAGCCAACTGGATCATATTATGCATGACAATATTATCATGGTCAAAAATGCACACAGAAAAGAACACAAGTGGAATAGACTCTTGAAATTCATACTTATTTCCATAGTCGGTCTTTGAGGTGACTTTCTGTTTGAGCTCCTTAAACTCATCACTTGGCAGCGTCCCGGACAGGAGCTGTGAACGCCACTCCATCAGATCCCACATGAGCTGCTTCACCTGACTGAAACGCTCCTTCTTACTGGACTGATGGAAACAAAGAAAATCACTGATTGGTCAGAAGTTCAGGTCGTGCAAATTCAATGGACTTATTATTTTGCATTTTGACTTAATCGACACATCCAGCAGTATGTGATATCATCACATGACTTTATACCACAGTTTGTACTACATGACGTTCAGGTATCATGTCTGAAATAAATACATAATATTTAAATTATATCATTAAATTATTTAATTAAATTTGTAATCTAATTTTGTTTTTTAAAAATTAACTTCTGTCAGTGATCAAATGAAAAGGCATTCACAGACCATTTAATATCATAATGCAGTTTTTATTTGGAGGTATTACGTTTTTCCAATTTTGAGGTCAGCTAAAGAGGAAATTTAATATTTTTTTTGCAACAAATTATATAAAAACGTATTTGGTGACAGAACATTACAGAACATAAAGTAATAATAGACAATAGAAAAAATTAACAAAAGATATACAAGATATATTTATTTATAATGGATTTTATATATAAATCAGGGGTGGTTAGAAGGCAAGGGAGGCAGTGTTTTTCTAAAGAAACGTTGCCCAACAGCAACACCAGCAGGTAAAGTTACAACAGAATTCACATCTCTTTCTCCCCTGAGCCCGTTGAGTTTTAACAGACCCCGTGCTGTGAGTTTGGTGGGGTGTAATTGAGAATGAATGGGGGAAGGTCACATGAGAGGAGGCAATACCTCCATCGTGATCAGTGGCGCAGATGGGATTTTTTAACTGGGGAGGACCAAGATGTCCGCCAGGGGGGTTGGGGTGGTTTGTTCGAAAGTGAAAGTGAAATAAAACAAAATCTCCATATCCACACATACAAACAAAACGATGGCAACGACAATCGCGGACACAAGCAAAGGTGACACGACAGCATATTCAAGCGAAAGCCAACACGGATAAGTTGTGTGAAACAAAGCAAAATCAATGTTACTCATCCATCAAAAAGAAACAACACAACCCCAGCGTCTGACTTGAGCCCTTCCCACTCCTTCTGTTCTCTCCACTGCTGGAAAGCTGCTCCGATATTTACGCGGGTCCTACCTGTTGCCTGATCGTAACCCTTCTTTTTAATGTTTTGTTTCTCTGATATTTGATTATTTTTTATCTGCCATCTCTCTCTATCTATAGTCGATCTGCTAATAGCAGTACTGTGCACTCAAATAGAGCACTCTTTTCTCTCTATCAGTACAAGACACGCCCCCTTTCTGCTGATTGGCTGCTGAACCACCATTGACAAGTGTGTTTCAGGGACTCGGTCAGACACCGCGGTCAAAAGCGTTTTTCTTAGCGGTCATGTCCCCCTTCGTCCCCAGTGCCATCTGCGCCTGATCGTGATATGATTGATATGACTGGATATGCTCAACTGTGATTGGTCTATAAATCCCACCTCTTGTGTTCGTGTGTACTCGGTCTGAATGAACATGCCGTTCATGCGAAGACTAATTTTAAAAAGCAAGTCATCAACTCACATATTTAGATATAACCACACTGTAAAAAAAGAAAAGTTGAGCCAACCAGCCTCAGCTGATTTTTTTGTTTTCTCAACTTGTTGTTTTAAGTTTATACAACAAAACGTTGAGAATCTCCTACAAAAATAAGTTGAGAGAACTCAAAAATCTGCTGAAGCTGGTTGCCTTCAAATTTTAAGTTAAACTTTCTTTTTTTTTTTTTACAGTGCACTTTGTTATGTCAAAATATGACTTAAAATGGCATGAAAACATGATCCATGGGAGTTTTTAGTGAATAATCAGCTTGGTGAAATTCAAAGTAAATCTCCTTTTCTGTGACCAATATTTACCGAGCTTTGATGACTGATGACCCGAAAAATAAAAACATTTTGTTAAAAGTCAACTATTAAAAAGAATAGCTGAACATAAGTTCACAAATAAAATGTATTGTTTCAATTGTTAAGGCCTTAGTGATGAGATATAACATTGATTACATTATCAATGTAAAATACAAAGTAAAATAGTTTTTTTAATTATTTTTACAGGATAGAGCTTTTTTTCTGATAGTGTATATAAGTAAGGTTTATTTAACCAAGAAAATGTGACTGGGGCATGAATTAACATTGATTTAAATGTATGTGTAGCATATATATATATTAGGGTTGCATTATTGGCTGATGTTTGATTGGTGGTCTCTAAAAAAGCCAATCTCAAAAAAACGATCGGGTGAAATAACTATAATGCCGAAGGAGAGGTAGGCTACAATTCATATTTATTCATTAAATAAAATATAAAGCAATTTGAAACTTTCTGTGAGACATCATTTCATAAACAGTCCGTGTGAATCACCACGCACGCTCTCTTTATCTCTCAAAATGTGCAAATGGCTTCAAATCACATCGCGTCTGCATTATAAGCGAGCTGCACGCTGCAGAGTTGACACAGGAATTGTCACTTGCACAATAAAGGCAGCGTCATATCATTACTAAAGTTTATAAATTGCTTTTCTTGTTAATTCTTGCCAGTGTTTAACCATTCAGCACTCGCACGCTCTCTTGGAAACCATGCGCTCATGCACACTCGCAGCACACATATGTAATGCCAGGTTACTCCATTTACAGTGCGTAATGTGGGTATATTTCCTCGCTCATTATGGTAATGGATCAGAGCGTTAACTGCACGCGGTTGCGCTTCGGTAGTGAGTTCCAGGAGCGGTGTGTCTGCAGCATTGCAGAGATCGTTTCCGCACCGAGTCTATCTTTGCTGTACTGCATGCACTCAATTAAAGTGACAACACATTGTTTGCGATAAATATGAACATGGATTGACACGAAAATGTGTAATTAAAGTCTACTGTGTTTCGGAGTCAGCACATGTGGCTTTTTGGTAAGGTTTAAAGGAAAAGAGCACTTTTAGATAAACAAGTCAATAATAGATGGCACTCATGGAGGTATGGGAAGCAAAGTTCTTTATGAACCACAGGATTGCATGTAATAAAGATGTTAATGCTAAATTAATTCAGTAGAGCTGACTGTTTCTACCATTTAGTTTAAGTTCATTTAGAATGTTTGTGATAACATAAGAAAAGTAGCTAAAATGTTTTGCCACTTGCTTGAGCAACTTAACATATAAATCTAGATGTAGCCTAAAAGCAAAAGTAAAACGCATTGAATAATGTGTTTTGTATATTTATTGCATTTAAACATGTCTATAAAGATTGTATTACTGTACACGAATCACAATGAAAAAGCATTTTCAGTAACAATGTTTGGAGTTGAAATCAAAGTAATGGTTGCACAATTGTAAATATAAAAATGCACTAGATTATCAAACATAAATGCATATTTAAATGTATATTTTTGAAAAATGCCCCTCCACCACTCAAATAAAATAAAAAATCCTCTCTCACAAGAGTCAGCTAAGAGGGGAATCCCCTCCATTTTCACAAATGAAATTCAGACACTGAATACATGTCTAAAAATACTGTTTGGAGTATCACTATGAATAATTCTACATGATAAAAAGAGTAAATTATAAAAAGATAGCTTTAAAAAGATATATTGTATCAGTGATCGGATCGGCCGGCAGATACTGCTTTCTGTGATCGCCCTCAAAAATCCTGATCGGAGCACCCCTAATATACATATATACACACACACATATATATATATATATATATATATATATATATATTGTGTATATGCTAATTGTTGTGTTTTTATTAGTAGTATTGTGACACCTAAGTTATATTTTTAGAACTGCAACAAGTTTTCTAAAAAAGGAGCAGGAAGTAAACTTTGTTACTTCTGATTTCATTTTGACTTTAAAAGTCATGGCTTTTGTCACCTCGCATCACACTGAGTGTAGTACAGGACCCCACCCACATCTAAACATCTCACCACATAGAGCTGTTTCCAGATGCTGCCCCATTCTCTCAGTGTGGTGGTCACCTCCTTCACCAGTGGCATCTCAGCAGATGTTATGATCTCCTCATCTCTACAGGAGCAGACAGACAGAGGGTCAGAGGATGGATGGATAGACAGATGGATGCACTGACGGATGGACAAAGGGACATACTCACCCTCTCTTTTCGACGGCGACTTCCTTTAATACTATAAAACTTGCAGGAAATGCTCCCTTAAATATGGAACAAAGTAAACAGCAAACCGGTAGTAGAGGAACTTCAGGGTCAGATATTCAGGAATAAAACATTAAGCTCTTGTAGAAGCACCATAAACTGAACCACCTGTGTACTTACTTTTCTCTCTTTGTTCTTGATCACGTAACCTTTATACCATCCTGAAACAATAACAGACTGGTTTAGAGAATATTTATGTTGCTCAAACCGTATGTAAAATGATTTTCTTAGTGTTTTTGTCTTGTTTTACAGTATAAATATAAAACATTCTTAAATCAAGATACATTTACTTATAAATGACTTTAAGATATCAAGTCTGGTTTTCTGAAGAAACTGATCAAAGTTCTGTGAGTTTATGCTTAAAATAAGAACAAATATATGTCAATAGGGCCAGAAAAAAAATCTTGTTTGCCCTTTGAATTAAGTTTATTTTTCTGACCCCTGGCAGATATTTTTCTTATTTCAAGCATAAACTCAGTCTTCGAAGATTTCATGGCTGCAAAACAATAACCTAAAAATAACCATTAGGGTTACTTTTTAGGTTATTTAAAAATAACCTCCCTGCAGTGTTCTTGGAGCGTTATTTTATGGTTGCAAAAGTAAAACCTAAAAGGAACGTTCCTAAGGGACAGTTGTTCAGAAGTAATCTGATCAGATTTCTGCTATTGGATTTAATCAAATCTTAAAATGGATTGTTCAAAAGAAAAACGGGATTATGGAATCGAATTGGATCCAATCTCAAATCTTTTACATTTACATTTAGTAATTTTGCAGATGCTTTTATCCACACCGACTTACAATTGGGCAATACATAAAGCGATTAATCTTGAAGAGGCAAACACTAAAGTGTTTTTAGTGAGATTGCGATACTTTCGTTTAAAAATCCCGGCAGAAGGATGGAATATACTAAATTAAAAGTGTTTTTAAAATCACTGTCTGTTAACTACATTGGTACAATCATTCAGATAAACCAGTTAAAAGTAGTCATTTGTCAAAGTAGTCAAACTTTTCTGAGAGAATGCAAAAGCATTGACATTTTTTTCCAACTCATTATTTTTCCATCACCATGTCCCTTTAGGGGCCTCATAGAGCACTAGTAATCCATACTTGGTCATCTGAAAAAGTGTGTATCTGGATCTTTGTGATCCAATACAAGTTTGCTTTGAAAAACCAGCTGAAGAGTAAGATGGATTACCTGATCCTAGGGTGCCAAAATATGGGATTTCCAAATCCAGATCAATCTGATCCAGATTGAGGTTTTTGAACTGGCCCTAAAATGTTATTATTTGATTCTCAGAAAACAAGCAAATGGGAACTAAATATTAACATTAGGGGTTTGCTTGGCTAATGTTGTCACAATTTTACTTCTCTAGTAAATGTATCTTGATTTAACCCTCGTGTTGTGTTGAGACCAATTTGACTCATACTTGATTTTTCAACGTGCTCTGTATTTCTCATTTAGGGTCTTGAATGTATGCAACATTTCGACTCATAGATGTGTTTTGGAAAGGCTGTAGGTATGCAATTTGAAACCAACACCAAAGAGTCATGTAAATAAAATAAAACTAAATTATAAAAACCTTTATTGTAGCTTGTCAATCACTAAAATATGAAATACATGACAACATGAAAATGAAGACAAAAACAAATACAAAGACTCGTCTTCTAAACCATCTAAAAAAAAATCACTGTTTCTTCTATCTTGAGTTTCACAGTAAAAAATAAAATCTGTCAAAGGTGGTCTTTGGTTTGTTAGTTTTGTAGATGTCAGTAACTAGATTACATAAAATGGCAGAGGAAGTATACATAGAAATAAATAATACTTTCACTAAATAAATAAATAAATTAGATACTATTTATGAGTTATTTGTTATTTAGTATTTATTTGTTATTTGGAAGTTATTTGCAACTCAGTGTGCAAATAGTCAATAGTCATGACAAAAAAATAAATTAATTGTAAATGGATCAAATTGACCCCTAACACAAAAAAATTATATGGGGATTATTAAAGTTCTCACATATCTCATATTTATTTTAGTCTCTGACAAGGTACAAAACAGTTTTTCTGATTTAGCATGAATCTTTAGGGTTTTTCATAGTGTCGATTTTTGGCAAATTGCATGGAATATGGCTCAATTTGACCCCAAAAACAGAAGCTGAAGCCAGTTTTTGAACACAACAGAGGGGTTGAAAATGCTTAAGATGTTCGCACTGGAAAACAAGACCAGAATATTGAGAAAGAAAATCTCTTTTTCTTTCAGTGTGGAATATTGTGCAAACAAACTCCAAGGTCACAGGTTTGATTCCCAGGGGATGCATGAACTGCTCAAATGTACACTTTCAATGCAACGTATATTGCTGTGTATAAAAGCCTTTACCTCATGCATAATTGCAAAAGTAAGTGCAATATGCCAGAATCCCTCACCTTCACATGACTCCTGTATGTGCACCGCGTCCCCGATAGCCAGGGACAATTGCTTCTCCGCTTTGGCAACGAAATTCCACTTAACTTCATAGAAAAGAGAGAAAACATAAATTGCATGAAATTCATCCAATGCATTTAAAAATGCACAAAGAGATGTTCCCACGTCACAGTTAGGAAACAATTTTAAGTGATGTTTGGTAAAACAGCAAAATGAGATCATTTAATCCTTCAAAGAGACATCAAACAACCTCTATCCTCAACTACTAGAAAAGAGTCCTGTAATTCATGTCTAGAGCACAAACACTGCAGGACGACGTACATGGTGGACTTTAATACATCAATGACTCTGAAAGCTAAACTGCATAGGCAGAGATGGAGAACATCATATTATACGCGCGCACACACACACACACACACACACACGCACACAATTCATTTCTGCAAGTACAAGTTCGTTGGCCTACTTCCTCTCAGAGCAGCTTCCTGTGCAACACCGCACACACAGATATACACCGCCATCAGCATGTTTACAATTGAAATAGTTCAAAAGCAATATACATGCATTTACATGATCAAACAGCTTTTATTTCAAGCTCATTCTAAGTTTTAGGCATGTGCATGTGCATGTGCATTATCATTATTTTTCAGCAAACCTGCTGTGAGCTACAAACCTGCTGACTACGCCGCCTACAATCAGAAGTCAAACCCTGTCTACATTCATTTCAAAACCGAATATACAAAAATAACCCCAATTCTGTGAATACTACATTCACAAATAACTTGAAATAAAGTTACTCTAATCAGTTTCACCATTTCAAGCTCATGCTGCTCTTCCAGGACACTTTGCTTATGAGCTGGAATATTAGCTTATGTTGATTAAAAGAGATTTCAGTGGGATTTGCATTCAATATTTCTTCCTAAAGGTTATTATTTGTTCATGGCTAAAAAACTAAATGGAGTTCTCACATGTATTCAATTTAAGGATCATCTTTGTCTCAGATGTTTCCCTAACTCCTAAAATAACACAAATTAGTGTTATTTTATCACTGAGAAACTATTAATAGATTTTCTTTAAGTGTTTTGAGTTCGTTTTTATGTTTCTATTTTATGTTTTTATTTTATAAAAAAAAAAATCAACATGCCTATATTTTTTTATTAACAATCATCAACTTAAAAAAAGATATATGTTGATAAGTTCTTTTTCCAATTATTTTATTTCAAGTAACATAAATATTTATTATGGTTTTAGTTTATTTTCATTTTTATTTAGCTTTTTTGTTGCTGTTTTGTTTTTGTACACAAACTAAAAGAAAATGAGAAATGTTGCTAACTGAAATAAAATAAGCATAAGGTTTTATTTCAGTTACTCTGTATCTTATGTTTCAGTTAACTATAATAAACCTGACATAAATGAGTCATACTTGTCCTACAGTACGAGTATAGAGCCATAAAATGATTGTGAATAGCAGCTCAGATCATTTGATAAGCCATATTTAGTTCATATGGAGATCTCTGACTTTTACTTGCAAACTTTGGTATCCTGAGCAAATATAAGCTCATTTAGAGCTCTAGAGGAGGACTCTTTTCTCAGGAGAAACCTCTGACTTCTCAATACTGTCTAAAAGAAACATTCAGGATAATAAAGTCATCTTGCTTTAGTTGTGCATTTATTTCACGCAGGTCTTCTCTAAAATTCAGTGCTGCTCTTGTGCTATTAAATGTTTCCAAACGTTAAAGCACATTCATTCAGCAAACTTAACTAAATCCTCTGTGCTGTAAAAAAGTTAAATTGTGTTCCCTTATGAAGTTATTTCAGTTTAAATTAGTTGCATTAAATTATATTTTTGACTTTAATAAACCAAAAGAAGCACTTTTTACAATGCATTTCAAGCTCTAAGTAAGAAGTTGTCATAGGGTTCAGGTCACTGTTTGTTGTTGCGCTATATCAGTATTGCATTAATTGCACCATCATAGTGTCATGAAACTAAAATCAGCAAATTTTCAAAGCAAAATAAGTGCAAAATGATAAAAATGCCGCAATCTGTTTAGTCCAGAGACTGTTGGGCGCTTGACCGATCTGTCTCTGCCCACATCCTGAGATATAGAAACTGAATCAAATAACTTTATACGCCCGCTGCGAAGGCCGCTAGGAATACAAACACACAATCACACGCAACTTCATAGAGAATGATCAAAATGCACAGGTGAATCCCTTGCACACACACACAAAACAGCAAAACTCACCAACTCCATATCTTTCAGAGATAGTTTTTGTCCAAGGAGCCATTGGTTGGACTATAAAAAGCTCTCCTATGGCTCTCTCTGTATGTATTTTCTCTTTCGGAGTATCTCAGTTCCTTTCTTATGCCCTACACTGGCTGTTTTTTGGTGAGGGTGTAAGAAATAACCAGAGAAATAAGCGCTCCTCCTCCTGTCTGGCTGTCTGCTTCTTCCTCTTCCTCTTTTGGCCTCCACATTTAACAGGCTGACAGCAGAACTTCAGCACGATGACTAAAGCGTGTTTCAATGGCTTTTATTGATTAAAGTCTTGAGATTGTGTATGTTTCGGATCTCATACTCCGCTCTGATCTAGTTGGGTGTGTGATGGTGCATCTAAATCATAATTTATGAATCTGTAATGCTGGAGGAAACATCTGGTGTGGGACGAGACAAAGCAGAGATTCCCTGAAGATGTTTGATTTATGCTTCTGAGAGACTTAATACAAGCAGGTTTATACAAACACACAAACAAGCTGTTCTATAGTCATAAACCACCAAAATAATGTCAATCTTCAGGCTCAATACCTACTGCAAACAATAGAGGGCACCGCAAACACTCAGTTAGAGATGATACGTCATGCAGCGTATTGATATTGACATGCTTATGAATTGGAACTAAAACAGGTGGAAAATTCCATAGATGTACACTGAAGGAGATATATTCAAAGAAGATAATATTAAAGAGACTTGAGGGTGGATTATTTTCACTTGGACCAGAAAGCAATCACCTAGAATCCATCCAGAACACCCTAGAAACCGCTCATATGGGGAACTTTCATATGGGGAATCATCAAAGAAAACCAGCATTTACATATGCGAACGCTGCAGGTTCGATGCTAAAAACAGCTGGAGCATTAAACGCTCTGCATTGTTTTCTTACTGTGATCTACGCAGAAAAACAGGACAGTTTCCTACAGAAATAAATGCAGCCTTTTGTTGAAGCACAAAGCACCTCTTGATACAGCCCATAATGCATCATTCTTTTGATTTAAAGAGGTCCAAACAACTCAGCTGGTTCCTTCAAGAGGATAATGTGAGGGGTTTTAATTTGGATCAGACTGCATAAAGCCTTACTTTACCACATCAGTACTGCAAAAAAAAATATATATATATATATATATATACATAAAGATTTTAACAAGTTTAAATGATTTAAAGAAATTTAAATAATTGTTTTGTTTATTACAAACAGATTTTATTTAGATATATATATATGTTCACAACCTGAATTATGGAAATGTTGGTACATTTTTTAAATGTAAATAAGATGAAAACTAAAAGACATTCAAATCACACGAGCAAATATTTTATTCACAATAGAACATAGAGAACATAACAAATGTTTAAACTGAGAAATGTTACACTTTTATCCACTAAATGAGCTCATTTCAATTTTGATGCCTGCTACAAGTCTCAAAAAAGTTGGCACAGGGGCAACTAAGGGCTGAAAAAGCAAGACATTTTGAACAGATTCAGCTGGGAATACATTTAGTAACTAATTAAATTAATTTACATCAGGTCTGTAACATGATAAGCTATAAAAGAGATGTCTTAGAAAGGCAGAGTCTCTCAGAAGTAAAGATGGGCAGAGGCTCTCCAATCAGTGAAAGAGTGTGTAAAAAGATTGTGGAATACTTTAAAAACAACGTTCCTCAATGTCAAAATTGCAAAGGCTTTGCAAATCTCATTATTTACAGTGCATAACATTATGCAAAGATTCAGAGAAACTGGAGAAATCTCTGTGTGTAAGGGACAATGCCGAAGACATTTGTTGGATGCTTCGGGGGCCCTCAGACGACACTGCATCACTCATCGGCATGATTCTGTGATTGACATTACTAAATGGGCCCAGGAATACTTTCAGAAACTACTATCAGTAAACAAAATCTTCTGCAGATGACAACTAAAGCTCCATCATGCAAAAAGGAAGCCATATGTGAACATGATCCAGAAGCGCCGTCATATCCTGTGGGCGAACGCTCATCTAAAATGGACAGTTTTCTATGGTCAGACGTGTCCAAACTTGACATTCTTGTTGGAAATGATGGACGCCATGTCCTCTGGGCTAAAGAGGAGGGAGATCTTACAGTGTTTTATTAGCGTTCAGTTCAAAAGCCAGCATCTCTGATGGTATGGGGGTGGATAAGTGCATATGGTATGGGCAGCTTGCATGTATGCAAAGGTATAAAGGTTTTAGAGCAACATATGTTCCCCTCCAGACGATGTGTATTTCAGCAGGACGATGCAAAACCACATACTGCAGCTATTACAACAGCATGGCTTTGTAGTAGAAGAGTCTGGGTGCTGAATTGGCCTGCCTGCAGTCCAGATCTTTTACGTAAAGAGAACATTTGGCGCATCATTAAATGAAAAATATGTCAAAGATGACCACGAACTCTTCAGCAGCTGGAAACCTATATCAGGCAAGAATGGGACCAAATTCCAACACCAGTACTCCAGAAAGTCATAACCTTGATGCCCAGATATCTTCAAACTGTTTTGAAAAGAAGAGGAGATGCTACACCATGGTAAACATGCCCCATCCCAACTATTGTGAGACCTGTAGCAGGCATCAAATTTGAAATGAGCTCATTTTGTGGATAAAGTTGTAAAATGTATATTTAAACATTTGTTTAAACATTTGCTATCTGTGTTCTATTGTGAATAAAGTATTGGCTTATGTGATTTGAAAGTCTTTTAGTTTTCATTTTATTCAAATAAAAAAAAACATCCTGACATTTCCAGAATTCGGATTGTATATATCTTACACAGATACCAAGATTCCTTTGTTTAACAGTCTGAAATATTTAATTTTGACAGTTGTTGTTTAATACTGACCAGCATATCAGGTGCTGCCAGGAGTGTGATAGTTAAAGCCCTGGGCTGCTTAGAATACTGCAGGTCCAATCCATTATTTAATCCCTGAATAAGACAGTAAAAAAACAGGATTAGAGAAAGTCACAGCAAGAATTATGCTCTAAAATGAGTGGCTAACAATCAATAGTTAATTATAAAGCACCAAATAAACATTTCAAAGTCTATTTTACAGTCTATCTGTTGTAAGAATATTGATTTGAGTATAAGATGTGCAGCTGTATTGCACAATGAGTAACAATAAATGGTCATGCATAAATGTAGGTAATATAATCAGACTACTTTTAGATTAATATTAGATTTATTTTGACCTTATAACATTGGTTTACCTAGGATTATCTTGTTTATTGATATAAAATATATTCCAGTCATTGCAATTAACAAAATGAAGTGGATTACATTACATGAAGTTTTCTCAAACAGGGAACTGCAGGGGGTTTGTGTGGGATTTAATGTAAAGCTGATAATTAATTAATTAAGTCATACAAATCCAAAATGAATATAAATAATCTTAAAATATCATCAATCATAATAAAAAACTCATTATTTTGTTTATATTTGTTTACGTTCATGTCCTGTGAGCATTAACCAACATCAGAGAACCATGAACATGCAGATGTGATACCTAATTATTAAAATATTTACTAAATCCCAGGGTACTTCAAGTAAATAGGAGAAAAAGGATCAGATGACAAAAAAGTTTGTAAATCCGTGCATTGCATGTAAATAAGAAATAATGTGAAATTTGACTAATAACTGGTATTTGTGTGAATGTCCACAAAACTGCAAGACTGGGTTAACTCCTCATACAGGTATACAGTATCTCAGAAGTGAGTACACCCATCACATTTTTGTAAATATTTTATTATATCTTTTCATGTGACAACACTTAAGAAATGACACTTTTCTACAATGTAAAGTGGTGAGTGTACACAGCTTGTATAACAGTGTAAATTGTCTGTCCCCTCAAAATAACTCAACACACAGCCATTATTGTCTAAACCGCTGGCCCCTAAGTGAAAAAGTCCAAATTGGGCCCAATTAGCCATTTTCTCTCCCCGGTGTCATGTGACTCATTAGTGTTACAAGGTCTCAGGTGTGAATGGGGAGCAGGTGTGTTAAATCTGGTGTTATCTGGCCTGAAACTGAGCTGCAGTATGGTGGCCAAGACCATACAGTGGTTTAACAGGACAGGTTCCACTCAGAACAGGCCTCGCCACGGTCGACCAAAGAAGTTGAGTGCACGTGCTCAGCGTCATATCCAGAGGCTGTGTTTGGGAAATAGATGTATGAGTGCTGCCAGCATTGTTGCAGAGGTTGAAAGGGTGGGGGGGGTCAGCCTGTCAGTGCTCAGACCATACACCGCACACTGCATCAAAAATTGGTCTGCATGGCTGTCGTCCCAGAAGGAAGCCTCTTCTAAAGATGATGCACAAGAAAGCCCGCAAACTGAAGACAAGCAGACTAAGGACATGGATTTCTGGAACCATGTCCTGTGGTCTGATGAGACCAAGATAAACATATTTGGTTCAGATGGTGTCAAGCGTGTGTGGCGGCAACCAGGTGAGGATTACAAAGAGAAGTGTGTCTTGCATACAGTCAAGCATGGTGGTGGGAGTGTCATGGTCTGAGGCTGCATGTGCTGCTGGCACTGGGGAGCTACAGTTCATTGAGGGAACCATGAATGTCAACATGTACTGTGACATACTGAAGCAGAGCATGATCCCCTCCCTTCGGAGACTGGGCCGCAGGGCAGTATTCCAACATGATAAGAGGAAGAGGACTCCAGTGGAAACCTGTGAAGCTCTGGTGAACTCCATGCCCAAGAGGGTTAAGGCTGGAAAATAATGGTGGTCACACAAAATATTGACACTTTGGGCTCAATTTGGACGTTTTCACTTAGGGGTGTACTCACTTTTGTGGCCAGCGGTTTAGACATTAATGGCTGTGTGCTGAGTTATTTTGAGGGGACAGCAAATTTACACTGTTATACAAGCTGTACACTCACTACTTTACATTGCAAAGTGTCATTTCTTCAGTGTTGTCACATGAAAAATGCATGCATAGGTCTAATAAAATATTTACAAAAATGTGAGGGGTGTACTCACCTCTGTGAGATACTATATGAACACCGTATGTATATATTATACATACATACATATGAGCGTGTGAGGAGTTAAGTCAATAGTTTTGTAGAAGTTCAGTCATTTGAATATCCTTCAGCAGACTCAGACCTTAAGAAAATATTAAGCAGCTTATTAAAGACCTTTCAAAGGGTATTTTTACTATAGTGCAATTTATTAGAAAATCTGCATGGCCATGTTTACATTTGACAATGAATCGGGTTTTGTCTGATACCATTTTTAATACATTTTAGTTAATCAACGTGCTGTAAAACAAAATTACCCAGACTGTAATATCCGCTGTCTTACTCAGAAATTGTTCAGAAGAGCAGTTAATGTTCTGCATTTGACAGATTTCTACTTACTTTAATCAAGTGACAGAAGATTTAGTAAGAATCAAGATTAAAGAAGGGACAAAACTATTTACAAGATAAAAAATAAAAATCTACATTTCATATCTGGGCTATAATTTGAAACAGTATAATTATATTATTATTAGTAGTAGTAGTAAACAGTATTACTGTTTTCTGTGGGGGGGGGTCATTTTAGTTAAAGTTTTAGTACTATGTTTTTTTATTTAATATTTTATTTTTAGTTTATTTAGCTTGAATTATTTTAGAACTTCAAGTTAAACTAAATGAAAATGAGAAGTGTTGCATTGGCAACTACCTGAACAAATATGTATATATTTAAAAAGGAAAACAATTCAAATGTATTTTAACATAATTAATAATAATAATATAATGCATATTTAATTTGAAATGCTCTACTTAATTAAACAAATCCACCAATTTCTTGCAGAGGGAGGGTAAGTGTTAATTTTATTTAAAAACAATTATCCTCAACTAAATTAAAGAGATATTATATGCGTATCTGCTTTCTGTAAATAGCACTTCTGTCGTTGATGAAGAAAATCACAGCTTTTAAAAATGAATCAATACACACGCAGAGTCAAGGTTCATTCCTCTTACATTCAATCTGTTACATTACAAAAGCAGAAGAGTGAGGGAGAGAGAGGGAGGCATTTGACAATCTGATTGGCTGACTGAAGAAGTATGTTGTGTGTGTGTGTCTAAAGAGAGAGAGACAGAAGGGCAAGAGTAACAGAAGAATGAAGGTCGACCAAGGTAAGTTATGCTACTGCTGCATTTCACATATAATAACTCACTAAAACGCTAAAACTACATGCTCAACATTGTTTGTATGTGACAATGCAAACTGGAATAACACGTTAAAACGCTGCTGCTGAACAGATTAATCCTGGCAGCTGTTTACAGTGCATTATAATGACTCATACGTCCATTTTTATAGGAAGTCAAGAGTAAAAACATATATGTAAATGCATTAAGATGTGGGAATTTTGTGAAACTTTGTCGTTGAAGGAATCAGTAGATGTCCTGCATGTACTGGCTGCGATTTACTGCATTTTAGACTTGTTGGAAGTTTGTGGCCCTTGATTTGTCTATAGACAGACCTGATCTTTTATAGCCTAAGTTTTTGCGTCTCGTCAAGCGTTTCCAGCTGTGTTTGTGCTCGTGAGAACCGGATTTCTGCAAAAGATGTTTAAAGAAGTGCATCTGTTTGATTTGAGAGAGATCAATGCAGACACTATTTATTTATGAGCGTCAAAGGAATTGTAAGATGAAACATGTGTCCTCTTCACGTCGTACCTCTTCAGTTACTTCAGAAATAATAAGCAAATCATCTAAACATTTAAAAGGACGTGGTCTCCTAGCAACCCAACACCCATGACAACCATGCTTGTCAGAAGCAATCAAAAGACAGCCGGCTGTATTCCTCACAGACGTCCTGACAGCCTGAGGAACGAGGACGAACACTGACAAATGTGTTTACAAGCCAATCAATAAACGGAGCAGAGCAGCCATTTAGATGCACAGCAATACGAAACCATCAGAATAACAGCTAAAATCCACCTGTCATCGTTTACAAGCAAGATCATTATAAATAAAATAAAAAAACATTAGACTGAGTTTAATTTAAAAAATGTATTACAGAGATGTACTTCAAAATAGCTAATCAAAGTGACAACTTAGCATATGTTTGCTTGGACAGCATTTATTTTTTACAGCACTTTAATTAGTTTTTGAGGAGAAGTATGATGTTGCTTTTTTAAGTGCTCAAATATTTTCACCTGATGCATGACAAAATCAAAAAACGAATGAGAAAAGAATACTGAAGCCCCAGGGCCCGCAGATGGAGGGGGCCGTGATTGGCTGTGGAGGAAAGGACCCTTCAACCATCAAGACATTAAAAGGACATTTGAAAGTGCAAACAACTTAATTTCAACATATCACGAACAATGCCAAAAGCTTGATTATTTCTGCAACAATATCAAAATCATGTATGTGTTAAATATAATTGTATTATAGCCCACTATAGCCTATGTCTATATTATGAAACATATGCTGCCTTTGTCAAAAATATTCATTAATATTATGCAGTAGGTTATATATAGTCTTTATTTCATAAAGTTACAACTGAATACAAAGGAAAAATGAAAATAATAGCAAGGAGGAAAAGAATGGAGCAGAGTGAAAAGAGTTCTTGCCATAGATATTTGTTAGACCATGTCACATTAAAATACCAAGCGTAACGTTATTCTTCTGACTTTAGAAAACAGAACATGAAAGAAAATGTAGCCTACAGCTCGTTCAGGATTATGTTGTTCAACCTTATGATCTGAAAGGATTTGTTTCAGTCTTTTTGTGTGGGAAGCCCCCAAACTGGGAGTGCCTTCCATCATTTAAAATGCAGTAGGTTCGCTAGGATAAAGGTGGATTTCTTTACGAGTAGCCTACAATGTTGTGTATCTAGAAAGATTCAGCCTTAATTGTGCAGTGTTTTGTTTATTTCCCAAAGGTTTAAACCATGAATTGTCTTTGTACTGGTTTAAACTAGAGTATTGACTATTTTGTTATTGCACTGGTTGTACTGGAGCGCATGAGAAACAAACACAAAAGCCAGATGAAGAAGCGGTGTTACCTGAATAAACCGCGGACCGGACCGGTGTCTACTGCACTGTACTGACGAGCAAGCCTGATGCTTTTGCCGCTCCATTTGAATTCGAAACATGACACGTAACATATGTAAACAAAAGAGTCAGTGGTGAAGCGAGCTGAAACCAGATTGAATAGTTCAGACTATGTAACCTGAAGTGTCAAGGTGAACACTCAGTAGCCTATGAAAAATACAAGCATTTCAATCCACACAGCACCAGAATTATACTATACAGTGCAGAAATACTGCATTATGGTATTTATTATTAAAGTCATTATTATTATTATAGACAATTTAAATTACATTTTGGAAAATATAAAGGCAGCAATTCACTTTTATAGAGGATGTTTAGTTTCATTTGTTTAAGATATATTTGTTATTACATAAACCAGTTTGTTGTTGTTGTTGTTGTTATAGAAACCAAATGTTTTCATGGTAATGGTGCATGGTTTTTGCCTGAATCATGATCTTACTAATTCTACAGTTAACTCTGTATTCAAGAATTACAGCAGATTTTTATAAGGCAAAAAAAAAACGTTTAAGTAAAATATTATTTAAATTATTTAAAGCCTGAAATATAATGGAATATTAATATTGATAAATGCATTCGCACTATATTCAAAAATATATATTATTAATTTTTTTTTTCTTTATTTGTTAATAAATAATTTGCCAATAAATAATTGTTCCATTGCTCTAACCATAGCAAAGCATATGGGCTGAATTTTAATCCCAGTCCAGCCCTTTCTTCAGAAAATGTAAACATTTGAATTGCATCTTTTAATTGCATCATTGCTTTTGTAGAAAAAATGGGGAAAAAACATGAAATTAAAAAAGAATCTGAAAAGCAAACACCTAGCAACCAATCAGAACACCCTAGCAACCACATTCTAAATATCATTCAAAATACTTTAACATCCTAGCAGCGAGGTTTGCAAATGACATTCACACTTTCTTAAGAAAATGTCAATGTTTTAATTGCTTGTGAGGAAGAAGAAAACAAGACAAACATTTTTTTTTTTTAATGCTGTTAAATGAAAAGGGTTAGTCAGAAGGCAGATGTGCCAAGCTGACACACCAGTAATTGCTGAAGCAAATGTTCAATATTTGAGAATCTGTTTAAAGTTTAACGTGCGGTTATGGAGATGGCTTCTAGCAACTACAGAGGTGAAGTATGCATCTTAATGAGCTGCAGTCAACTCACAGAGAAACAGGTGGTCCTGAAGACGGCAAACAAAGAGTTAAAATGTGTCACTCCATATGTTTATAAATCATTTAATTAGATCTACTTTTATGAGAAAGAACATTGTAAACCTGGTTCTCTCTCTCTGAGAAATAATGAGAACGAGCAGGACAGAGCAACAGAGCCCCACATAAAAGACAAATCACAAGTGAGACGTTGAATATCTTCTTTTAGAAAGCAATTACTGTCAATGGAGATTTTTTCTTAAGTCCACAGAAAAGACACGCGCCTCCTCTAGAGTTTCAGAAGAATTTCAATGATGTCTCAAACTGTGCCGAGACACCAAAATCTGCAAACAAAAGCAGAGATCTCAGTATGAACTCAATTATTGAACTCTCCGCATTTAATTCATACCTCTGTATCATTACTGTTGGATCTATACTTGTTTCTTCAAAGGACTTTCAGAGACATATTTGAGACAAAGCTAATACTTAAACGATTAAGACAAACATTAAAATACAGAGACAGATATTGCTCTGTAATTGCAACACAAAGGAAATGAATAAAGATTGATGCATTGAAATTCCATATAGAATTAACATCCATTTGTATTATAGAGATTTAACATAAACAAAGTCTTAAAGCGATGCATATAAATATAAATGAAACAGCTTAGACTAGCTGATGTTCATGCTGTTGATTTCTCACCTAAATGAGGATTTCCCACCAAAATGATTTTACTTCCTGTAGGATGATGTCAAGTAACTGACTTAGTTTAAAGGATTGGTTTAAGGTTTAAAGTTAGTTAACTACATTAGTTAGCATTAACTAAAATGTATATATGCTGTAGAAGTTCTTCATCAGCATTTATGTCTCCAGTACAAACATCTAAATTATTTAATGAAGATGATTTTGTTTTGTATTTCTCAGAAAACAACTTTGGCTTGTTAGGATAGGACAGGATTTGACCGAGATATACAACTATTGGAAAATCTGGAATCTGAGGGTGCAAAAAAATCGTCTCAGGTTACGTATGTAACCATGGTTCCCCGAATGGGGAACGAGACACTGCGTCCCCTAGGGGTCGCTACGGGGAACGCCCTCAGCGTGACTCGTGTCTGAAGATACATATGTAAAAACACCACCTGTTGGCGGCGACAGCCCATGGCGTCACTACCGCGTGCCACAATATAAGTGCCGCCGGGAGAATACATCATCAGCTTCTTCGTCTGAAGCTTGCGTCCGAAGCATGGCCCAAAGCCTAGGGGACGCGGTGTCTCGTTCCCCATTCGGGGAACCATGGTTACTTATCGTAACCTGAGACGCGTTCCCTCCATGGGAACTCGAACTGCGTCCCCTAGGGGTCGCCTACGGGAACGTTATACCCACTTCACCATGCTGAGGGAATGCAAGCCAATTTCGCAAAAAGGCGAGCACTAAGCCAACTCTACCCGGCTAAGGAGTTGCCCTGGGACGGCTGATGGCTATCAGTGATATTATCCCCTTGACCCAAAGGCCCGAGCTGCATACCCTAGTACTTACCTGTTAGGCGCCGGGATTACCGGGCCTAGGGTAGAGCTCAAGGTCTTGGAATCAGAAAAAGATTCCTTTAAGGGGATATGGCCAGGCACCTGGCTCACTAGGTCCTGGCCAATCACTCAGGGGTTACCACTTGCTCTGTCCAAGCTTACTGAGGGAACTGTCTCAACAGACCTCTTGGTAGCGTACACCCCTTTTTTTTTTTTTTGGACCCAACATATATGGGACAAGGGAGCGGGGCCCAAGGCACAAGCCGGGGCTTTAACCAACTCAAAGAAGGGCACGAAGCTGTGCGCGTAACCCTACCCTTACGGGATTTTTAGAAAGAACGCAGAATCTTTGACGTGCGGACTTACCACTGAGTGGATTTTAGAAAGTGCCCAAAGTCTCGCGTGTGCACTTATTAGAAGAACGTTCTATGCCCTGGAGCTGAGAACTACTCATTCCTCGGAGTGAGAGGGAACTCAGACGCTCAGAAGGGAGCGGCAAGCTCATAGATGACCCTCTGGTTGAGGGGAGCAATGCTGGCTCGACCAACAAGGCGAGCGACCTATCACAGAGCTCTGGGGGGCGGAGAAACTCGGACGCTCAGAAGGGAGCGGCATGCTCATAGGTGACCCTCTGGTTGAGGGAGCAGTGCTAGCTCTACCGACGGCGAGCTCTGGAGGCGGAGAACTCATTCCTCGGAATGAGAGGAACTCAGCTACCAATGAGGAGCTCTAGGCGGAGAACTCACTCCTCAGAGTGAGAGGGAACTCAGGCAGCCCGAAGGGAGCGGCATGCTCATAGCAATGCTAGCTCGACCAACCAGGAGAGCAACCTATCACAGAGCTCTGGGAGGCGGAGAACTCATTCCTCAGAATGAGAGGGAACTCAGACGCTCCGCAGGAGCGGCATGCTCAAAGGTGACCCTCTAATGAGGGAGCAATGCTAGCTCTACCTATAACGAGCTCTGGAGGCGGAGAACTCATTCCTCAGAATGAGAAGGAACTCAGACGCTCAGCAGGGAGCGGCATGCTCATAGATAACCCTCTATAGTGAGGGGAGCAATGCTAGCTCGACCAGCACGGAGAGCGACCTATCACAGAGCTCTGAGGAGGCGGAGAACTCATTCCTCAGAATGAGAGGAACTCCGCCGCTCGGAAGGGAGCGGCACTATCACAGAGCTCTGGGGGGCGGAGAAACTCAGACGCTCAGAAGGGAGCGGCATGCTCATAGGTGACCCTCTGGTTGAGGGGAGCAGTGCTAGCTCTACCGACGGCGAGCTCTGGAGGCGGAGAACTCATTCCTCGGAATGAGAGGAACTCAGCTACCAATGAGGAGCTCTAGGCGGAGAACTCACTCCTCAGAGTGAGACCTATAACGAGCTCTGAGAGTGGAGAACTCATTCCTCAGAATGAGAAGGCACTCCGCCGCTCAGAAGGGAGTGGCAAGCCCAACCATGAGCTCTGGAGGCGGGGAACTCATTCCTCAGAATGAGAGGAACTCCGCCGCTCAGCAGGGGCGGCATGCTCATAGATAACCCTCTATAGTGAGGGGAGCAATGCTAGCTCGACCAGCAAGGAGGCGACCTATCACAGAGCTCTGAGGAGGCGGAGAACTCATTCCTCAGAATGAGAGGGAACTCAGGCGCTCCGCAGGGAGCGGCATGCTCAAAGGTGACCCTCTAATGAGGGGAGCAATGCTAGCTCTACCTATAACGAGCTCTGGAGGCGGAGAACTCATTCCTCAGAATGAGAAGGAACTCAGGCAGCTCAGCAGGGAGCGGCATGCTCATAGATAACCCTCTATAGTGAGGGGAGCAATGCTAGCTCGACCAGCAAGGAGGCGACTTATCACAGAGCTTTGAGGCGGAGAACTCATTCCTCAGAATGAGAGGGAACTCAGGCAGCTCCGGAGGGAGCAAGCTCAAAGGTGACCCTCTAATAAGGGGAGCAATGCTAGCTCCACCTATAACGAGCTCTGGAGAGCGGAGAACTCATTCCTCAGAATGAGAGGGAACTCCGCCGCTCAGAAGGGAGCGGCATGCTCATAGGTGGCCCTCTGGGTGAGGGGAGCAATGCGGGCTCTACCAACAGCGAGCTCTAGGGAGCGGAAAACTCATTCCTCGGAATGAGTGGACATTCAGACGCTCCGAAGGAAGCGGCATACTCATAGGTAACCCTCCTAAGGTGAGGGGAGTAATGCTGGCTCTACCGACAGCGAGCTCTGGAGAGCGGAGGACTCATCCTTCAGCGCTCAGAAGGGAGCGGCATGCTCATAGGTGACCCCGGAAAACTCATTCCTCAGAATGAGAGGGAACTCCCCTTTTTTTTTTTTTTTTTTTGCCTTTGCTTAGCAGGAAATTTCCACCTAACCTCGGTCAGGTGGAGTTTACGGTGGTTACAGGGGAATTAGAGTGGAATGAGAGGGCTTGCCTCTCTCTGACCCAGCGCCTCTCTCACCCTAGCCGCAGGAGGGGAGGCATGAGTCGCGAGACTAGCCTTCTGAGCCCATCTCTGACCCTCAGACCAAGATGGGCTAGGACCCCTGGTTGTTCGGGCTCAGACCTGGATTTTATAGAACCTTATCCAGGTCTTTCAGCAGATCAGTCTGGTACGCCTTAGTGTGCAACGAAGCGACGGTCTGACCTGCTGCTGCATATACCCTGCCATTTAAGCGAGATTCAGGGGCTTAGGTGGCCAGGGGGGAGCCTTGAGAGAGGATGTCTGGCCACAGAGAGATAAGCTGTTTATCATCTCTTGCACAGGGGGCATCCCCTCATAGCCATTTTCACACAGTGTCAGCATAACTAGTATGCTGAAACCTATGAATACGAGAAAAAATAGCTTTTTCCACTCCTTCTCAATCTCCACATCGAGATTTTATGAAGAAAGGAAGGCTCACTCGAGCTGGGGGTAATTTGGCCAGAAAGATTAATTTTTATGATCCACAACCCCCAAAAACTCGTTCATATGCAGAGAAGAGCACTAGCCGCTGAATCTGATTATGTCAGAAAGATCGCATCGTCACAATCCAGCAGCTCACTCTCGTCTCGGCCGGCCCGTGAAAAGGCGGTCCCTCTCTCACTCATCGGCCACATCCAACTGCTAATTTCATTCACCCCGTGCCTCGGCAGCGGTGGGTCCCGAATCGCGGGAAGCAGGCGGCTGCCCCTCTTTCCTCGAAGAGGGACAGGACGAGGCGGAGCTTTTACATAGAAAAAGCTCACAGTGCACGCAGAATTTCCCCTCAAGGACATCGCGTCGTGCTCCTTGCCCAAACAAAAGTGTGTGTCATCGCGGTGGGTCCTGATTTTATAACGAGGACGCGGATCCACACAATCTTAAGCCTTGCTAGTGCTCGCCATTTGATAGAGAAAACTGTACTCTTACCAGATTGCACGCTTCAAACAAACCAGTCAGTGAAGACGAAAAAGCTGATGATGTATTCTCCCGGCGGCACTTATATTGTGTCACGCCGGTAGTGACGTCATGGGCTGTCGCCGGCCAACAGGTGGTGTTTTTACATATGTATCTTCAGACACGAGTCACGCTGAGGGCGTTCCCCGTAGCGACCCCTAGGGGACGCAGTTCGAGTTCCCATGGAGGGGAACTAAATATTAAGAAAAATGGCCTTTAAAATTATCAAAATGACGTTCTTACTTCTTAGCAATGCATATTACTAATAACAAAATACATTTATGGTTATATTTACAAATAATCTTCATGGTACACAATCTTTGCTTGGCATAAAATAAAAATGTATAATTTTGACCCTTACAATGTATTGTTGGCTATTGCTACAAATATACCCGTGCTACTTAAGACTGGTTTTCTGGCCCTGGATCACATATTTGCTTCTCAATGTAATCTTTATTAAATAATATTAAGATATTTCTGCTGAGAAACAAGACAAAAATACTAAGGAAGGAAATGTGTTTTGCAGTGTGCAATATGAACTAACATAAATAACAAACTGTTGTTACCAATAGTACAATGAACAAAGGTTAATATAACAAATGAGACCTTATTGTAAAGTGTAAGGCTTACAAAAACACAGAATGATAAAAAACAGAAAATACTTTATGAAACAGAAGGGAAATTGACATTGAAGACGCAGGGGGAAAAACACATAAATGTAAACATTGGTAGCCAATTAAAACAACATTCCTAAGTTGGCAAAAATATTAGAGAGGGACAAAATGGTATGAGAATAAATAGGTAATTTTCATGTTAGACATCAGCGCAGCACCCGAAGACTTGACAGAAATGATATCCAGTCTAATTAAAACATCAAATGATTTCAAATTCACTCTATACCGCATTCATTATTATACTGTGATAAAAGAAAATGAACTAATGTGATTTCCATCTGCAGAAATGTTGAGTTTAATATTTAATGCATTATATGCTAAGATTTTATATGATGTAGACATGAAAACATACTGCATAGTGGGAATGACCCAGTTGACGGAGCTCTTCAAAAGCACTGGATATTAATTCCTCTCTCATACGCACACAGAGACCATGAAAAAAAGCTCAAGAGAGTTTACACGAGGACATTGTAGCTAGGAAAAACGTCAAGCCTGTGTGTATGGAGATTTATTTTTCATTAGAATATCACAGTATGCCCAAAAATGTGCCGGTAGCGAGTGCTTGTAAAGTCTCATCTCAGGACAAAAAGAGAGTACTTTTACTTTGAACACTGAACAAAGCGTATGTGTGCAGATATGACATTATCTCCTCTCCAGCTTTTATCATAATGTCTCGTATGTGTTATGCTACCCTAATATGAGTGCATTGTGTTCCCTTTCTACTTACCATCCTACACACACACACACACAAACAATGTGCTGTGTGGGAGTCTGAGAGCATTTCGTTACTCTACAATTGTCTTTAACATCAACTCACAGCCAAATACAAACACAATCTCCCTCATCTTACAATTTCACTCATGCACACGTTTGTGCAGAGTTGTGTGTGCAGAATACAATAGAAGAAAGTTCAGTACTTATGATGTACACAGTGCTGAATACAGGAATATTTCCCAGTGTGCATTGCTCTATAAATGATTCATGCTAAATTCTGCTTCATTATTGAGTGTTTTTACTCTTTTCTGCATTATTTAAATGGGTGTCATGTTGTTCTATTTGAGTTATGTGTTGTGGACGAATGTCTCTTAATGATATGATTAATGATATGATTTTGAATGTCACGGTCATTGTGTTTCTATGTAAAATGTAAAGGATCACGTACACTTCCATGCAAAAGTTTGGGATTGTTTTATGTTTTCTTATGCTCAACAAGGTTATTTGATAAAATACTGCTAACCTTTTATTACAATTTATAATAACTTTTTTCTAAGTGAATATTTTATTATATATAATTTATTCCTATGATCAAAGCTGAATACTCCATTCTTTAATGTCAAATTATCATTCAGAAATAAATATAATATGCTCATTTCTGCTCTGAAACTATTTTTCCGAGCTGCTTCATATTTTTTGTAGGTCAAATTACATTTTTATTGAAATATACATTTTTGTAACATTTAAATGTCTTTACTGTTACCTTTGGTCAAATATTATTTTAATTTCATAAAAAAAACTGCAACATAAGTCTGAAAACAATACAGTGATTTATTCCCACTATTGCAAGATGTCTTAATCTACAGAGACCCTTGCTTTAAATCGGTGCTTCTTTCACTTTATTCATATAAAATATTATTCTAGAAGCAAAACGCAACATAAAAAGCATTTATTCAGTTTGCATGACAGTTCCGTTCACATATCCAGTGGATTTTGTGGTTTAGATGAAGCATTTGACTTCAATAGCAGATTAAACAAGCAATGTGACATTGAGGAAAAGATATTGATCCTAAATATAATGCATAAAACATATTTTTTTCTCTCTCATACAACACATAAATATAATGAAACTAGTTAATTGCAGAAGTCTGCACAAGTTTAGCATAATGCACTGATATCTCTTAATGTTATTAGTGGGATATAATATGTGATGTTACTGAACAAAATTCTAGCATTTATTTTTGGTTTGGCAAAGGTTGACAATCTTTGATCTAAATGCATCTCTGTTTTATTTTTAACAGGAGAAAGAGGGGAAAATATAGTACCTCACTAAGATCAGCAGAGGGCGACACACTTCAGTCTAACTGAGGTCTGGAACAACGATATAGACGGACGGAAGTTGGATGGATGAACAGATGGATCAATGGAGGAGGTGGTCGTACCCTGCAGTGTGGAAGGAGACCATTGGGAGAAGACCTTACTAAACAACTTGACCTACAAAAACCGCATTGCATTTTTGCATTGATGCATTTGGCAGATGCAGATATACATGTTGCCTGGAATCAAAACAAACAGCCTTGGCGCTGCTGAGCTACAAGAGTATTCACATGGCCAGAAAACAATGATAAACATAGGCAAACAAACCAGAATTCCAAGTATTTCCCTACTGATAGAAAATCAGTTTCTTGACCTTTAAAAATTCCATTGGATTTTGCATTAATGCATGTGGCAGATGCATGAATGTACATTATCTGGGATCAAACGCACAACCTTGACCAACAGGAACATTCACAAAAGCAAAAAATAAGAAAAACAGATGTATTCCTAGTGTTTCTTTATCGATAAAACTGTAAAGAAAAATACTCATCTTGACCAAAATAAAATTGCATTGCATTTTGCATTTATGGATTTCAAGTATGTGTGTTCAAACACACAACCTTGACATTGTTGAGTTACAGAAACATTAACAAAACTAGAAGATAAGATAAACACAACGAACACACCTCTCTGCTGATCAAACCGTTAAGAAAGTCACAACCTTGGCATTGCTGAGCTACAGGAACACTAAAAAAGCCAGAGAATAAGCTAAACAAAAACTGCATTGCATTTTGAGCATCTCGAACTACAAAAATGTCATTGCATTTTGAACATCTAGAACTACAAAAATTGCTTTGCAGTTTGCATTAATGCACTTCGCTCATGCAACCATGTGCAATGCCAGAAAATAAACAAACAACTTTGAGCTACAGGAACATTCACACAAACAGAAAATAAGACACCCACAAACACACCTGCATTCCCAATGTCCATCTACCAATAAAACCATGAGAAAATTACACATCTTGACTTACAAAAAAATGTTTTGCATTTTGAACATCTCGACCAGGAAAAACTTATTTGCATTTTGGCGTTAGTGAGCAACAGGAACATTCACAAAGCCAGAAAATCTGGAAAAAAAAGAGAGAAACACACCTGAATTACTACATTTGGTGTTTTCTACTGTTAAAACCGTGAAGAAATCACCCAAATACAAACAAAATGACATCTCAGATAGCATTAGCTGTGACTCTCTGTTCTTATCCTACTCACTGTCAGTGGAAATATTTTGGTTTGTCTGGCTGTGTATGCCACCAGACGCCTACGTAACGTCACCAACTGCTTTATAGTCTCGCTAGCGGTTACGGACTTTCTACTGGGCGCTCTCGTGCTGCCGTTTTCCACCCTTTACCAAGTCACGGGTGAGTGGCCACTGGGGGCGCACTTTTGCAACATCTACATCTCTCTGGACGTCATGCTATGCACTGCCTCCATACTCAATCTCTTCGCTATCAGCTTGGACCGCTACTTTGCGGTCACCGCCCCGTTGCGTTATCCAATGCTAGTGCTTCCGTGGCGAGTTGGTGTGATTTTAGCGACAATCTGGTTGGTTTCGGTGGGCGTTTCATTTGTACCCATCCACCTAGGCTGGAATACACGAGACTTGAGTGTACAAAATATTCGCGAGGGCGACTCTGCGCGAGACTGCCGGTTTGAGTTGAATCCAACATACGCAGTGGTCGACGCCTTTGCAACGTTTTATCTCCCCCTGGTGGCCATGTGCTGGAGCTACCACCGAGTTTTTCGCATCGCAAGGACACAGGCGAAACGGATCATTTCTACGCGACGGGGTTCGTCGTCTTCGCCAGGAGCGACGATGCTCGTCCTTCGTGAGCACAAAGCCACGGTGACACTTGCAGTGGTGCTTGGCGCTTTTGTGGTGTGCTGGTTCCCGTATTTCACATTTTTTACAATAATGGGGATACGCAACGAAGACAACCCGCCACGAACGGTGCAGTCGGTGGTGCTTTGGCTAGGATATGCGAACTCTGCCCTAAACCCAGTACTTTATGCCACACTCAATAGAGACTTTAGGTCGGCTTATACCAAGTTGCTTTGTGGAGGACGAGGATGTAAAACAGGGACAAGAATACCAATGGCAACAATGGGGGAGGGGCCAATGGGTGGACACGCCCCTCTGCCAAATAGGGCGGGGCTTCTGCCTAGAACTTGTGTGCTGCTGCAAGAGATCGAAAACGGGAAGACAGTTGACAGCAACACAGCAACTGGTGCTACAGTTACCATCATAGCTAATGGGAATAAAAAGTAGTAGAAAAGTTCATTTACCCGTTACAACAGAGATTGAAGGAATTTATTGTGCTGTTGTTTTGTCTTATTGTCTTTGTATCTGCTCATTTATTTATCTGTCAACAGCCCACAGGGAACCCAAGTATTAAGACAGCGTGTTAAAAATACATGCAGAAAGTACAAATACAATTAATTGTGACTTAACTGTAGCAAAATGCTTTTATTTTAATGCCCCCAGGTGGACATGAGAAGTAATAAGATATTGATATTAAGGTATTAATAATAAGATTTTTTTTTATGTGACCTGGGTAAGTATATATATATATATATACTTTTTGACTACTGCAGTGCAATTCTATTGTCCCATTTAATACAATAATATCAGAATTACACTAAAGACAATCACCATTAAGAATAATGAGAATAAATAAACATCTGGATGCATTAGTCATGAAAATTGGGGTTAAATGTTCTTAATGTACAAAAAACCTCAACCATCCAAAAGCTTATTTCTGTTTAGCTTTTTTGTTGTTGTTGTTTGTTTGTTTGTTTCTGGTGTTAAATGAGACCTAGACGTGTTATGAGATTAATTTTACTGCAAGTTTAAAGAGAGATTGACCTTAGGGTCAGTGAATTAATTTCTTAGAACTGATTTTTTAAGAATCTGTTATTAGTACACTACACATGCCATTCCCAAATGCTGTTTTTATTCCCATTGGGCAGAGAGCTCTTTATGATATAAAATAATATATGCGCCAACATCTGTCTATAAAACTCTACAATACAAGTCTTCTGAAGCCATACGACAGCTCAGTGCGAAAAAAAGACACCAAGAAAACATTGAATCTAGAATGCAATATCTTGTTTTAGTGATGGGGAATATCTCATGTTCTCCCAACAGGTCATAACATTTCCATAAGACTCAACAATATATCTACATCCATAAAAGTTACTCACAATCAACATACATGTGACAGAATCAGAATCTACAATAATGTAATTGGCTTTTCATATCCAAAAACAGCCATTACAAAACTGATGTTCTGTTTCTGAAGCAAAGAAATGCATGCAGCTTCTCTTCTGTCAAAGATTTGTTTTTAACAAAAACTACACTATTCCCTGGCTTGGACATGTGAACTACATACCTGTCCTGTTTGGATTCAGATCTGCCAGCAGCCCACGGGGGCCTTAAATATTTGCTAAAAAATACACACAGAAAAGGTGGTGTACTGTAAATGCAATTTATTGGTAACTGTTTTCTGTAACCAAAATAATTTTCTTCTGATGCCCACTGGTGGCCATGAGAAGTATCCAAATTATATAGAACCAGTAAGAAATATATTCAGTTACTGAGTGAATCTCACAATTTGTAGAAATATAAGATAGTTTAAAAGTTACTACAGAGATTAAAGGAACAGTTTGCAAAGAAATATAAATGCAGTTTTCACTCACCTTCATATTGTTCCAAACCCAAATGCTGTTTTATTTCCATGGAACACAGCTGTTTTAGATACAACAAAATGCACGAAAAGGACAAAAAAAGACCATAAAAGCATTACAACTTAGTGTATAAGAACTCACAAATACAAGTACGAGCAAATAAATATCACAAAACTTGTCCAGGTCATATTTCATCTTAAATAAATATAAATACATTGAAATAGCATTAAGAAAATGACTTTCTTGCCACTGACATTGTCTCATCTAACACAGTAAAACGAATTACAGAATTACATAAATAAACAGATAGACGGATCAATCAATTGCACATATGTTTGTCAAAAAGGTGACTTGGACATGTATTCATCTTCAGGTTTAAAGGGATATTCACCCGAGGGTCAATGAATCAACTTTTTTCCATGTGGAAATTTGAGAATTCATAAATCAAAAATTCAAAAAGTTTTGCATGGGAATATATAAACTGTCTGATTACAGTATTACTGTAAAGATGATAAACAGTCTGTCATGAGACAAGCATGCGCATGAATCTGAAAAGTACAGAAGCAGCACAAACCAGAAATGAACTCAGAAATACAGAATGAAAGGAAAGAATGAATTGCATGTGTTCTGTGAGATACTATTGTTGATTGGCTGCTTCTCTGTATATTTTTATGTTGTTTTGTCATATTTATTGATTGTCTACCTCAACACAGTTTCTTTTTCCTTCATATCGGACTGTCTTTTGACTCATTTAGTCATCTGACCATCTATTCAATAAATGCATTTATCACGGTCTTTATCAAACAGCAGAATCTGCACACACACACACACAATCAGCACAGACACTTTCAGCAGGTTATCCATCATCCTGGTTTGTTATCAAAATATCATGAAATAATTAAGGCAAAAGCTCAGACAGAGTAATTCAGTAACTCGGATTCCTGACCTGAGGAAATACAGGCGGAGGATTAGGAGAGGATTTATGGGAAGACATGAAGAGGAAAGAGAAAAAGGTGTGAAAACGATGTCTGGGCAAAGAATATTATGAAAAGTTCAGTATAAGGTTTTAACACCCATATTAGTACATTTAACAAAATAAAATAGTAAACAAAGTACTAATTTATATTTGTTCAAATATATATGTAGAGAGACAACTAAAATATTATATTATATTTTTACATAACAACTATATATGCTGAAATTCCTTAATTAAAAAACTATCCTCCTATATTATAACATATATACACAGAAACGTCACAACAATCCTAAATACAAGTTTGGTTTAACTTGAAGGAAATTGTGACAGAAATACATTGCTATTGTACAGCAGAACTTATCAAATTAATAATAATACAATTATTAAAAAATGTTATTCTTTTGTTATCATTTAAACAGAAAAACTGTTAATAGCACTTTGTTTGGCCAAAAACAATTGTTAAAGGGGTCATATGACGATGCTAAAAATACAATTATTTTGTGTATTTGGTATAATGCAATGTGTTTACGTGGTTCAAGTACATTGTTGTACATTAAGTAGATAAAGTACATTATAGCTCCTCTCTGCCCCACCTTTTTGAAATGCATGGATTATTACAGAGCTCATCTTTCTGAAAAGTGTGGTGTGCTCTGATTGGCCATCCAGCTATCTAGTGCATTGTGATTGGCCGAATACCCCAAGCATGTAACGGAAATGTGTGATAGAAATGTTAAAACACAATCTAGGTATAAAATTAATTTAATTTAGTGTGTGTGTGTGTGTGCGCGCGTGCGTTTTTGTGACAAACGAGGTGTTTTCAAATACATTTGAATAATGACACAGGTATGACATAGGTATTACAAGGTGAAGGTGACTTTTCAGGACATTGTCCCATGTCCCCACTTTTCAAAACGCGTATAAATCATACAGCGTGAGATTCTATTTTTTTTTTTTTTGAGAAAGTAGAAATGCTGTCACCTGTGAGGGCAAAGTTTAGGTGTAGGGTAAGTGTAGGGCAATAGCACATACAGTTTGTACAGTATAAAAACCATTAGGCCTATGGGATGTCCCCTGCACTTTTCACAAAAACAAATGTGTATGTGTGCATGTGAGAGAGAGAGAGAGAGAGAGAGAGAGAGAGAGAGAGAGCAGGTGGTTAGATTCCCATATTAGTATACAAAACAGCAACTATTGCAGTAGGCTACCTAGAACTTAATGGACATCAATAACTGAGCCAATTAAACCACAAAAAGAATATCTAACAAATGCAAGGCTGTATTCCCTGGACTACAGTATCACAGTCCTATCGGAAGCAAAATAAAACCCACTCTCTCTATCTCTGGTCCTTTATCCCTGGTTAGTGTGCTGGAATTTAATATGCGACTTTTGTTATTGGGAAAGGGGCACATATGTCTGGGCGCGCGCTGGGCGCAATATCTCTGTTAGTGTAGCTAATGCGATAAAGAAGGCAGGAGGCTATTCATCACCCTGGCCGCTCCCAATACGCTTTATTATTTTAATGCATTTCACAGCGATTAAAAATGATCTATCACCAAACCCGCGTCTGTATGTGTGAGTGTTTGAGGTGAGAGAAGTGTGTGTGTGTGTGGTCACTTAAAAGGCCAATTACTGTTGTCGCTGTGCAAACAGACAGAAACTCTCCTTCTCACCGAGCAGAAACATTCACCTCACAGTATTATTTGGCTTTTTATTCAAACGTACGAGCTCCCTGAAGCTGTTTGCGCATTAGTCTGCGTGCATCTCTCCACCTGCAGTCATTAGACTCAAGTAATGCTAATTTCATCACTGCTAATTAGCGCGGTTAACGAGCAATGTGTTAAAGCCGATGACAATTAATCTGTGATTAGGCCAGATTAGTCCAGCACGCAGCTGCGTTTGACAGTCTGAGGACAGAGATTGTATTTTACCTTTCTGGCCGATTCTGGACCAGTTTCAC
Source organism: Gymnocypris eckloni scoliostomus (assembly GCA_027564155.1). Taxonomy (NCBI): domain Eukaryota; kingdom Metazoa; phylum Chordata; class Actinopteri; order Cypriniformes; family Cyprinidae; genus Gymnocypris; species Gymnocypris eckloni. The sequence continues at coordinate 15,714,513 of CM050426.1, read as the reverse complement.
CTGTTTGAAACAAAGCCGGGTCAACTCGGCTAAGGCCCGGTCCCAAATGGCACCCTAAACCCTCGCGGTCTTCCTCTGAGTCCGCACTATCGTGACGTAATGCCGCTTTGACTGTAGGGTAGAAGTCTGCTGCGGAGCTCGCCCCAGTGCGGGCTCGGCAGAAGTGCGGATTGGCGGCGCATAACGGCCACTAAGACGCGAGCACCGTTCTGAACGATAAAATGAGGAATGTGACACCCTATAGTCTCGTGGACTTAACGGACACGCGCACGCGGCGGCCATTGTAAGATCGCAAGTGCACATAACAGGAGACGTTCTCAGAACTAACTTCCTGGCAGAATCTGTTGTGTACAACGAACATTCGGTTTTTTTTTCCTGAAATGTTTTAGTTGGACATTTCTACCTACTTGTTTCAGACCATTCGTAGAACATTCAAAAATAACATCCCTTTACTGTTTGCAAAAAATATATATAAAATGAGACATTCCCTTAATGTTTTCTCTAACGTTCACATAACCAAGAATAAACAATTTTTAGAACATTTAGAAAACCTAGACATTTTAAATGTTTAGAGAAATAACGTTTTATAATGTCATGGGAATATTAGCAAAACGCTCCTAGAATAGGCCTATGTTTTTGTTAGCTGGGCATTAGCCTACAATAGAAAACAGCCATCAAACAGCATTACAACACATCAAACCCTAATGAGTATTGTTGTAACGAGTTATTTTGATATATATATATATATATATATATATATATATATATATATATATAAGGTGAATTTATGTGGGACATTTTAGACCGTCATGGTGGAATGGTGGGGGGTGTTCCAGTTTACTCCTTGCTAGCCTACTATATGATTACTTTATAGACCATGGGTGTCAGTTCCTGAGGGCCGCATGCAGCCCTGCAGAGTTCCAAACCTGCTCCAAGACACAAACCACATAGTTTTTAACTGAGCCTGAAGGACTTGATTAGCTGGATCAGGTGTATTTAATTAGGGTTGAGCTAAACTTTGCAGGGCTATGTGGCCCTTCAGGAATTGACACAAAATCTTTACTTGTCACCCAATTTCTGAAACCTGACACTCAAACACCAGAACCACACACCAAATCTGCAAAACCATTCACAAATTATGACTCAGTTTTCAATTTCATAAAAAACTTTTTGCAAAACACAACACAATTATCTAAGTATGTAACACACAAAATCTAACAGGAATTAATATTATGGCAAAGGTGTTTGCAAATGTCTGCTTTTGAGATCTGTTTGTGATATTTTGAATGAAGTGCTTCGTTTTGCAAGAGATGGGAGACATTTTGCATTTTGTGTGTGCAATTCTTGGATTTCTGAGTAAAGTTTAGAAAAAAAAGAGGTAAAGTTTTGAAAATGTGTACGCAGTACTGCAATTCCTGTTAGATTTTGGTGTTAGAGAATTGTGTTGTGTTTTGCAAAAAAATATTTTATGAAATTGAAAACTGAGTCATAATTAGTGAATGGTTTTGCAGATTTGGTGTGTGGTTCTGGTGTTTGAGTGTCAGGTTTCAGAAATTGTGTGACAAGTAAAGATTTTGTGTAAGCAGTTGAAAAAAAACTGTAAATAGCCTGTAAATTACCAAATATATTCAATCTTGATTTGTGTAAAATGTTGCAACAAGATGTAAACCTTTTTTTTGTGTGTGAAAATTTACAGTTTTAGACATATGAGGTAATACAAAATATTTTTAAAATACCTTAAAGTAACTACAAATGAGTGTGTAAAGAAAATATATTTAAAGGAAATTCTGTGTGGAGCATGCCCCCGATCAGTGCAATGTTCTCACATATTTTCCCCTTACCTGTTTGTATCTCTGCATATATTTTAAATAACAAGTCAATAGATTGTCTTGACACAGCACCACAAGCCTGTGTGTGTGTGTGCGTGCGTGTGCGTGGTACTGTGTCAACTTAGACAATCTATATTTATTATAATATATTATCTTACAAAAAGATATTGTCTTGCAAACCATACATCAATGGAAAGATTAATTATTCAGCTTTCAGTTATTGTCAAAAAAAAAAAAAGGACCCTTAATGACTGGTTTTGAGGTCCATGGTCAAATGTATACATTTATTTGTATGTAAATTTTATGATTTAATATTTTAGGTTTAAAAACCTCAGTGGCCTCCTCAGACATGCATTTCTCGATGTTTGAAGAGAATAAAGACAAACAGCACAAAGTCTTCCCCAGACGAAGGAATTTTGGGTAAGGTAATATTAAACTAAACCACAAAAAAGGACAGTATGCCATCTGGGTAATTAATTGTGACACAACACCATTCATAATCTTTCATTCTAGGTTACATGAATGCAACCATGGTGTGGAAGAAGAACAAGGAAAAGAGAAAGAGCAAGTTGTCAAATTTCCAGCGTTTGAATGGTTACACAGACACGTTTTATTACCTTGTCATGTTAAATTAGTTTTTGATTTGAGGTGTGTCTGCGCTAAAGATTAAACTCCTCAAATGACAAAAGTTTGAGATGTTTTACCTGATCATGTGGCTGAATGTAAAAACTCATTTCGTACCGTGACAGTATGACTGGAACATAAATCACACAGGGATGAGGATCCTGTTTATGAGTTTCTGAAACTCTATAAGAGGGATGTGAAAGTTTTATCAGTGTTCTGAGAGTTACGTTAAAGAACATCCTTTAATGTGGAAATAATATTAGCTTCCTCAGAAATGCTTCTAGCATTATACAATAATGTAAATGATACATCAAAATATATGAATGTTGAAATTATTACGTTATTATTAATACAAACAAATTCAACACTGTAATGCTAACCTATAAACAGAATTCTATTCGCATACAAAAAACTGGAAATGGAATCTTTTTTTTGCAATGCAAATTTTTTAATAAAATTGATTATTAAAAAAAATGTAATCAAATAAAATTAATCAACTGAAACAAAGCATTGTAAACAGCAAAGCTAAGACAGCAAAAATAAAATGTATATAATTGTAAATATAGCTAGGATAGGAAAATAAAATAAAGAAATGAAATATGAAATGATTGTAAATATAGAGACAGCTATATAATACAAATTGAATACAATTTAATAAAATGTATATATAGCTGGGACAGCACAATAAAATACAATTAAATAAGCCAGGACATAAAAATAAAATAAAATTTAGTAAAATAATTAATTGTAAATATAGAAGGGAAAACACAATAAAGTAAAATCTATAATTGTAAACATAGCTAAAATAGTTAAATAAAATTAGAACAAGAAAAATTATAATAATAATATAAAAAAAGAAAAATTACACTG